>VXAK01017560.1:156589-178077 GCA_013399435.1 Arenaria interpres
CTTCCCCCCGCCCCCCCCAAGAATCTTGTAATGATCTGTTTAGCAGTTAAAAAATCTCCAGATCTCTATGAGTAAGCCTAAGCTGTTTTGTAAGTAGCTCCTTGGATGCTAACTTCGAGGGAGAAAACAAAGGAGGTTCTTTCCTCTGCTGCTGGGCAGGTTTGGGGAAGGTAAAGCTGCCTTGTAAGTTGCAGTTAGGGGAAGGCCAAAAACTAACAGGTTTTTTGGAGTCTTGAAAGGTATAGAGCTGATGGATGTTCCCTTTCAGACCAAATAAGTCAGTTTGATTTCGGTCTTTCATCTTCCTGAGCCTTAGTCCACTGTGTGACCTGCACAGTAAGTTGATGCTTTAGAGCCACTGTGGCTCTTAAATTCCTAACGTCAGTCCTGCTGAACGGTGGAGGGAATCTGTGGAATTTCCTAGCATATGGCTATCTAGAGAAACATCATTGGAAAAGAGTGTGTTGACGGATATGAAATTCAAGTGTTCGCATAGTAAATAAAAAAAAAAGTGTGTAGACAGAATCCAGAAAATATGTGTTAGTCTTCAGATTGAAGACACTTTATCCCCTATACCTGTTCTCCCCTTGCTCCCCTTATCCCAACTCATGTTTCCCACATGTGTTGGGGAAGCAAAGTTAGTTTTGCTTTTAGGTACTTTAGGTAGTGACCACAACAAAGCCCATAAAGAAAAGAGCTGTGTTATTTGGCTATGTGTAATAAATATGCCCATGCACTGAAAACGCAGATTTCTTAATAGTTTTCTATTTCTGATGTGCTTCTTTGGTGATCACTGTATATGGAAGGGCAGGGACTGAAGGAGAGAGAGGAGTATGTGGCTGTATCATAGAACTAATTTGTGCTTTGTTTAGTGTTTCGAGACCAAGCACAAGCTCGTGACAATCCTTGCATTGCATAAATAAAAGTTAAGCAGAAGACTTGCGTATACTTTTGTATTCTACTGTATCTTATTAAGAATTTGATTTGTGTCTCTTCTGTCTTCAAATTATGTTTTGCATGATAATCTAATGGATGCACTCTGAGGCTGCCATGGGTTATTCAAGAACTTTGCATTCTCTGATATTATTTCCTTCAACAGAACCATTAAGATTTGATTAAGCATGTGCTTAGTCTTAAATATTAGTTCTCTATATAATGCTAGTTCTTCAGAAACAAATAGAAGAACTTTTCAACTTGCGTATTAACTTCCGAAGGGTTTAGCTTGTATATGGCTCATGACATCTTTCTTTCACTATAACTTTCTTCAGTTTAATTCCCCTCTCTCTTTGTGTCTCAATTTTCACTGCTCATGAAGTTATCAAGTGTTTCACATCACTGGATAATTGCAGTAATAGTAGTTACAAATGACATCTGTTTCCCTGGATAGCCATAACAATGCTGGCAGTATACATTAGAACAGTGGGAAGCAGTGTAAATTGAACGAAGCATCATTGATTGTTTACAAGCACTGGCTATCCTTTAATTTATATTTTTTGGAAGAAGGGAACAGGTGATCATACTGTTTGTGTAATTAAAAGAAGGTAACTCTTAAACATGTTTATGAATGTGGGATAACTGGGGGAGGATACACCTGGTCTTCTGTAGCATGATCCAGTGGTTTATTCATTATCTCTGCAGTCTGGTCTCTACCAATATAATTCCAGACCTTTGGTCCCCTACTCTCCGCAATGATCAGCACCAAAATACTTCCTCTCATTCTGCAGAGTGTGACTGTTTATGCCAGCAAAGCACGCTTAATGCTATCCCGAGCACTTCTGTTTAAAATGATGCTGGGTCGCTGTGCGTGGCTCCTGCTGTCCTTCTGGTATGGTTTGGGCAGTGCCTGAGCCACCTGTTGCCTCTGCAGAGGTGGCTTTCCCTGTTGTCCACCCCAGTAGCATCTATCTCCTGCTCTTCCAACACCCACCAGCCAATTAGACCTGTGTGGAAACCTCAGGTCCTTGTGAACCACCTGCTCTTGGGGAGGTATATGTTAGCCTTTGACAAGGTTGTTAAATGCTTATCTCATCAGTTGTATGCTTTTTGTTTGTTTGCTTTCTCTGTGACCCAAGTACATGGGGGTCCACAAAATACTAAGTGTGTATGTTTTGCTGTGTCTCTTCCTTTTTTCTGGAATGCAGTCTGGTTTAAGTTTGCTTCTAGTTTTTTCCTGCATGTTTTCCTTGTTTTCTGGCCAGGCAACTCAAAGATATTTTTGAAGAAATTACTTCAGGAGCCTCCTTTGTGTGAAAGGAGGTTCTTCAGTTAATCTCTTTAAGGTGCTGAGGCCCTAGCAGCTTCTTTGCTTAATTACCAGTTCTGCTGGGCAGGTTAGTTCTGGATCCAGGGCCTTTGTAGTGCTTGAGCTAGCTGGCAGGTTACTGCCACCTGCCCTCTAGGAACATGTCTGTGGTGACGCTGAGACTGATTGTGCTGCTATAGGGACAGGGATGGGAATGTAGCTTAAAGCTCCTTGAAATAGTCTCCAACTTCCTCTGCAGCCTGGAGGCGGGCACGATGAGATACTGGTCATGCTAGCATAGGCTTGGCTGCCGTGTCGCTCTTCTTCGGTGGCAGAGCCAAAGGCAGATGTGGTTAAGATGTTGATGGCAAAGCAGTGAAGGCTACATGCCGCTTTATGCAGTTAGTCATTTCAATCTTAATTCATGGTCTGAGAGCTTTTTACTGTGTAGCCATGTACCTCAAGCAGAAAGGTGTTCACTTATGGTCCTACTCAGTGGCCAGGGTGCTATAGTTGTGGTCTTAAACTCTGGCACTGACTTTGTCTGTGACTTGGAACAAATGTCAGAAATACTAATTCAAATGAGGAAAGGTGTTCAGAAGAGAACTTGGTCAAGTTTCTGATGAGACTGGAAATACTTAATCCAGAAAAAGATAACGTGTGTGATAGGGCTGCAGCTGATACTATTCTTTTTTTCTATACCCATGGTGTGAAGACATGCCACTACAGATCCTGAATTGGACTTTACATCCAGTATGTGGGACAGGGGCAAAGAAATCTTAATGATGAAGTATAGAGGAAATGAGGAAGAATCTAGAAAAAGAGATGGTAATGTTAGTGGTAGTCAATGGAGAAACTGCCAGAAGAAATACTCTGTCGATGTCTTGGGATCGTGTATTTCAGGTATTTGGGAATGTGCTCAAGTATAAAGCTGAAGTTTTGGTGTCTAACATTCACCAGCGTGTTTGTTTTAAGCTCAGACTTAAAAATTATAGCTGGGAAGGATTTGGGGGCTATTTGCAATGCTGAAATTGTAGATGTTATTTAAATCCAGAGCTCCTCTGTAACTTCAGCTGGAGGGTGGAAACCCTTCTATTTCCTTGCCTCCACTGGGTTGAAACCAAAAATTTAAACATGTGGAAAAAATTTAAATAAGTAACTAGTGACTCTTTGAAACATTAGGTGTATATTTAGTAAATACAAATGGCGATTATAGACACAGCAAGGATGAATATGTATTTTGGCACGTACCACTCCTTTAACTTGCTCATAGTGGTGTGCTTTCACTGCGCTGTGCTGCCTTCCATTGCATGCCCTTCAAGCTTTGAGTAAAGATAAAAGGAAGCACATCATGCATCTAGCCTCTGGACTGCAGCTTGTAGCAGCTCCCAGGTTATAGCAGTTCCCTGCTGATAGCGTCTGACTCCTCTCTCTCACCTTAAAATGTAAACGTTGGTGCAAAAGAAAGTAATGCAGTGGCTTTTCAGCTTGTGGACTGTTGATGACTTTATGAAGAGTAAATAAGGAGAGCTGTGAAACTTCACAGGGGTTATCCTTGTTCCCGTGTAAGATGTCTTCACTTAGGTAGTTGTTTTTACTAATTTATGGAGCGGGACTCCCGAGCTTTTAAGTGAGTCCAGCTAATGGAGGAATTCCCTTATGTGTATTAAAGGCAGCATAACCAAGGGGGAAGATGATAAACTGAAAGCAGATTTTTCACACTTTCTCCTTGCCAAAAGACTTGAGTGATTGCAACAATGATTTGGGGATTACTATTACCTTAAATGGAGAAAGATGGCTGGAGCAGTATTTGGTATAGTAGTGTCATCCTTCCCAAGTACTGCTAGTAGAAACTCCTGCAAAGGTCAGAAGATTGTGTTTGAAATAAATTTTAAGATGACAAGTGTGTGTATAGGAAGGATTGTGGTGGTGGGTTGCCCACCTGCAAGTGATGGGTGGTGTGGGGATGGGGTTTTTTGTTGGTTGTTTTTTGGTTGTTTGTTTTTTTTTCTCCTCTGCAAAAGGGCTTATGTCCTTGGCAGGCTTTCCCATCTCTGGACTTGATTGCCTAAGCTGTCTTAGAAAGAGGAAACCTAGAAAACTTGTTGCATAATATTTTGGGTAAATTGAATGGTTGATGAGACTACTGGGCTTGGCTTCTTATTTCCCTTCTAGGAGGTGGGTGGAAAGAGCCTTGATTTTGCTAGTGATTAAGGGAGTGGTGTAACAGAAGAGTGTGTTCAAGTGGTTATCTTCTTAGAAGAAATTTAGTTTCTTCTAATTATTCCCTGAAGGCAGTGGCCAACTGCAGTGGAGCCAGCTGAAGGAGGCCTCATTCCTCCAAACTGTTGTAGAAACTCACCTGCTCCCAGAGGAGTGGATCTGACAGCCTGGTCTGTAATGGGTCACCCTGGAGAGTGGTCCAGTGTGTTTTGTACCAGCTGGCGCCCGAGGCACCTGCTGTACCCTTCTAGTGTTTTGTAGTTTAGCAGGGCAACTGCTTTGAAGTGTTGGGACTTGCACATCCAGCTTTCATAGATAGAAGTGGGGGCCTGGGTATTCAAACACTGTGGTGTCTGTGTGCTCCTCTAACTTGTCTGGACTTGGTGTCGGTTTAAAGCCAGTAGGTTGGGCAGTGGTTTGCATCTGCTGGAATTGTGCTCCTGTTAGTCTTTTAAGCAGTGCTGCCACAAACTCCCTGATCTCCACAAAGCTACTGACGCTGGTGTCTGGTCTTGGGCTCGCTGGCTGGGCCGGCACCTTCCCACTGCTGCAGGGCAGCTCTTGGAAGCAACGGTACAGCCGCATAGAGTATTTTGGATATGCTCTGCCATCCCCTAATTCTTTAAACATTGACTGTAGTCAGCAGCAGTAAGGTCCATTTCTGTTCAAATTGATAAATATTGCGTCTGCTACATCTAATTTTCGTAAATCACCCCTGACTGAACAAGGCCTGCAAGCTGTGGTTGATGTGCGCCCCGTGGCAAATAGTCCCAGTGAAATTTGGGAAGACTCCTTCAAAACCAGCAGCTATTTCAAGCACATTAGTTTAGTCCAGTGCCTGGAGGTAAACCACACCACTAATTGCCTTGCAAAGCTCTCCTGCAGGGGCTGTGACAGCAGATCTGGCAGCACGGCTCCATGGGAGGGAAGCAACTGCTCATAAGGGGATAGATAGGGGAGCACTGGCATCTGCTCATTCTGGATTTGAGATGTGGCTGATACTGGATCAGTAGTTAGTGTACTTAGTCTGGCACTCTTGCTTTCTGTGTAGTTTTTTTTTTTTTTTAAAAAAAAAGCAGCAAACAAAACCCACACAAACAAAACCCACACAAACAAAAAAAATAAACAAACCAAAAAGGGCGGAGGGAATCACAGAAATGCACTGGAGATTACAGAACATGCTGCAATTCTTGGCCCTTGGACAGATAATAAGGAAAAGATGAAGAATCCCTCTGAGATTATTATTGTTTTCTTTTTCTGACCTTTCTGAAAATATTGCCCTTGTTGGATATAAACTTGCTGCTTTAGGTGATCTAGTAATACTGATTCATGAGAGTGAAATGAATTGATTGCAAATTCTCCCTTTTATTTAAAACTTGGCATACTTTACCACTCTATAGATGTAAACGGTCAGACAGTGATTTTTGCAGGACAGAGAAATGAAAGTTGAAGCTGTAGGAGGGATATAGAGTAACTTCAGCATGCATGTGTTATCTTCCAAATTGGAACCCTGAATTTCTGGATATATTGATAGTGGCACCACATTTTAGTTACCTCGTGATTTTCTTTATAAATACCACTTTCTGTTTCCTTAATTAAACAGAGGATTTAAATTACCTCCCTTCCATGTGATTGTCCCTTCTAAAGTCAGATTCTGTAAATGATTTTACTTACACATTTGTATGTTCACAAAAGTGAATTTCTTTCCCATCTTTCAAAGATTGGTAAAGGCCACAGAAGACTTGAGACCTAATTTTAGTTCATGAATAAATTAATTCCTAAAAAAAATATCTGTTTGTAAGCTCCCAGATAACCTTCTTAGTGTCATGGATACAGGCAAAAGAAAAGACAAGAACAGTTTGAAGGCTGTGATTTTTTTCCTCTTTACATCTTCAGAGAAGGAAGGTAAAGGGACAATTGGCAGTTGAGATGGTGACTTCTGGGGGCTTGTTCCATGGTGAGATGTTCTGCTGTCTGCAAATAGGCATCCTGCAGCGACAAAACTTGGACTTGTGTGTGTGCTCATTTATAATACCATGCCTGTTGGTTGGTTTGGGGTATTTTTTTTTTTATGGGTGGGATTTGGGGGAAGGGGTGAGGAGGGAGTTTGCTTACCCTGGGTGAATGTTCTAAAACAATGGAGAAACTGTTCTTATCCAGAAATGAACAACTAGACTTACATGAAACACTCTAAGGAAGGAGTGAATTACAGGATCTCATGTGTCACAGACTGCTAGGATTTTCTTGTCAGAGAGGAACGTGGTTGTTTTGATGTTATTTCTACTTAAGGGCTACTGGTTACACAGTGGTGCTGTTGGTACAGAGCTACTGAGACTACTGTGTAGGTGTATCCTGAGAGGACAGTTTACTGATGTCTACCTAAAATGCAAAGGAGATGTGCAAAGCTGTTCAGTGTCTCTGCTCTAGGGGTCAGGGGGTTTTTCAGTATGGTGCCAAATCTAAATGAGTAGATAAACAGCAATCGATACGTACTCTTTCTGTAGCCAACTGCATGATGGTGAGGTTGTGGTATATGAACATAGGTTATATATAGTATGCACAGCTGGTAAAGTGTGTTAAAGTGGTGATGTGTTCCTCCCAATAAGGCAGCTGCAGCTCAATTGATGAGCTCTGCTGGGGAGCCCATGTCCATGCTGTTAAAAAAACAGGTGTGGATGTGTCCAAAGTGGGGTTCACCTGGGTGCAGTCAGGACAGAGTTCTGCAGCCAGCCCTCGTGGGCAACTCCAAACTGTAACTGAACAAGAACAAATATAACTATATTAATAAAACTGCATGCACAAGAACAGAGTTACTTGTGTTCTGCACTGACAGTGATGTGTCTGGAGAAGATTAGTGGGCTAGTACGGTAATCTCAGTTATGTCTTTTTTCTTTTTTTTTTTTCTTCTTTTCACTACTATGATATCTGTTAACTTGACTTTGGTTACACTTAAAGGAACACAGTGGTGTCTTGTTGGTATCTTTTAATTTGTGTGATGAGAAAGATGCTTCAGTGAGAGCATGAATAAGGAGATGCACCCTGTTTTTGGCCTATCTTCTTATCACAAGAATACCACCTGCCCTTTCTTGCTTCCTGGAAACCAATATGTAGTTTTAAAGCATTCCTATTTGCTTACTGGCTTACAGAACTGAATAATGTGGGCAGTAGTACTCCTTCAGTTACTGTGGTATTCATTTGGGTGCTTACGTGCCCCACATGCTGGATTTCTGAACAGTCGGGCACTATCCCCATCAGTTGACCAGAGTTCAGATTTGTTACACCATGTGCTTTCATTTTGGGTGAAGATAACTTTGCTGTGACTGCATGCAAGCTAAAAATTCATCCTTTGAAATCTAAACTTGCTGTCTTCAGATAGTATTGTTATCCCAGTATTAAATACTAGGTCACCCAGTCTCTAGAAAGATGTACCAGAATGTGCTTTGCTCTGCAGTTTGGGTGATAAGTTACAGACTGGCAGTATCTGGTGGGGCCTCGTGCTTAGGCAATGGGTGACACAGGCGTTCGGTGGCTTATTCTGCTTTCAGGAATTGTTTTTTTGGAGGGCGGGTGTTCATGGTTAAAGTCATTAAAACCAGGAGAGAAATGCTGGGAACAAGGATGATCCACTAAGTTTTATTCAGCTTACAGACTAAGTGCCGTTTGTGCTGCATGGAGTCTTAGCTAGAAGTTGTTATAAAACTAGTTTCTAGAGAAACTAAAGCTAGAATTGTAGAAAATTCTAGAAACAGCTGGGAAAACCTTGGTAATTCCTAGGAATTACTGGCTCTGGGAGTTGGGGAGGAAATCTGGGAAACTTCTTAGAATTCCAAAAAAACTTCTAAAGCTTACCAGAAGTTCAGAGAAACTTAGCGGTCACTGGAGACCTTAAAAGCTGCTAGAAACTAAAAGTTTCTAGGGTTCCCTGCTGGGAAGTTCTAGGAATTACCAGAAATCTCTAGAAAATGCTGGAAATTTGTGGGAATCCAGTAAATTCAGTGATTCAGCTAGCAATTTCTGCGTTTTATGAGTGTTTAATAGGAATAGGAAAGCTGTTACCTGCTATCCTTTTGGATAAAGTGGCAAATGGTTTTACAGGGTTGAAACCTGCTCATCTTCCCTAAGCTGTCAAGCATACAGTTTTAGCATTTTACTCAATGAGTGTCCTGTATGTGCCTGTCTTACACACAAACTTGTTTTATTTTCTGCAGTCCTATTTTGTTACGGATTATGATCCAACGATTGAAGACTCCTACACCAAGCAATGTGTGATAGATGAGAGAGCTGCGCGCTTGGACAGTAAGTAGCCCAGCTACAGCGTGGTACTGATAGCCCAGAGCTGTTGGTGCCCGTGTTTACATCTGTATGCATGAAACGTAACACAGGTAAACAAGTGTGCAGCATGCAGCTTTTATGTAAGCGTGCGGCTGATAAAAGCTAGCTACTTTTGTTTTATTAATGAGACACTCAGGATTTGAAATGCTTATGCCTCACATATGTCTGTCTCTCTTTAAATTGGATATTGTTTTGAAGAATTATTCCCAAAGCCACGGTGCCTACAAAACTAGGAGAATTTATATAACTCCTGGCAGTTACCTGGGTGACATGGTGGAATGAAAAACACATCACTTGGCTGTTGTGTGCTGCCCCTCCCAAGTACAATGTAAATGCTTTGCTTTAAAAGTTTGTTCTCCCTTGTCAGTGATTTCTTTAAAGACAAACCAGCAACCCTCCCAACCCCTATCCCCAAATATCTCTAAGAATGTTTCAGCTGGTTGTGAATTAGCAAAAGTCCACCAAAGTTTGTTCAGTTTTTTGGTAGGTCTTTAATTGTTCGGTCAGTCCAAGAACTTGTTTGGAGTATTAGCAAAAATCCAGTAGTATCTGTGAAAAGTGATTTCTGCTTAGTTACGATGTGCAGGAGAGGCTTTCACAATATCCTATTAGGAAGGAATTTTTTTTTCTCACTCTACATTCTAAGAACATGAACTGTAATAATCAGTGTTTTGCTTATGTTCAGTTCTGGATACAGCAGGACAAGAAGAATTTGGAGCCATGCGTGAACAGTACATGAGGACAGGGGAGGGTTTTCTTCTTGTTTTCTCAGTCACTGATAGAGGAAGGTAAGCCTGATGTCAAATTATTAAAGAAGTTGTTGTTAATCTTAAACTGCTGCTTATCCTTTATTGAAATAATTTAAAACAGAAACATTAAGTATGTGTTCACTTCTACATTCTGTGATGTGACACTTTCAGCTCCTGATGAAATCCCATTTTAAACCAATCACTTACTGAAAGTATCTGTCTCATGCAATGGAAGACTTGAAATCATACAGACAAAAAATGACAACTGTATTCAAGCGCTTCATTACAGTCCAGAATACTAGTTTCCTGGAAGTTGACAGAAATTTAAACTAAGGGCAGCGTGCTATGATCAGTTCTTAGATATCCCCTTGCTGTGTGCTCTTCAGCGTTGAGTGGCTGGTGCTGGATTTCTGAACGGGTGTATGCAGTTCAGGGTACGCCTCTGCACTCCCTTACAGGCAGTGCTCACTCTGCTTACTCCCATGAATTGACTGGAACCTGCATAACTGATTGACCCCAGAGTTGAGATGAAATGTATCTTTCTAGAAGCTCATGGAGCTTGCTCATGTAGCTCCAAATCATTGTAAGAGTAGGAAAATACCATGTATATGCAGTCACTTTAATATTTGAGCTGTGATCATCCTCCATTGAGATTATCAGATATGTAAATACTAAAGAAGTGCTCAGGGATCTGTCCTTCCACTTGTTTTGAGGTACAACAGAAAAGCAATAAAATGATCAAAAAAAAAAAAGTCTGTAACTTCTCCCCCCCTTACAGATTCAATCTAAGCTTTAATAACTTCTGATCTTATTAACAGCTCCATCTATAGTGAGTATTAAGATAAATATTCTATGGCGCGTGAGCGTATTTCCATTGGATCTGTATCTTACACTTAATGCTGCTAAATGTATGAATTTATCTTGATGTACTGTCTAGAAGAGACTAGTACTTCTGTCAGAGATCTGGGTCTGTGCATTTAAGATATACTGAGCACTTGGGTTAACTGAAATATTTTTGTTATAGAAGACATTAGATTTTTTTGAAGTTGTCATGTGAACTTCTTGGTTTGTCTAAAATCTTTTTTTTTTTTTTCTTTTCTGGCTAAGGTTCTGCCTTGATCTTCAGCAGGTCTTGACACATTAAGCCTGCATATTACTTTCCTCTCTGAAATACTTTCAAGACTTCTGAAAAGCAGAGTTTTCATTTTATTTCAGATAACCATTCAATTCATGACTTATCTTGCCTGTCAATGAAATGTCTGCTAGTGGTGTGTGTCCTGCTTCTGTGGTGGAGAGTAATTCTGAAGGAAAAAGAAAAGTGGATAACTTAGTTGGTAACTTTCTCTTCCTCCAGTTGCTGCAAGCTCCTGAGTATTAAAGTAGTGTATCTAAATGGAGGTCCAGCGATGCCTAGTGGCATACCTTCCTTCTAATTCACCCTTCTCATGATTGCTTTATATGGATGAGGTGGATTGGGCATTGTCATATTTGACTATGTAATTTTTTTTAATGCAACTTTCTTACTGATGATCATCTTGCAAATCTAACTGCAAATAGCTTCGAACTATATGCCCAGAATTAAATACATTGCTTGGGAAAGTCTGGGCTCCAAAGGATATGTGATTGTCTGCAAGGATCTGTGCTGAAGCTCCTATTGTAGTAATGCAGCTTTAACAGTGTTTACTTGAAAGCAGAGATTTCTTCCTCCCTTCCCCCTGACCCAAAATCCTTATTTAGGTCAGAAATAGCTTTTTTTAATATACTGCTGTTGGAGAACCTTTGTGCTTTGCTCACGTTCCCGTAAGCACTGCTAGAATATTCCTTACTGCTTGAACAGCATCGTTAGCTGATGTATCTTAGTTGGTAAATGGCAAGCTTTCTCAGCATTTAGCTCTGCCTTGTTTCTGTTCTTCAAGAAGTAAAATTTTCCAGCTTTGATAGCTTCCCCCAGAATCCCTAGAAGTAGCTGTGGAGGTTGCCAGCTGAAATATTGATCACCAGGGTCTCATAGACTTTAGTTTGACTATTCTAGCCAGGGTTGAATTCCATAGTCAATGTTTGTAGAATGGGCTGTGGTTGCTTGGTTCTCTGCAACACATTGGCACCTGGGTGCCTCTAGGTCGAGATGCAGTAAACGTTTTGCCTCCAGCCCCACCTAAGTCCTTTGCATAGCACACTGCCAACTTGAGGATTTTTTTTATTTGAGTGTTGAATGATTTTCTAACTGGTCATGCTGTGGACTCTTTGGAGTGCCGGCAGCTGTCTGCGTGTGTGGCATGGCAGGGCAAGTCCTAATAGGTGACTCATCATTTCTGAACTGCTGCAGAACCTGAGAATCTATGAAGTAGTACACTGATGTTTTACTTATTTTCTTTTACAGTTTTGAAGAAATCTATAAGTTTCAGCGACAAATTCTTAGAGTGAAAGATCGTGATGAGTTTCCTATGATTCTAGTTGGTAATAAAGCAGACCTGGACCACCAAAGACAGGTAATTCATTTGCTATTAGTTACTGCTCACTTTCATCTAGAAACTTGACAGCTTTCTTCTCAGAAATGGAGTGGGAACAAGAAACAAATGAAAAAAAATCATATCACACTAACTGCAATGCATGA
Organism: Arenaria interpres; assembly: GCA_013399435.1. Classification (NCBI taxonomy): domain Eukaryota; kingdom Metazoa; phylum Chordata; class Aves; order Charadriiformes; family Scolopacidae; genus Arenaria; species Arenaria interpres. The sequence continues at coordinate 168,750 of VXAK01017560.1, forward strand.
AACACAACTACACTCAGTTTCTATACGTGAAGATCATCTTAGAAGCATGATGGCATTCCACATACAGCACATCTTCTGTCTGACTCAGTGAGGTTATGTTGAGACCAAGTCTATTCACATACAGAGTTGAGAGCTTTCTGTCATGACTTGATTACTCAGGCATGAATGTGTCTAATTCCTGTGTTCTGTTACTCACCATGGCGCGCTGTGCCAAGCAGAGTGCATTCCAGCGCTGGCTCTAACGATCCCAAGGCTTCAGTGCTGTTGCTTTTACCATTCACTGCTGTTATATATCTCTAAGAGTAGCTATTCGCTGTTTTCTATTAAGCCACTCACCTTCTGCATAGCTGACTTAAAGCTTTAAAAGTTGGAAGCACAGCAACACAATTACTGTTGTATTTATGTACCTTAAAAATAAATTCTTGAAGCTAGTAAGTCTTAACCTCACCTCTAGTTGTAAGAGAGCTTAAAAGATTTAGTTTAGAATGATTTTAAGAAGAAGCTTTACATTTGTTTTCCCTGTTTACTCTTTTCATTAATCAAAATGTTTTGAGCCGAAATGAGAATAATCTTACCACATCAGCAGGAAAAGAACAGGTGTCCACTTTGTATTCTTCTTCAGCAACTTATTTCAGAAGTTTAGTATTTTCTCCTGAGACAGTAAGATGACTCTTAAAGCTTGGTAGCAAACATGTGATTAATTTCTTTTTTTTTTTTAACATAAGAGTAAACTAAATATTACTAAAACTGCTGTAATCATTTTAAGAGTTTCACAAGGAAAACACAGCTTTAAAAAATGAGATTCTCAGATTTGTGTACCAGGACATGATTTAGTTCCCGTTCACGAGTGCTTACATAGGTTTTGTTCTTTGCTAAATAAAATATTTTCTCTGTCAAAAACCAGTGGTTGAAACAAGAAAAAAATTAGGCTCAAAGGAAATAACATTAAAGAGTTTAGTTGATTAGTATTTTGTTAAATGAATTTCTTGAATACTACATAAAACCTTTGGTACCAAAAGTTCCTGCTGAGTGTGGTCCCTTGATTGTCACAGCCTGTTTACCCCTGAATCTGAGTAGAAAGGTCATGACAAAATTTAAACCTATGCTGAAAGATAATGTCTTAAAACAAGTTTTTACAGGAGTGAAAACAGAAGTAGCTGACAAACACATCAAAAGTAACCTCGTGTACTCGCACATCTGCAGAACTATCAGCCTGTCACAGAGACAGACTTGAAACTCTTTCACTCCAGTTGCCATCATGCCTCCATCAAAATTCCCTTGCACGTCCTGGAACATTAGGTATTTTATGTCAAGTACAAGCGTTGGCATGGAAACCATGTAGGTGAAACTGAACTGTTCTGTAAAGTCTAATTGCTGAAGGACAAACATCCAGATGCTTTGGGAGGGAAATAGCATCATCGCTGTCAGCCCTGATTCTCAGAGGACACCTGCAAATGTAGTTGGTAATCCTGTAGATCCATTTCTAGAAACAGTTATGAACTTCGTTTTCTCTCCTCCGCCCTCCTAATGTTATTACACTGCATCTGTATCTCCCTTAAAGGAAGAGGTGCCTTTCAGCTGCTCTCCTGCCAGTCCCTCCCTACCTGATTCCTAGCTGCTTTTTCAGATGCTAATGGGCTGCTACATATTCAAGCTCAAAGCAGCTGTTTCCAAATTGCTTAACTTTGCAGTTTTGCTGCTTATAGCCGAACACAAATAAAAGCATATGTCCCCAAAAGCTCCTTTTGCTTTTTATGGCTATATTAATTGCCCTAATTGATTAGATGCTGACGAGCATAACTTTTGGTGCTATCACTCACACAATTTACATGCAAATTGGTGGATTTGTGACTTCCACCATAAGTTGGCGCATAGACAGCTGTAGCTGAAATAGCACTTCTGGGTTTGCTGAAACAGCTAGTTATGTGTTCTTAACTCTTCCCTGCCCCTTCCCCATTACATGGTGTGTTTCAGTTGGCCTTAAGTCAGTGTGAAGGAATGGTTTGGGGATGCTGAGCTGACATAATTGGTCCCCAGAAGGGAGAGGCTCCCCTCCCTCTTGACCTCACATTCCCACTCTTTCTTTTGCTGGCCATAACTCTCACTTGAACCACTTTGAGTTGAATCATCTCTCTAGATGGGGAGAAAAACAGACGAGCTGGAATGGCTCTCTGGGACCTGTGTGAGTTAAATCAACTCGCAGAAAGACCGAGTGCCAGTGCTCTGAGCATGGGAAGGGGTGGGACTGCGGCTCTGAGCAGAGCAGGGAGGAGTTGGGGTTGGGGGGAAGAAAGTGAGACCTCGCCTTTTGGCAGCATTGAGCAGTTAGATGTTATCAGCTGGATGTTAAATGCAGCCAGAGCCTCTGCTCTGTCAGTGGGGTCGTTTCTGCTCCATCATGTGAAGTCTCGATGAGGGCATCCCTTCACTGAGTTGGACCAACTTGCTGATCTGGCTGAAAGCTAGTCCTGCCACCATGTCTCCCCAAGCACGGAACAACTTTAGTCTGACAAGCAAGGTCTTCCTGTCTGGCTACAGGTTTGCTGCACAGGCAACCCTGATGGGGAGTCTGGGGGAAAAGGTGGGGGTACTCCCTTAGCTCGGTTAGGAGTGCTGGAGTGAGTGGGAAGTGCAGGGTGTCCCCAGGCTGTAGTTTGTGGCAAAAAACCTAAGAAATGCTAGTCCTCTGTCTTTTTGCATTTTCAGTCTGCCAGTGTGTCAAACCTCACTTCAGCCAGGCTAGAGTGTCACACTCAGTCCTTCTACTTACCTGGCAGTTCTACAAGAAGTCTCTTGGTCTCTTAACTTGTTTAATCACAAATGTACCTTTTTCAGCTCCAGAATTTAAGTAACATTTTTAGAAATTCAGGAAGCTGGGTATGAGTTTTTAGAGCAAAATTAGTTGTAGTGTGCATCTGCTGCCTGTTTCTGAAAGACACAAGGCAAACTGGTGGAATAATCGAGAACATGTGCTACCTCTGAGAGCATAAAACTAAGTTAAAGTCATTTAGTGTGTGTTTCGCTCAGCAAACAGTACTCAATAGACTTAGCGCTGGAGACCAGAAGAGTATATGTACAAAAGTTTTGGATGTCTCAAGGGTCTGACCACACCTTTATGCAAGCAACTGTATTTTGTAGTTGAACACAGTACACAGTACTAGCATTATGATGCCATAAATTTGGAAGCAAATGATGCGTAGCTAATAATCCTTGTATGGTGCCAGCTGTTTCTTGCTGTACAGCAGAATTGCACAGACATTAGTGTGATCTTGATGAAGTGTTAGGAGAGTACCAAAGGTGTAGTCTAAAGTGGTGGTGATGTAATATACTATAGGTCAACTTGCAGGTGTTTTTTTGGAAGAGAGGTAAAATAGGAAGTTTGAAGTAGCAATTTGTATAGTTAGCTGGAGTTAAGCATGCTGCTTGTAATTTTTCTCCCCTTTGTGGTATGGGAGGCAAAGTCCTCACTTAAGTTGACAAAGAAAAATTAGTTATTCAAGGGAGCAAGCATTAATCTTTAAAACGTCCTTGTATGACAACAAATAGTTACCACTGGTTCCAGATTCCCCGATCAGTCCTGGGTTGGTAACTGAAACCAAAGCTGAAGGACCTTATCTCATTATTCTTTCCTTAAACTAAATGCTGTGTAGCAGTCTTTCTCTTAAATGGATTAATTTTGTACAATTAAACACTGGATGTTTCTACAGTCAGACAATTCAGTAGAACATCGGATGTTCTGGTAATAACCACTACCGATGGAGGAGTAGACTTGTCAGTGCAGGATACATATGATGTTTTGTAGGTAACTGCTAGCTTAAACTGGATCAAGTCTGATCGTTCCCCAGATAGCAGAGTTTCAAGGAAAATCCAAATTGCAACAGGAACCTGAATGCCATTAACATTTTGGTTTTGCTGCCTTGGCTATTATAAACTCTGTAAAAAAGTGTGACAATAACTTCTTGAGGTAGTAGATTTTATGGTCATGTACAGTGATGCCTCTGTTCCCACAGATGGATTGTAGCTTCAGGTCTTTTCATGGCTTGCCTGATCTTGAGCTTTATAGATACTGCATCAGATGCCTTATTGCTGGTTATTTGAATACAGCAAGTCAATCTATTTGAATATCAGTTTGTGTGTACCAAAGTGTCCTTTTATATGAGAAGATGGACAAAATAGAGTAAGTGGACAATGAACTACCCCTCCAGGAAAGCATTATGGTAGCACACTGTAAGCATGAATGAACAGCACTTGTGGGTGGGGTGGTGAGGCAGAACATCAGGATGATGGATGCAGTCTTCAGGAGTGATGGAGCTCTCTGCAGGAATGGGCAATGTTTCTGCCCAGGGAGCAGAGTTGTTCACAGGATTCTTGTGCAGATACTCAGATGGAAACTAACAGTAAGACAACTGTTACTTAGGGAGTTGGAGAACAAGCTTTTCCATGTTTGACTTGCTCACTTACATCTTCTAGAGTGGTGTTTAATTTGGGAAACTTTTACCAAATACTGAACAATGTGAATGAATGACATTCAAAAACAAACAATACAACATCCTAAATCAAAGAATAAGCATTGTAATTAATTCATATTTGGCCTTGAGCTTACCAAAACCAAGGTATTTTCACTGTCAAATCAACATGCGTGCACACACATACATACACAGTTACTGCCAGAAAATCAGTGATTCTCTTTATTTCCATCAAAATAAAATACAGTGTTCTTTGAAAAAAAAAATAAGAAAGTTTTTATTTCGTTGGTGACCTTTAAGCTCTCCCCACTGAGAAGTCTGTCATGACACAAGTTTGTCATACTTCAGAAAGAAGAAAGGGAAAACAAAGATGTAAATTCATGTTTTTGTTTTCAAGTATTTCTATGGTTGCACTTACTATGTTTCATTCAGCTATGAAAATGGAACTAGTATGCTCTGGACTCTAAATTAGAGCTTGGGCACTGCAAATGCTTCCATAGTGTGCCAAAAATCAAGTTGTTTTTTTTTTTTAAACTGACTTTGTTGAGGTCACTAAAATTGACCACAAGCGACTTGACAATATACTTGTAAGACTGACAAAAAGATTGATTTGGAGTTTAAGGGCTTTAATATTGCATCTTTAATTTCTTAAATGCAGAATACTATGGAAGTGTAGCTTATCTTTACTATGGTGTTGGTTTGACTTGTACTTCTAATGTGCTTTAGACACAATAATGAAGAAAGTAGTAACCATGTATGTTTAAAGACTGGATTCAGTTTCTCTTCAGGTCTATACATTCCTTCCCAGTTACTTATTTTTATTAGACCTCAGTTTGTCACTTTCTAGGGCTGCAGTTGACTATACTGGGATGAAAAAAAGTAAAGGGAGTTGGTTTTGCAAAAGCTGCCGTATCCATACTTTATCTTGTTGTTTTTCTGGTGAATGAGGCAGAGGTGCATAAAAGTGTCTGGAGATCCTAGTGTAAACTTTGGGGGGTTCTGCAATGTCATCAACATACTAGAAGACAGTTGTGAATATTTCTGAAATTGTAGCCTTCATAAGCTTTGGAATAAGGATATTTCAACATCTGGGACTGGAAAGTGTAAGTGGGTTTGTTTTAGCTACTGGAGCAAAAATCCATAATATTGTTCAGTTTTCAGACACCAGTGGGAGACTGAAGGATCCCGGTCATTCTCACTTTGTGCCCTGCAGTTAAAAATGCAGTTCCAGTAGTTGAGCTTGGTGTTGGGTTGTTTTTTGGATGGTTTTGGCTTCAGCAGATGGTGATAATGCAGAAATAAATGTAGAGTTTCTGTAAGTGTTTGGGATCAGCAGATGCATACTCAGTTCCTCTAGCTAATGGCACAAGGTGCTGGGGCCTCCTTGTAGAGTTTCATGAGGGTTTAGTGGGATCAGCCTTCAGTTCAGCAGTAAATATATGGATACAATACCAGTGAGGGTACTAAGGACAGGGGAATCAAACATGTTGAGATGCTGTGCCTGAAGGCTCTCAAGCAGTGTGTGTAGCTGTTAGGAAAGTATTTTGTAAGCTCAAAGTACTTCTAGATCTTACAAATGCTCCCAATGGTGCTTTTCTATTCCCATCTATTTCCATTTCTGTGTAGCTTCTTAATCTAAGTGAATATCTGAGTGCCTTTTCAATGCTGAATTAAAAAGAAACCCTAATTTTTTTTTTTTTTGTTCTCATATTGGTCCTCTATGTGCTGGTTTAATGTTTTTGTGTGAAAGCTGTGTAATCTTTGACACTTCTTCCACTAGCTGCTGTCTTAGCAAGATCTGTGTTACTTCCTTTATCGCTGAAAGCTGCCCTTTCCTCCCCGGCCCTGTGGGTGACCTTCCCGTTGAAGCCTCACATGCCTTGCATTGCTCGGGGTGGCCTTCTGTTGTCCGACCTCACTGCTTTCTACTTCATCCAAAAATATGCAACCATCTCCTTTGGTTTTGCCCTGTGACCAACTTACTTCTCCTTCCTATAATGGTCCACTATCTTCCTGCCTTCTGCTTCATCACTGTGAATTTCATACCAATTCTTTATGACACTCATTATTTCCTCCCTCATTATCTTCCTCCTTCTGTTGTCTCAGACTCAAGTAGACAGGGTTTCTTTAATATCTGTGGCTAGCCTGAAGTCTTCATGGATTTTTAGGTCTTTTATAATTGAAGCTACATTTAAAACTAAATGTATTAACATTTTGCTGTGTCATAAATAGATTTTTTTTTTTTAAATTAGTTTTAGAAAGATTCAGAAGCTGAATGTCAGTTCTTGTTTTAAAAGTAATAATCCAAATTTTTTTCTCTAGATTTAGCTGGAGCAGGAAGAAGATGAATTTATCAATAGTATTCACAGTTCTATTAGTAGTCCAGCAGACATTGACTGAAACATTTTGAGGGGGAATGGGGAACTCCTGTCTGCTTGTGAAGGAAAACTCGGTCTTGTTATGCAGAAATGATGTGAAGACAAGGCAGCTGCAGGGTTCTTTATTTATATTCTTTAGAGTCTTTGTCTATTGCAGAAATTTTTAAAAAGTCATCTGCAGTTGCATTTGAGAAGCTGTATTACATGGATTTGTGTCCTAGTTGTATTGTGTGGACAGTGTGGAAACCATTTGGCCAAATCTGTGGCCAAATAAGCATTATTGTTTGAGGAAAATAGACCCTTAACATGTATTTGTAGTGTCTGCTGATATGAATGTGCCTGCAGAAGCCTTCAGCTTAATGATTGATGTCTGTTACAGGTGACACAAGAGGAAGGTCAGCAGCTAGCACGGCAACTTAAAGTAACATACATGGAAGCCTCTGCAAAAATCAGATTGAATGTAGACCAAGCTTTTCATGAACTTGTCAGAGTTATAAGGTATGGTAACTTAAGACTAGATAATTAATGCCCCTATGTTAATGGATAGTTCTAGCAAATGTAATAGGAGATTGCTGAGAAAATTCTACCTGCTGCTACCTGTAAACTTCAACGGATGTTCTCCATTATAAAATATTGGGAAAAATGTTTAATGTAATATGTATTTGAAAGAGAATTTATTCACCTTAATCTCTCAAATTTTATTGATCACCCAGTAAGTAAGCCTGTTAAACTAAATCTGAAATTGGCCTTTTGTAAAAAATAATGTTTCTTAAAAAAAAAAGCAACCCCTAAAAAAATTATCACTCATTTAATCAGTAGTTTGAGTGTCAAAAGTAAGTCATCCTCTATAATAAAGTGCAAAACCAGTAATTTTAAATACAGTATTTATTTTTATTTAACTAAAAAAAGTTCTATGAAATTTAATTTGAAATATCTATTTCCAGGAAATTTCAAGAACAAGAGTGCCCTCCTTCACCAGAGCCAACACGGAAAGAAAAAGACAAGAAAGGCTGCCATTGTGTTATTTTCTGAGAATCCCAAGAACCAAGCTATCAACTGCCAGATTTTTTTTTTTTTTATTTTCCATCGTTTTACATCACTTCTGGTATTGGTCTAGCCTTATATGTGCATGTCCTAAAAGTGGTCACCAGAATAGCCTTAGTCCAAGAAGCTGGCAGAATAGTTCCTGAAGAAGACTCAGTCATCCTGGGGCAGACTTCAAAACAAAACACTAAGGCTGCTTCTTTAATACCACAGTTCCTTCCTTCTCTCCCTTAAGAGCTTGCACCTTGTGGAGTTTTATTCGCAAAGGAGATGAAACAAAACCGTGTAGGACAAGGTGTTGAAGTCATGCATAAGTTGTCTCTTGTGAATTAATTTATTTTTACTTCTGCCGTTTCATTAGCTATTACAAAGACCTATATTGAAGTATAGAGAATACTTTTAAAAAAGGGGTGGATTGGCTTTTTTTGCCCTCAGTTAAATTAGACGTGAGTATTCAGCTAGCCTTAAGAAACCTACACTGAATTTCATTGTCAGCAAAGATTTTCATCTCTCATTTATGCTGCAGTTTTATTTCAGTGGCCAAAACATTCTACTGTATTTATTTTATGAATCCAGAATAGCTACAGGATAATTACTACTACTCTTAGGATATGGCCAAATACCTGAGCTCATTCTGGATTGAGGCATTTCAGCTTATTAAGAAATTTCACATCATTTGTTTGGAAACAAATTGTGTCTTCCTTTGTATTTCTGGGTAAGGGATTAAGGAAACCTAAAATTGTAGCTGTTTTTGTTTCATGTGATATAAAAATGAATTTGATCTTTCCATTGTCAGAGATGATTAAATGTTTTTGCTATATACTTTTATACATTATTTTCTTATCAAACTAGTTAACAAGTATTTTTATATGTTTGTAAGCAAATATGCTTTCACAGCATAACTTGTGTATATGTAAAGATGAGTATTTAATTCTCACAGTTCACTTTTAACTGACAAAATGTGGGATTTGCCAAACTGTGGTAAACTTCTCCTTACTCTTCCGGTTACACCCAAGAACGGCCAATTATGTGCCTGCCCAACACACCCATAGAGTAAAATCTAGTGTTGTGTTTTAATGAATTTCAGTATCCCTTACTAAAGACTGACTATTATGTGAATTATTAAACTGTAAGACTTTTAACTGATTGTTTAGTTAAACTGTGGATGGTTGTTTAATTTTGAGTTCTGTGGATTGTGTTTAAACAATTCAAGAGTATGTTCCCTGATATTGAAATACTGAGTGGTATTGCACAGTTGTCACCTTACTGAATGTGTCCAACAGTTCTTTGAAACTTGATTATTAAGCAAACCCTTGTATAACTTCAGGTGCTAGAATTAAAGATGATCTAACCATTACTGGGGGTAAGCATATTTCAGCCTCTTTCTGAATCTCTTCCAAAACCTGAATTTTTTTTTTGGGGGGGGGGGGGGGGGGGAAG
>VXAK01017560.1:178090-234912 GCA_013399435.1 Arenaria interpres
GAGAAGGGGATGATGGAATCTGGTTAGGAGATAGATATGCACGTCTGGAAAGCTTGGAAGTAAAGAATTTTAACTTAAATCATGGTAGATGATAAAACCTGATGTTTGTTTTGACTTACAGTATGTAGTCAGTGGTCCAGTCAATGATCCTTTTGTGTTTTCAGGCTGTGCTCACTGTCAGGTGCCCTGCTGTAAATCTGCTGAGACAAGACTGCTTAAACAAGTGCCAGTTACCTTTACTGCAGGAAAGCATCAAACCTAGAAGTTACACTAGTGCCATTCATGACAGAGAAATTTAAGGTTTTTACATTATTGAGTTTAGGTTGTGTAATACTCTCTTTGAGGGAGTGGGTAGCTTCATATCTTCCCCCCTCCCCACTTAAATACAGTTATTGGTGGATCAAAGGCTACTTATGAACAACCTGTAGAAATTTAAAAATAGAAGTTATGGTGGAAGTACATTTGGGAGATGGCTTACATTTTTCAAGTCAAATGTAAGAAATTACAGCCTGTAGCAAACATCACATGTTTTCTTAAATATGTAAAACTCTCTGGAATTAAGTCACTAGATACGTGGCATTAGAATAAGTTAAGACAACAGATGACAGCATGTGTGCTGAGACTGAATTTGTGAGGTGCAAATATCTTTGTTTCATCAGGTTTTTTCCTTTTTTTTTTTTTTGACCTTTAACTCAAGATAGATCGGTTTTAGAATAGCAGGCCCTTACATAGGTAGATCTTTTAAAATGTAGCTCTGTAATACACAGAAGGTGAAGAGCACCACACCCTTGCTTTTCCTCATATGGAAGGCAGAATAGCTTTGAGGTGGTTGATGCTAAGCAACCTGCTCTGATCTGCTAAGCTGCCTTGTAAACATGGTAGACTTTTAAAACAAGTTAAACAGAAGTGGGACCACCAGCTGCTGCTGTGGAGTTCTGCTCGAAGTTCATTATCTAAGACAGTTTATTCCCGTGCATGTGTTTTTTAAGACTTTTGCTGGAGAGGACGTGACGGGAAATCTTCAGGTGATGTTACAGTGTGTTTTTGAGACTGGCTTGTATATGGCACTTTGGGCAGCTGTTTGGATCCTACCCTTGAGACTTGAAGTACATATTTAGAAAAGTATTATCATTGGAATTTTTTGGCTAGTAATGATGATCAAGGTGGTTGTGAGTTTGAAACAGCTTAAAGTATTTCAGTGCTTTGCTTTTCTAGTTGTTATACCTGAGGGTGGTAAAACTGCAGAGCTGTGTAGGCGTATGAGGTGAATGATCTTCCTATCAAAGTTGTTTTCCTTTCATTTTTCTAATAATACAAGTTTGCAGTGTCTTGCAGGGTGCAGGACGCGCTGTGCAGTGCACCCTGGCGGTGCCCTCTCTCTTCCTGCAGGAGAGGGAAGGCTCCTCCACCACCTCCTCATTGCACTTGACTAGTCCTCTTGGCCATGTAGAAGTGCTCGGTGTTTAGACTGTCCAGGCAAGAGATGACCACATAAATGGCCTGAGCAAGCCTGGCTAGCCCAGCGTTGGAGCGTGTAATGAGCTGAGCTGCTGTAAAAGGGTTGATAAAGCAAAACATATTTGGAAGGAGTTAAGGCCCACTCATGCCAAGGAAAACTCTGACTTGATGCGTGGCCTTGTGGTTAGTCATGATTGATAAAGTTTAAGTCTGGATTCAAACAAAAATATTAGCTAATGCTTTCCTGACATCAATTTATGTGACAACACTTCACCAGTGGCGTAGCTGTAGGCATCATTGACTGCCCTTGCCACGTAATCTTGTTACAAATCTTTAATGACCTTATTCCAAACAGAAGATTCTTGAAGTTGGTCACCACAGGCCCAGCACTGCCAAGAGTTAGCTGCAGTTAGTATGTGGAGGCTTGTTGCCTGGAAAAGCTCAGGAATCTGCTAAACAGGGAATGCATTTGTTCAATTGATTTAGGCATAGATTTTGGAACTTGATTACCCTCGTGTACCGAAACCACGATAAGGGAACATTCAAACTGATCTTGGGGTAACACTCAAGCTGGAAACGTGGGGGCACGGTGGTGTTTCCTATGTTACTCAGCTGACCTGCTGCAGGGCAGCAGCCTTTGCTGAAACATAAAGGCTTAAAATTGTTAAGATGGCTCTTGCTCAGAGCATCCTGAATGGTAAATGCGGTGCTCACCACTTTGTAAATATGGAATTTCTGCCATGCTTATCTGGTTCTATTGGAAAGCTAAGTTAAAATTGGAGATTTGAAGCAGGTTCTGGGCTTTAAGTTGGGAGTAAGTAAATGTTCGCAAGGTCTTAATCCTTGCTTTTATCAATCCGTGGTGCCCAGGCGTAGGACAAGAGGAAATGGGCACAAACTTGGATGTAAGAAGTTCCACCTAAACATGAGGAGGAACTTCTTTACTTTGAGGGTGACAGAGCACTGGAATAGGCTGCCCAGGGAGGTGGTGGAGTCTCCTCTGGGGACGTTCAAAACCCGTCTGGACAAGTTCCTGTGCAACCTGCTCTAGGTGGACCTGCTTTGGCAAGGGGGTTGGACTAGATGGTCTCCAGAGGTCCCTTCCAATCCCATGTGATTCTGTGTTGTGTGGAGCATGTGGCAAGGCCAGAAAACTTGTGAACAGTCTTGATACTCAGATATTCTCATAGAGCTCTGACCATGGGAACCCTTGGTTGAAAGGAATCAGGTTTTGTTCTTCAAACTTTGTGGCTCTCTGGGCTGCTTTCTTGATTTATTTTTTTTTAGGCTTTTGCTCAGGCTATATGAGGAACAGTAGGAAATGGGAAAAATCACCAAGGAGTGATGATAAAGTGAAGGAGTAAACTAGTCTTGGTACTTTCCTATGTTCTAGCCTGAGTGCATGCAACAGATAGGGTGCAGAAATGAGGATGGGTAGAACTGTCTTAGTAGCCTTTAGCTGGGAAGATAAAGAGCTTTAAACGAGAAGCAGCAGATGTGGAAAAGGCAATGGATTAATCTACAAAGAGAGCGTAATGCCCAGAAACAACATTGTGAATGTGTGCTCTGCTTGCTTTCTGTAGACGTGATACCAGACTTATAAGACTGCAGTTATTTTGGAGGGTTTGAGAGACTGTTGTGGATTAAATATAGAGGGTAGATGATGTCCCATACAAAAGCTAAATTGTATTAACGCATGTAATATAATTAGTAATGTTCCTGAGCCAGCTGGCGAGTAGTACGCAGGACTAATTGCATCGTCTTGCTGCTGGAAAGCAAATGCTAGTTTGCTCAGCTACCTTTTAAACTGGATCCTGTGGAGTGTCCAGAAGGCCTCCCTATGGCTGTGGGGTGTAGAGGGGTGCTGCCACCAGATTGCTGTGGCCCTACAGCGGGTCTGCAATAAATTCTGCTATAAATGTGAAATGGACAGGGAACGATTTTATTGACGACCACAAGATGTCACTACTGGCGGGCATGCATGTGTATTTAAAGGGCTTTTGAGTGTTGCTTTTACCGAGACCCTTGTACAGAGTTAAAATTCTTGTTTTTACAAGCAGGGAAGGAATGAACGACAAGAACCATAACAAAGCTGTTGATCTATAATTAAATGGGGCCATGTGTCAGTGCTATTTCAGAGTATTTTGTTTTGTGAACTTTATAAAATCCGGATGGTCAGTAGCTAGGGAAAAAACAATGATTTATAAATAGTGGTTCTGAAGAAATTTGTGTGGAAAGCAGGAAGGATGCTTGCAATCTAAAACATTACATGCATGTTAATTACAATATAGTACTAATACAGGAGACAAAACAAGTAATATTTGTATATCATTAGTAGCATGCACAATTTACAGTCAAAAAGTTATGTATAAACACTTCAGGCTCAGCTAAATAATACATCTAAATGAGTATTGCTTTTAGTATGAGAAAAATGTGGTGATTCTCAGCTCGGCTCCAGTCCTGACGTTTCCCTGAGGAGCGGTGAAATCTCTTGAACGCGGTGCTGACCTTTGAAAGTGAAACAAAGTTCTGATGCTTTTCTCCTTCCTGCTGCAACTTTCAGGCAATACCTGGTGTGACTATTAAGCAGTAAAAGTTCATGTGTGCTCTAATATTTCTCCTGAAAACTGTAAAATATGCCTGTCTTTCACTGCCTCTCAGAATAATGTCATATTCCGGAACTGGCTTCTTGTCTTGCTGTAAAAGGCATTCTGTCAATCTCTTTCCTTGTGAGACAAAGCCGTTCTGTGTCTTGAACTGACATTTATTATTTACAAAATAATCAAGTGTCTTAGTGCAAGTATGAAGTACCATTCTGGCAATATGACCTGGTACCTCTTCCTGCAGTCATCCCTCTCATTCAAAAGCTAACTTTCGGTCATTCTGAGGGCTACCTTCTCAAGGTTTTATGAAAGTAATACATGCTTGTTGTAACTTTTTGTTCCTCCCTAATCCCACTTTTAAAATATCCATTTGTCCAGTTGTATTTCTGGAAAATGGGAGGGAGAATATCTCATGAATTCTGAATGTGTTGGTCCTTTTTGTTCATCTTGTGCATTCCTAATGTGCAAGTTGCACACTGATACCGCTCACTACTCTACTCCAGTTGCCTTTATGAACTACTACTTTTAACTTCTTAATATTTTTTTGTAATTAAAAGACCTCTTGTGGTTATCTTTCTCTTGAGCAACCAACTTGAGATTGTTCAAATCCTCATTGCAATAGCCAACTTCATGATGCTATCAACATCTGTCAGAGTCATAATACCATGTTTTGTAAGGTGTCTGGGAAGGTATCAGTCACTGCCAAGCCTAAAGAGCTGAGCTCTATCACTGCTGCCAGAAGCTGCTGTGTGATGACTTCTTCCCAGTAGTGTTATTTCGAATATCTTTGGAGGGCTCTGGATGTGCAAATAGAGAATATATACCTGTTTCCCACCTGAAGCATCAGAGGAATCCCATAGCAACTACTATTTGAATTCTGTATATTACTAGGACTGAATCTGACTTAATTCTCCAAACTGTTTACTAATTAATATGCTGCAGATGATTCCTCTCTGGTTTTGCCTTTCGAGAGTTATATATGACTTGCTGAACTAGGAGAACAGGGGGCTGTTCCAGTATGGGATGAGTGATTTAATGACAGCAGACAGGTAAGACTGAGGTACCTAGTGCCTCTGTTGCCTCAGTCTTGACCAACAGGGTCCCCCAGGCCCAACTGAATAGTGAAAAGGCAGCATAAAAAGAGCCAGCAGCAGTGGATGAGGATTGAGGCAGGGTTTACTTCAGAGAACTCAACCCATACAAATTCATGGGACCTGGCGGGGCCTCCATCCAAGGTGGTAAGAGAACCAGCTGATGTCCTTGTGAAGCTGCCCAGTCGTCTTTTGTGGAGATGAAGAGAATTCTTGGTGAACGAAAGAAAGCAAATGTTGTACCCATCTTCAAGCAAGGCCTGGAGAGCAATGTAGGGAACTGCAGGGAGTCAGCCTTGCTTCTGTCCCTGCAAAGTCGCACAGCGTGTCCTCAGGAACACATTTCTGGGCAAGTGGAAGTGGTTGGAAACAGTCTGTGTTAATGTGCTGGTTTGCCAGGGTCAGTCACACCTGACCAGCATAATTGCCTTCTATGATAACATGATGGAATTTGTGGGTGGGAGTGGGGAGCAGTGCATGTTTCTTAACTCAGCAAGGCTTTCACCACTTTCTCCCACCATGGTTTGGTATCAAAGTTATGACTTTACAGTGTGGGTAGAAGGACAACCAGATGGGTAAAAAACTGACTGGCAGTTTGGCCCCAGAGGGTAATAGGCCGGGCTTCAGGTAGGGTATACAGGGACAAGGAGGGTGCTACAGGGGGTTAGCCTGGCACCTGTCACGCTTAGCATTTGCTGGTAACCTGAAGGAGACAACTGAGTGCACTCATGTTTGGAGGTGACACCAAGTTGGGGGGACCAGTCAATATACTTGGGGCAGGGCTGCTGTCCAGAGGGACCCTGACAGGCTGGTGCAGTGGATCAACAGGAGCCTTATGGAATTTAACAAGGACAAATGCAAAGACCTGCACCTGGGAAGGAAGGCTCCCCTGCAGTGGTACAGGCTGGGGGTCCTCTGGCGAAATAGAACCTGGGTTCTTGATGGACAGCGAGCTGGACATGAGCCAGCAGTGTGCCCTGGGAGCAGAGGCGGCCAGCGGCACTGTGGGCTGTACTAACAGGAGCACGGCCATTGGATCAAGGGAAGCGATCCATGCCCTTCTTTATCTCTCCACTTGCAAGACCCCACATAGAAAACTGCATCCAGTTTTGAGCTCCTTGGTACAAGATGGATGTTAATGAACTGGAGCAATCAAGGAGCTCTGGGGGCTGGAGCACTTGTCCTGTGTGGAGAGGTTGAGGGAGCTGGTCTTGTTCAGCCTGGAGAAGGGAAAGCTTGCAGTGGAGGAGAAGGAAACAGCAGCCTTCTAATACCTGCAAGAAAGTCAGTAAGAAGACATAGCCAGGACCTCCAACAGTGGTGCGCAGTGAGAGACAAACAACAAAAGTTGAAATGAGAGGTTCAAACTAAATATATATGAACACTTTTACCATGAAGGCACACTGCCCAGAGAGGCTGTGCAGTATCCATCCTTGGAGGTTTTCAACACCTTATTGGATAAAGCTCTGAGCAACCTCGACTGATGTCATAGTTGACCCCAGTTTGAGCAGAAGTGTGAATGAATAACCGACTTCCAGACATGCCTTTCAACTTTAATTGTCCTATGATGTTTACGGAAGACCAGCATCTGAAAAAGGTAGATACTGTGGAGCAGGAGTTCAGTTTGAAATGAAAAAAAAGTTCTCCCACCTAATGTGATGATAGTAAGGGTGCTGTTGTCTAACATATGCTCAAATCTGTTAGGTCTGTGAGGGAAATTGCTGGTGAGTCTCATTTTGATACTTCTGGCAAAATAGATAAGAATATAATTATAGTTTATGTCCTGGAGAGATGTCTTTGGGATGAAGGATGCTGGCTGTAGTGAGTAATGCAGCTGCCCTGAACCCAAAACTGGAACAACCAGAGTTGTGTATCAGGGCTAACCTATCAAAACCTTTCCACCTGAACTGTGATGAGCACTCACCACATGTTACTTTTGGTCCTGTATGTGTGATTGTACAGACAACCCACTGCCACAGTAACCGAACCTGACCCGCAGCCTGAGCTGTGAAGCGCACACTTCTCTCAGCTGGCTGCGTGTACTGTGTGTGCCCTGGACCTCGATGGGATGTCTGTGTGGGGTCTGAAAAACATCCCTGAGGGAATTTTTAAAACCAGAATTTTCAGTTAAAGCAGCTTATGGCTTCTGCTGAACAGAGCACCTATGCCAGACCGTGGGTTTACACTCGTGCACCTCAAGAAGGAGGTACTTTCACTGGACTGTGGTGGCTGCCCAGGGCAAGCCAGGCTTGAATCACTGGTTGAAGTTCATCCGAGATCCAGAAAGGGGAAACTAGTAACTAGGAGCAGTGGCTTGTATAACTGGTGTGTTATAGGGTGATAATTATGTACCTTCATTATATTTTTGATTCCGCTAAATGCTACTTCCCACTGTAGAGAATGTTTATTGGCAAGAAGCAGCTTGTTGAGCGAGATAAGGAGATGAAGGGTGGTGGTTTGCAGCAGGTTCAGATTTTTTTAGATGAGTGATGGAACAGGCATTGTACCTTGTGTGTGGAAGGACAAGGTACTTTGGTCTTTAATGAATGGGAAATCAACATGTTATGAGGCTTTCAGTTTAGTTTCCAACTGATCATCTGCCAAAAGTTTCTGCTACTTAATATCCAGATATGGGTCCTCTGAAATCAGTGCAATCTGCACAGGAGCAAATCTCTGCTATAGTTTCATGGCCTGCTGAAGGATTTTGCAATTCAAAGATCTCTCTCAGAGCAAGACCAAGTGGCTGTTTTCCACATCTGGAAATTGTATTATTCATGTCAGAATGACATTAAAAAGCCAGAAAGTATAATTGGGGTGTCTGTGTTTTCCAACAAGAAATCTGTCATTGTTTTGTATAAAACCCCTTGAGATGTGGTAGGGCTGACAGCTGTGTGTTGGTGCTTTTTTTCAACTCTCCTAAAGACTTTTGTTTGAGGTGAGGTGGGCACCTCATTTTTGGCTTGTGTTACTGCACTGAGGTGACAAAGCTCCCACTTCCCCAGCAGAGGGGGCAGCCTGAAGTACGTTGACTTAATTTTTAAGCTTTAAAAATGAATTTTTAAAAGGGTAAATTGGCTAATTTGCTATCTTTTTTCTTTTTTTTTGGATTCAGACTTAAAAAACCTGAGCCCTGCTTTAATGCTCCTGGTACCGAGTTTCTTCTCTAGCAAGATTATGATTGCTTAAAGTGTCCTGTATTGGAAGCCAGTCAGTGACAGTCTTCACTACTGCAGTACTTTAAGGACAGGACTGCCTGGCCATCCAATTTCTCTGCTGTCTGTAGTAATTCCAGTAATCTGCAGAAGCATCAGCAGTTGTGTCTAAGGATGCGACCAAAGGAAACGTTAACAGTTTGCTTCTGAATGCTGAAGCTGGTGGGAACTGTGGAGGAATAGCGAGGGGAAAGACACGTTTAGTGCAGGGGAGGGGGGGTGTGGGAATTTAAAACACTTTTTGTCTATAAGACCCGATTCTATACTGGGTCCAATGCCATCACTCCTGCAGGAACCCAAGGTATGAAGGGTGCTCTGAACTGTTGGCGTCTCACAGGGTGGAGGCAGCTGGTGCTGAGAGCCGGCATCCTTCCCCTGCTAGAAACCGTCCTTTGGCCTTAACTTCACTATTGCTATGGGACATCCTTAAAGTGGTGAGGATGTTATCTGGTTTAATTTGTCTGGAAGAGGGTGTGCATGAGGTGTGTGCTGGCTGCAAGCTTGCTGGGGGAGCGCTCGGCACCTGTGAGAGCTCGAGGGGTTGAGGAATAGAACAGGGGTCAGCTGAGAGCAGCATCTCATTGTCTATGCCGTGCTTTAAATGCGTCCAGCTGCTGTGTGTATATGAATGTGAGTGCTTCAACCTAGCTGCAATGAAGTCATTAATCTCTTCTGATGATTAGATTTTTTTTTTTTTACTTCTATTCCTTGCAGATGATATGGATTGCTGTAGGCACAGTAACTGTTTTACCTAGGTGTCTTAGAAATATATATATTTTAAAAAGCTACCTTGTTTTTGTTGAACCTGAATTTCTGTTGGTAAAGCTAGGAGCTTCTTTCACAGATATGAAGATGCCAGTCCAGAGGGATGAATGCAATATAAAAATCCCCCAGCAGATGGGGACTGGAATTGAGCTAATCTCTTTTTTCTTCTTCTTTTCCCCCTCCTCTTTTTTTTTTTTTCTTAATTAAGACCAAAGAGAACTTTAATGCCTCTTCCAGTCCTCTGAAACTCCAGAATGATTTCTTCACAACCCACTTCTGGAGTTGGAGCATCTGATAAGGCTGCTGGACCTGAGTGGTGTTTTGAGATCTGCATTATTCACCTGGCTTCTTTCTGTGCTGCTGTGTGCTGCAGTTATACATCTTATCTCTCTGTCTCCCCTGGGCCCTCTCTTATGCCATTTTTTGCTATCTCCTCCCTGCTTTTTTTCTAGTTTTTATATCTCTACTTTTAGCTGGTCTATGTGAACAACAAGATCAACATAAGCAGAGCGCTGCCTTCTCAATCGCGTGCCCAGGTACAGCCTAGCACCATGAGGGCCTCTTGACTAAGAGAAACCAAACTTTTTGAAATGCAAAGCCTGTATGCAGCAAGGACCAGGCTGGATAGATGCACTGTGTTGCATTTTCTGTGGTTTTTTCCCAAAGAGCGGAGCTGCGAGCTGGCTCCTGGGGTGCTTCAGGGCTGATGTGAGCTGCTGCGGCCCAAGGTAAACATTGGTGAGCCACTAGTGCCCCGAAGACGAGGGATGTGATCCCCCTTCGGTGTCCAGAGCAGCTTTGTACCTTCTTTAACCTGATGAAAGTTCTGAATGCTCAAAACAATTTTCATGTTTCATTTCTTTACTCATATGACCAGAGCAATGCTGTGTGAAAGCTGCTGTAACGATCCATCAGCACAATCTCAAGTTTGAATACAAGAATTTCCGTATACATGGAAAATTTGCAAATATCACAGAGATGAGTAGGGGATGAAGGGAGTTAATGAGCTACTAAGAGATTGCCTTACCAATTAAGACTGTACAAAAGGATGGAACCAGCATGCAGTCCTTTCAGTAATATGGTCCATGAGGAAGGCAGAATGTGCTTGAAAGATACAGACCAACACCCATGCTAATTGTGGACTTTCTCTGGTTTAGTAATTGTAGGATTTTCTACAGGGTAAATATAGCATACATGTGGAATATATAGTAAGTATAGTATTTTTCTAATCACTGAAAAGGAAGAAAGAAGTTAAGCTTTCGTGAGTGCAGTGCTGATTCCTTGTATTAGTAAAGAGGACTTTGAAACAAGCATGGATTGTACGGTCACTGGGAAGAACAACAGGTTTCTAAACACTTCCAGGCAGGAGACTATCGGAAGGACAGTGTCATCCTGTGCATGCGTAGGACTTGGGGGTGTTGCAATGCATGGGGTGCTGGAGCAGGACTTGGGAGACTACAGGCAGTATGGGTGTCTGTCATAGTTTCTTGGCAGCTGTTGGGAAAGCTGTACTGCTTCAGTTTCCTTTCTGCAAGATGTAAATAGTGATGCTGGCTCCTCTGCAAAGTGCTTGGATACTGACGGATGAAGTTGTTTATTGAATCAAGAGCAGAGTAAAATTATAATGACTCTTGGAAGGAATTTTCAGAAGCCACATTATCCTTTGAGAGGAAGATGAAATACAGAAATATGCCAGATGCTCTTAAGGCTGTAAATAACTCTTCTCAGACAAAATTGTTAAGCCCAACTTTCATGAGCTTTACTTTGGCAGGGTAATATGAGGGCATGTGGAAAAACAAACAGCAGAATTCCTCCTTCCCTAGTTCTCCAGTATAAAACATTATATTATTCAAGGCACTGGCTTATTAGTCCCCGGCACAGATGTTAGGTGGCCTGGAGTCTCCACTGCTTTTCCCATTGGTATGTGTTTCTCCTCATTACAGTTAGCTGCTCTCCAGCAGTACACATGCTTTTATGCTGTTTTCTCCTGCTGTGGTAGGACATAATGTACCTTGTAGCCTGTCTTTGCTCCTTTTTTTTTTTTTTTTTGGTAAAATTCTGTAGTGTTTTTTTCACAGGCGCCTTGTGCTTCTTTGAAGGCAACAAAGCCCTGGCGAGGAGGCACCGTTCTTGCACCCGTGGACACGTAGCATCTCGCATGGCTCCTGGCCAAGCGCCTTTAGCTGCAGGAACAGCAAGTGATGCTGAGAAATGCTTGAGGCTTTTAATTCCTAAATCTGTCAGGAGAGGGTATGAATAGTTTTGAGGCTCTGCTGACTTGCTTTATGGACCTCACTCTTAAACACCAGGGATCACTGTGTTTGAGCTTAAGTATAAACCCAAGTCTTTCTCTTAGTGCAGCCCAGATATTTATCCTATAGGAGGATGTAAAGGTGTTTGTCCAGGTGTCAAAGGACTTACATGCGGGGGTTTTTTTTGAGGTTTCCCTGTTGCTGTCCTAAAATCTGTCTGGTTATTGAAGATCTGTGTGTTTTATTCAAGTCAGCCTGAGTCCCTCTGGAGCTGATGTCTACACTGGGTTGCAGTAATCTCCTGCTGGTATCTCCTAAACCTCACCCAGGCCCTCTCCCCTGGCAGCATGCTGGAGGCAGTGGGTGTCTCAGCACACTACAGTGATTTTCTGAAAAAGTCCCTGTTCGCAACGGTGCTTAAGAGGCCAGGTGTCTGCCTGTGGCTTGGAGTCCTGTCTTTGCTCTCTCCTTTCCTCATCACCTGGAGATTGGCTGGCTATGGGGTTGAACACAGGCAGGCATTCAGGAGAAGGAAGAGAGGAAGAATTTTTTTGTCAAAACCGTGGGGAAGGGGCAGTTAGTGCCCTGACGACACAGGTCCCCATCACAGGGTGCTGCCTGCAGACCAGGGAGGTCATCTCTTCCAGCCAGAAGCCCTGAAGGCTTGCAGAAATCCTTGCTTGCGCAAGCACTAATTAGCCGTGCTGAAGAACTCCTAATCTCATTGAGGAACTCTTCATGGCTGTGGCTAGAAAACAACCTAAGCAGTGCTGGCAGGTGCAGCTTTGAGATCCTGGCAGTCCCCTCCCTGAGCCTGCCTGTGCGGGTGCTGGGTTTCTGGAGCATGAAAGCAAATGCCGCAGTTGGCTCTGGCTGGTGCCTTTCTGGCTGGACAGACACAGAGACCTGTCTGTCTCTCTCTAGAGCTCACTGCTGGGCTCTGGCTGGGCTGTAACGAAGGGGTGGCTTCTGCGGCCGCAGCCGTCAGATGATGGGACAGATGGCTGGTCATGAACATGATGTTTTGCTGGAAAATTTCTTTCTGGGGACGCCCAAAATGTACACTTCAGCCTCATAGTATTTCCAGAATACCTATTGTGGAGTTGTTCTATGTGGGTTTTTTGACTTTCCGCTGTTAAACCTGTTAAGCACCATCCAGTGACTCAGCACCTACTCTGTTGCTTGTTTGCAGCATGGTATGTGCCACGATGAAAATGCAGGAACAGCCTGTTTACTTGAGTGCTGCTGCCAGTTTAATTTCTGTGGCATTTCAACAGCTCAAACTAACATTCCAGATCATGTTTATTTGGGTGGTAAGGTCATTTGCCATATAATAAACACCCAGAAAAAAGGGAGTTTTTGTGCTTTCTTGGTGCTGGTTTCCAACCTTTCCCCCAGCTGGCACTGGGATGGTTGCTCTGTGTGCCATTCTCTGATGCTTGTAATGAAGAACTAAAATTTTATTACTGCTCCAGTATTAACACGCTGTAATCCAGAAGCTCCCCCTGGATTAAATACTCCCACTTTGAGAATCGCCCAAATCTGCAGTGTGCAGGGGGAATCTCCTGAAGCAGGGAGCAGATGTGACATATTTTGGATGTGTGTAGATGTGCCCATGCACAAACACATGGTGACACATGCCTTGCGGCACTGGGAGCACAGCAAATGTCAAGAAAAACATCTATCTTTCTGACTGAATTCTACCGTGGATCTGATCTGTGTCTCTTCACCTTGCATAAGCTTACGAGTCCCCCAGCTTCCCATCAAAGCTTTTTTGAAATTTTCAAGTTGGAAGTAATATTGTTAGCAACGCAAGTTGTGAGGTCAGATGGCGGAGGCAGAGCTGGGAAACTTGTAGAAGAATGGCACAGCCCAGCAGGAGCTGTAGATACTCACAATTAATTACAGGCAAAGGCTTCGCTGTCAAAGTCACAGAATCACAGAATAACAGGCGTTGGAAGAGACTGCTGGAGATCATCTAGTCCAACCCCCCTGCCAGAGAAGGTCCACCTAGAGCAGGTTGCACAGGAACATGTCCAGGTGAGTTTTGAGAGACGGAGACTCCCACCACCTCTCTGGGCAGCCTTTTCCAGTATTCTGCCACCCTCAAAGTAAAGTTCCTCTTCTTGTTTAAATGAAACTTCCTATGTTCAAGTTTGTTCCTGTTACCTCTTGTCCTGTCACTGGGCACCACTGAAAAAAGACTGGCCCCATCCTCTTGACACTCACCCTTTAAGTATTTATAAGCATTGACAAGATGCCCCCCTCAGTCTTCTCCAGACCTATGACCTAAGTCCCTCAGCCTTTCCTCATAAGAGATATGTTTTGGTGCCCTAGTCATCTTTGTAGCCCTTTGCTGTACCCTGTCCAGCAGTTCCCTGTCCTTCTGGAACTGGGGAGTCCAGAACAGGACACAGTACTCCAGATGTGGCCTCACCAGGGCAGAGTAGAGGGGGAGGATAACCTCCCTCGACCTGCTGGACACGCTCTTCTTGATGGACCCCAGGATGCCATTGGCCTTCTTGCTCATGAGGGTACATTGCTGGCTCATGGTCATTCTGGGAGTCCTGGTGGACAGCAGGTTGTTTTCCACAGAGCTGCTCTCCAGCAGGTCAGCCCCCAACCTGTACTGGTGCATGGGGTTGTCGTCCCCGGGTGCAGCACCTTGCAGTTGCCCTTGTGGAATTTCATCTGGTTCTTCTCTGTCCAGCTCTCCAGCCTGTCCAGGTCTCTCTGTATGGCAGCACAGCCAGCTAGTATGTCAGCCACCCCTCTCGGTTTTGTGTCATCAGCAAACTTGCTTGAAGGTACATTCCATCCCTTCATCCAGGTCATTGATGAATATATCGAAGAGGATTGGGCCCAAGCTTCCCTGTGAGGATGCTATGGGAGACAGTGTTGAAAGTCTTGCTGAAGTCAAGGTAGACAACATCCATTGCTCTCCCCTCATCTGTCCATCCAGTCATACCATCATAGAAGGCTATCAGATTAGTCAGCCATGATTTCCCCTTGGTGAATCCGTGTTGACTACTTCTGATAGCTTTCATTTCCTCCACACGCTTTGAGATGATGCCCAGAACAAGTCGTTCCATCATCTTTCCAGGAACGGAGGTGAGGCTGACTGGCCTGTAGTTTCCTGGGTCTTCCTTTTTGCCCTTTTTGAAGACTGGAGTGACATTTGCTTTCCTCCAGTCCTCAGGCACCTTTCCTGATCTCCAGGACCTTTCGAAGATGATGGAGAGTGGCCTAGCAATGACTTCTAACAGCTCCCTCAGCACTCTCTAAGTCATTAGTGTTTGTTTTGAATTTGTGACACAGGAGCTGAGAAACTCCTGAGAGGAAGAGTTGGAAGGTTTTTGCATCAGGGAGCTTACCATCCACATGCAGGAAGACACTTGTGTCCTTGGAGGCTAAGTCTGCCACTCAGAGAATTTTTCTGAGGAGCCTCAAACCATTGTTCACCTGCAGCAGAGCAGTGGAGATGATTGCACTTGTTTTTACTCTAAAGCACCTTTTGTCCAAGGATGTGTGTGGAGGGGTCTCCTGAAGCTAGCACAGGCAAGTTCTCAAAGCACTAGTCTGCCAAACCAATACTCTGTTTGTATATGGAGTTTGAATGTGTGGTTTGAGTTTTGGTGTGTTACCTGTGTGGAGAGGCTGTATTTGCTCTCAGTCCGATGCCTGAGACCTGGGCTTAGAAGAGTCACGTTGAGGCAGGACAGATGTCACACTGACATCTCTTCTCTAGGGCAAATTGGGGCTGTGTGCTGTGCAAAACCAGCGACTGAAATGGGGTATGCAAAGCATTTTTGCTGTACTCTGGGAGGCCCCTGGAGAAGTCTGCACACCAACCTGCTGGATGCAGGGGCTGTAGCGGGTGGTGCGGTGGGGCCATGTCCGCAGCTGGAGACGGTCCCATGGAGCTGCTTGACTGTGACTGGGTCCCAGTGCTGCCTCTGAGCTCTGGGGATGTGATCATTGCCTGGAAGAGCATGTTGGTGAGACCAGGGGACTGGCGGCAGGGTGGGAGATGGCTGATGTCAGAGGGATGGACCCGTATCTGTGGCAACCAGAATAAATAAATAAATAAAACTGCGTGTGCTGGAGCAGGAGGCGTGCAAGCTGCTGCTCCCAAGCACAGCTTCGCTGAATATCTCTTAAGCAGCTTAGCACCCTTGCTCCAGTTTGTTACCTGAGCTCCTTTGTGTCTGCTGGGTGGCTGAGAGCATCCTGCTGCCAGTCCCCTCGGCAGGGACCCCGAGAGCCTCCCCCTCCCTCCATCCCTCCTTCCCTCCCCGGCGCGGGCAGTGGTTTGCTCCGTGCATCCAGAGCTCGATGTGAAGCTGCCGCTTGGCGGTGAATTTTGGCCCCACGGTGCAAGGCCAGAGGCGTCCACCTGCATCCTCGCGGTGGGCCCGACTTCAGGCAGGGGTTTGATTTCCAAGTCCAGGAGCCGGCGCCTGCAGGAGGCAAGCGATGCTGGAAGTGCTGTAGCTGAGCCAGAGATGGATGGTGTCGGCAGCAACATGACCATGTCTTACAGTAGATGGAGTTACAACAGGTATCGTATCATCTATCTTGCTTTAGTTTGTGGGGTTTTTTTCTTTCTTTTTACCTTTTTTCTTTCCTGATACTGTAAAACTGGCAAGCTGTTTATATAAACTGAGACAGAGAGCCCTCTTCAGGAAAGCATAAACCTTGACTGATGTTGCTTTTACAGTCTGAAAGACACTTGAGACACCCTGGTTTCTCAGTGACTCGAGCAGCCACGCTTGCTGTTGTTCAGCAGGCGTTTGTCTGGAAACCGGGGTGGTAGTTTCGCCCCGCTGCGGGGGGACTGGGGTTACTCCCAGCCCCGAGCTGTACAACACAAAGGTTTCGCAGGCTCCCTCCTCTGAGCAGGGCAACTGAGATGGAGCAATTGCCTGAGCAGTTGCCTAGACTTCTGGAAGGGGATCTCTAGTAACTACTGTTCAAAGCCGGCACCTAGATATTTGCTACAAATATAAACTAAAGCTTGGGAAAGGATGGGGCCAGGATGTGGCTAAAGAGTGATATTTTCAAGCAAAAGCTGTGAGGAGCGCTGTGTAGAGCCCGGGTACCACAGAGCTGAAGGGGCTGAATTAGGTGTCTCACTGTGACAGCTGAAATATTCACACCACGTTTTGTATCAAGATGCATTTATGTATGTGTGTTTTTCTTCTTCTGGGGAATGGAAAATTATTGTAGCATTAGTTTTGCTTTTATGTGATTCATGGCTGCGATTGGCAGTTTCTTCAAGCTTGGTTAAAAAAGAAAAGGCACAAACTTCATACTTTTTTTTTTTTTACTTTTTGTCTGTGTAAATGTTACACCTGAAATGGAGCCAGATGCTAAGCACTATTAGCATCTCACTGAATCCCTACTGCAAGCCACCACAATATTCTGAAGAAATAACCTTTGGAAGTGGTTTTCAGTGCTTAAACATGTGTTCGATGTTGCCCACACTCCCCGAGTGCGTGGGTTTATATGGTTTATACAGTTTATACATGCATCTAGAGAGTTTCACTCATTTTCAGTACATTCATACTGCCTCAGCAGAAAACATATACAGATGCATATAGTGGTGGCAATGGCAACCGCGTCGTCTTTAATAAAATGTGTATATGTTTATGTATATGCAAAGTTGAGTTATACAACAAGCCGTGGTTTTTATGCATGTAGTCTCCCACATGGAGGATGCTTTCTGTCTGATGCCATGTCCTCAGAAACAGCAGTATTGAGACCTTATAGTGCTCGGTTCTGTCCCATGCAGCCCAAGTTTGCAGCAGTTTTGATACCCTAACCCTACAGTAAACAGTCCAGAAATTTCATTAAAACCCCTCCTGGATGCTTTCTCCCAGTGCTATTGCCTTTTGATTTAACCTTATGTATTGCTTCTGATCTATTTCTCTATTTTCATCCTTCCTTAGCACGACAGAGAAGTAACTGACTGCTGTTTATTAGCCTTGCACCTGGGAGGTGTGCTGCACTTGTGTGCTTGGCTTTCGTACTGCATCTGGGGGCGGGGGGGGAAGAAATGCAGTATTTCAATGCCCCAGCTGGTTTTTTGGTGGCCAATTTCCAGTTTTTGAGATTTTTCCTCAATAAATCTAACCTGATAACCTATGAACTGATGCCTGTGTACCATATATATTTTTCAATGCTGGGAGGCTGAGGAGTGAATTGCTGCTTTACTCACAGTCTTCCCTTTCTGAAAAATGGTGCAGAGTTCTCACACACTGAGCCTGTCCTCCCACACCCCCCTCGTGCCCAGGCCTGTGACAGGAGAAGGAGCTAACTCTTTTGTATCCAAGACCCCGGTGGTTCTCACTGGCAGCTGCAGCATTTTCAGTGCCCAACCTTTAGTCTCGCTGAGAAATGACAGAAAAAAAGGTTTTGTGGAACTTTCTGCTGGGGAGGGAAGGAAAGGATGGGTGCTTGTTTTGAACATCTTTAATCATCTCTGGTGGATGCCAAAGCCTGGGGACATGGGCTCTCCCCAGAGGCTCTGCTCCAGTGGAGTGCTGGATACCTTTCTGACCTGCAGGCTCGTGCAAAGCCCCCAAGGGCTGAGATCATCCCCCGACTACTTACGTGACAAGATGAGAAAATGAAGTTATTGCAAGATTTCATGAAAGTTGAGCTCCAGTGTAGTGGGTTGTAGGAGCTATGCTAGTCAAGTTAAATAATGTAATTTGCTCCTTCCTCAAGGTATATTTGTAACCTTAGGCAAGAAACCCTGCTGCTTGTAAAGCAGGGCTAATGATGCTTATCTCATTTACAAAAGTCCTGTGAAATGAAGTGATAATGCTTGGGTTATTCCTCCTCACCAGTGGCCGAGAAAAGTCACAGATGCTCTTGGGCTGGCTGTTCTGTGGCAGAATATTTTGGGTCAGGGTTCCTCCAACATCAGCTGGGAGAAAGGAAAGCATAACTGATAATTTTTTTTGTTGAGTAAAAACATAACATTTACAATTCTTAGCTGCTTTGCTCATTACTGTGTGTTCTGCAAAAGTCACTGTGTTTTTTTTTCACTTGTCCCCCTCTCTATTTCCCTGGAGGCAGAAGGGATTAAGCACATACCTGTCTGTACGGGTGTGTGGCGCAGCACTGTGAACCGCCAAGTGCTGGGCAGAAGTCAGTGACTGCTTCTCTGGATGCACACCCAGGTTTCTTCTCTTGGGGTTGGCCTCTATGAATCAGCATTGCAGTTATAGAGGGACAGGGCTGACGGAGCAGGTGTTGCTTTCCATAAATACAATTTCATCCATCATTTAAAAAAAAATGCTCATTGTCAATTAAATCAGGTGAAGGGAATTAAACAGAGGTTTTGGCCTCTGGACTCCAGAAGATGCGCAACAGTCGAAATCCACGGAAAAGAGGGGAGTTGCTGTGTCCCTTCTAACTGGCCAAGCCTGTGCCTTGCAGATGAAAGCACTTGTGTGGAGCAGGCAGAGGCTTTTCTAGTGGGGTTTGTCTGGCATTTGTTATGTATCTCAGCATTTGGCCCTGGGATTGTGGTCTTTCCTTAGACTTGCTGTGCAGGATTTCTCGACAGGAAAGCCACTGCTCATTCCTGCAGGTAGTTTGTGCAATGAAGAGCAAGTCCAAACACTGACTGCAAAACTTGAGGTGAGGCAGCCCCATGCAATGAGAAGAGTCTGTTCAACAAAGTTCACCTCAGCTGCTCTCCGAATCAAAGGGAAGCTCCCCACCCCCAACCTAGACCAGTGTGTATGTGAGAAAGAAACAGGTAGAATATGAAAAGCCTCTTAATGATCACGTGTGGCATTTCCACATCTGACTTGCTGGCCTTCCTTAAAAGCCTAGCCTTATCTCAGGCACATCTTTGCTTTCCTCCTGTTTTGGTGCTGTGATAATTTCCTTGCCATCCTGAGTGCTGCCAGCCAAAAGCAAATGATAGGCAGCAATTTTTAACAAAAACTATTTTTGAAGGTCCTAGAAACATTTGGGACCTCTGGAGTCAGCCAGCTAACTCCTAGAATAAGATAATGCGTCTCTTTCAGCCTCTGCCCTCAGCAATATACTGTTTTCTAGACAGTTACTACTCATTTCTACTCAGTTTCTTTTCCTCCTGAGCAAAGTGCTACCTGCTCGCCATGCCTATGCCCCCTGGCCGTGCAGAAATGCTTTTCTTCCAGAGCGGAGCCAAACCTGCCCTTTTTCATGTTCTCGGTTTTCAGTGCTGGTGCAGGTTTTGGCAGGTGGGCTGTTGCCCACCCACGCTCTTGCTGCCTCTCCCCAGCCTTGTCCAGGAGCCATGCAGCGCCTCACTCTCAGGGATGCTGCATGAAGGCCAGCAGAGCATTTCCCCATCAAGCTCTTCAGGAAGCATTCACTTGTCCTAGTTCACTGATTTCAAATGTCATTCGTGTGGGTGTAAGAGCCACCATGTCGCACTCTCTTTGGGTTTGATGCACTCCTGTAGGAGTTCATGGTCTGTATGCAGGGAACCTGTATGTAGTTTTAAGGGGCTCTGCTCAGTGCTGTGGCAGTTGCTGGTGATACCCAGCACTGATCAGGCAGGACTTGAATGCTGTGTGAAGTTGACTTCCTCTAGGCAACTTACAGCCAAGCAGTTACTGAAAACATCCAGCGTCAGGAATGAAATGAGCAGCAGAAGATGGGGTATTCAGAAACCTCCTTGTGCTGGAGGTCTCTGGAAATTGAGGTGGCAAGTGGAGGTTTTGCAGAGTGCTTCCTGTCATACCCTTGTGGAAATGGAAACTCAGAGACAAGAGTCATTAATATGATAGAAAGGTGAAAACGCAGACTAGGTTTTGGCTGGTATAAGACTGAAGAGCCATTCTCATGAGCTGAGACACCCGTTTCCTTCATAGCGCTTCCAGCAGCTAGAGACTAAATGGACAGAAAATTAAGTCTCAACAATCCCACCCAAGTTTCACCACTGAAGTGTGCTTGTGAAGGCTTGGGGGAGCTCTGATAACATGGATGTAGTCAAATCCCAGCTGTGGGGAGGCACAATTTAGGAAAGACTGCAGAATTCAGTAAGCCCATGGGTGCAGGAAACTGATTTGAAATCAAGTATATGGGCTAATACTGCAGACTGGGAATCTGCTATATGCATTTGGAGAAAGCCTGTGAGCTGGTGGTGAACTGCAAGATTTTGCAAGTTTTTTCAGGTATCAGTGGACTGTGCATAGCTTGTATGAGGAGGGCCACAATGGAACAGCTAATCCAGAAGGGTTTTCTGCCAGAAAAGTAGAAAGTTTTGCAGCAGGAATGGGTAACCTGCAGGCAAACTGAATACCTATGCATGAACAAAGATGTCAGTGTTGTTATTTTTAAAACCAAACAAACAACAACCCACAACAATCCACGACAAAATGCCAGCTGTGAAGACAGTAAAAGCCACTGTTGCCTCCTTGCTTTCACATGGTTCTTCTGGAGACCAATACGTTCACAGCCTTTCTCCCCTCTCTTCATTGCTTCATTTCAATACCTATTCTCTATTTTTTTTCCCTGGAGGAATTTAGTGCAGCTATGCTGGGCTCGTGAATTACCAGATTGTGATTAATGTAGGTTTTATCTGCTAGCATTTGGAAATATGTTTTGGGGAACTTATTTCCAGGATGTTTCAACTGTTGGGGACAGCTGAAAACTTTTTTTCTATTGATCTGCATCTTTGGTCTGCTCTGGATATGAGCATTTTTCGTGGCTCCCTTTTGAAGCTGCTATTTCTGTTTTGCCTTTTTTTTATCCTGTGCTGAAAAGCTGTGATTGTGTATTTGGGTCGTGATGTTGGAGGGTTTTGATCTTAGATCTCATTTTTGAAGGTTTTTAAACTTCTCTACCTTGATCTTTTCTGGGACAAGCTGTCATCAATCAGTAAATAGGGGTTGCCCTCCAAACTTCAGCCAAAAGCAACTTCTTAGGGAAACTGTAACTTCTCTTTCCTTCTTTTCTTTAAAGTAGCAGCTGTGAAATACCGAAGCATATATGCTTGTTACTTCCCGGGCTTGTTGCAGAGAGTGCACTTTACGTGGAAGAGTAGCTCCTCTCTCTATTCACAACAGAGCCACCTTGAGCCCTGTGTGCTGATCTGCCATCAGACGAAGGGCACATGATGCCCTAAACCCCTAAAAGGGCACATGATGATAGCGGTTACTTGTCTGCTCTTCAGGAGAGGTAGCACACTGAGGAAAGACCCGCCGCCCACCTTCTCTGCCATCTTGTGTCCTTAGGTGTTTCCTGGAGCAGATACCTTTATAGCTGTAGCCATTGGACAAATCACTTGGGTGGACAAGAAGTGGAAATTGTCCTATGGGACAAAAGGAGGGGATCGAATCAGCCAACCCTGAAGACAGGATGAAACATTCACATAGTGGATAAGCTTGTGCTGCAGTAAATACCACTGCCTGCAGCTCAATGATGGGAGCAAAGGGTAAGCTTTTAAAGGGAAAAACACTACTACAGCTGACCTTCAATTTATCCATGGTATGTAACTTATTATTCAAGATTTTGCAGTGAAAATGGACAATCGCTTATGAGAGCTAACTCAGCTTGGAAGGTGTCACTTGTGTGCTTGCGGTAGTTTCGTTCTCTGCTTTTATACAAGTGCACATGTTGGGCCATAGCAATTGATGGACGTCACTGGTATGTAAAACTTGATAGCCCATCTGAGGTTTTCAGTGAGGCCCCTCTCAGGGATGGTGGTGTGAGACTTTGCACTCTCCCTTGCAAATTGGACTGCGATCCTTGAAATCCACATCAACAAAAATAGAACAGACAATTCCCCTGCTTAGTGGCTGGTTCCTCATCTGCACATACTTTAGACTTCCTTCGCATCTCACTGAAATTTAGCTCTAGATATTTCTAGATTTGGGTCAGTACCAATGATATTACTTCTCTCAAATACTATGAAAGGAAGTGGAGAACTCCAGTGGTTGAAGGGTATTATCACACAATACAGACCTACTTCTGTGCATCATATCTACTCTGGGCTAGATGGCTATTGAAGTGAAATGTAGATAAATGCTGTTGCTGTTTTCTGTTACCCCTAACATGTTTAGCTATAGTGCTAGTATCAAGACAGAAATGGATTTTTGTCTCTTTTTTTTTTTTTAAAAATTTTGGCAGCCTAGCAGTAATTCTTAAGTTTAAACTAATTTTAAAACACATGCTATTAAGAATACAAATTTTTCCTTATGAAGATGTGGTGTGAGCAGTATAGTCTCTGAATATGAAACTTGGAGGGTGATACAGCAAACTATCTTAGCATTGTGTAGTCATCTTCCTTCATGGTCAGAGAGCTCATTTACAATTTCCCATTAACAAATTTTGTGAGAAGACTTCTTTTAGAAGATGACGGAGAGAAAAGTAGAAACAAAATATGCATATCTTTTGTCAGTACATTTGTAGACCTCTATTAAAGTTCCAAGGGCTCTGTAAAGCTTTATGCTTAAAACTTGCACTCAGGGTTTCTCTTCAGCCATGAAGATGACTCAAACATTTCTTCAGAGTAGAAGGGGCAACGGGAAACCAGCAGAAATGGCCATGAAGGGAATGGTTTGTAATGTGCCTTAAGAAGTGCTGCTCTGGTATCTCTTATTAGCTTATCAACTTTTCTCTTTCATCTTCCTTTGGTCCTATTGCATGTTCTGTACGAGTGCCTGTTGTTACCATGTCTAAAAGACATGCTAAGTGCCTTGTTTTCAGTTCTGGGGCACAAAATTTACAGTCTCTTCTGTGCCTGAACATGTGCACCATGCAAGGAAGATCGAACATCGCAGCTCTGAGCTGTCAGAGACTCTCTGTGCTCTTGCTGCAGCTCTCAGAATCTTAAAGAAAAATCAACCGTGTCTCTCAAGATCTGCATTATCATGAAAAGAAAATCTTTTCTCTCTGCAGTATATAATTTGTGTAAATGTCACTACTAATGAAAGTCTGAGAAATAATGTTTACCACTGAAAACCAACAGAGAGGGTTGAAATTAAATGAATCAGGACAGAAGAGCAATCCCGGCTGTCGACACGGCACGTGGCAGGTGCTGCACGTGCAGACAGCCGGCGAGCGGCAGCGCACACAGCTGTGGCAGGTTGATGGGGACTGGGGAAGCTTGCTCATGGGTGATTTTAGGGGGTATTTCTGCAAGAAGAGGGAAAAAATGATATTCAGCTCATTCTGGTCTTTGCAAAGGCTAAAATGGATCCTTATTTTGCTGTACCCAAGTAGGCAGGGTCCATCAATCCATGCAGTGGGCTAAAACCACAGCCTCACACACGTGGTCATGTTTATCAAGTTAACAAGCACCTCTTTGTTTTACTACATCCATAACCACCACTTTCTAGAAAAGGTTGAAACGGGTGGCAGCTGGTTTATGTTTCTGGCACCCTGAAAGCCTGTCGCCTTTGGCTTTGTGCTCATGGCAAGTGCAGTACTTCCAAGCAGGCGTGGGGCTCTGCCTGTCTTGGAGACGTGTCAGTGAGCAGAGCCCATGGTTCACGGGGAGGAGGGATCACACGGGAAAGCATCCTGGTAGCCCAGCTTAACCCCAAGTGCCCCAGGCCAGCAAATAATGTCAGTTTATACCTGTTTTGTTTATTCTTTGTGTCTCTGAAAAATGACTACAGCATGACGCTTTAAGATGACCCAACTGAGTTCTGCCAGCAGTCACCTGTATTTGTAAAAGAGAGGTGTTATTCAACACTTGGATATATCTGTAATGCTTGAACAGCAAGGTCAAGAACAGGGGAATACTTCAACAGTTGGTATGAAAACAGAGATGCTCACAGAATCAATCACAGAATCTTCTACGTTGGAAGGGACCTTAAAGATCATCTTGTCCAACCATCAACCTAATTTTGACAAAAATAAACACCCACACAACAAACAAAAAGCAATACCATCACTAAACCATATCTCCCAGCACCGCATGAACCCGTCTTTTGAACATCTCCAGGGATGGTGCCTCAACCACCTCCCTGGGCAGCCCATTCCAATGTCTGATCACCCTTTCGGTGAAAAAACTCTTCCTAATATCCAGCCTGAACCTCCCCTGGCGTAACTTGAGGCCATTTCCTCTAGTCCTGTTGCCTGTGACTTGGGAGAAGAGACCGACCCCCACCTCTCTACAAGCTCCTTTCAGGTAGTTGTAGAGAGCAATAAGGTCTCCCCTCAGCCTCCTCACAGAGGAATGCAGATCTTTGAAGTGTAAAATGAAAACAAATTAGCTCAAAATAAATTTCAAAAGTATTTTTTAAATTGTAACTTGTCTTTAGGAGTCTCCAACATGGACATTCAGCCAGGTAAGTTGCCTTCCTTAAAAAAAAAAGTAATTATTTCCTTGTCTTTATAAACTTGCTGTGATATGTGTTTGATTCTTTTGCCATGTCATGTTATGGTCATGTTGCTCTAACAAGCTGCCACACCATGTCAAATATCCAATTACTTGCTGTTCACGTAAATGTGTCCATTCAAATTCCCACAGTGATTTGTGGGTCCTTAGAGAGACAAGATGTGTGGTAATAGTCTTCTAGTTGCAGTTAGATGCTGCTATTCCAGAAATAGCTGTCTTCTGTTTTGGAAATTCCAGTTCATTTTGAAATCTCATCGTTTCATGCACCAACAGCAACATCTTCCTTCCTGCTGTGCGTTTTTTGCTGTCTATGAGCACAGTTTTGCAGGATGGAACCATTCCTTAAAGTCCCTGCGGGCACTGATGACATTGATATTAATGTTAAACTATCAATATACTCTTGGTTAATTGTGCACACTCACCTAGATTCACTCCTGTGTTCACAGTTTGCTGGCAATCCTTCAGAACGTATTTCTTGAAGTTAGACTTTTCCAGCTTTAAAATCTTGTTCAAAAATCCTGTTCAAATGCCTTCTGCTGGGACCCATGAAGTACCAAAGCCAATTCCTTAATGCTCAGTGTGACTTCTCTAAGTATGTTCTTGCAGGATATCTTGCAGAGCTGTAACCTAAAATCCTAGCAAAATGTAGGGAATTTGCCTGACCCAGGTGAAGGTGCTCCTGGAGAGCCGGGAGAGCTCTGCTTCTCTGCAAGGCTGGGGCTGTGTAAGGAAGCTGGTCCAGAGGATCTCATCAAGAGATATTAATCAGATAGTAATTTCAGGATAGGCCGGCTCCATGCAGACCATTTTGCCTGTCTGCAGGATGTTCCATTTCCTAATAATAAAACTGTGTTTGTACTTTATTCCTCTCTTGATTATTTTTTTTTCCCCACGTAGTACTATTGAAGTGCAACTGTATGGACTTTCTCAAGCTGAAGTTGTTGGTTAAAGTTATTTTCTTGCTCCATCATATTTTTTAACATCTTTGGTTGAACAAATTAAGTGTTCTAATTTTTAATGTAACTTGGTTAGCTTTAGGAAGAAGTAACAGAACTTGGGCTTCATAACAGGTTCTAAGAGTTTTCAAACAGTTTTCAGAATGGAGTTGTCACCTGTATACTGAAACGGTGCATTCAGACCTGAACAGGCCTTTTGGTGGGAAGGGACAGATAAATTTGAAGGGGGAAATAAAGAGAGGGGCCAGTGGGGAAACTGGTAGCCATTTGTTATTAAACAGGTCCTATGTCTCACCATAGAGCAGGTAAGTTGATTTTTGTGTTTATGTGAATTATTGCTGTCTACGAACATGTCTACCAAGCATGACATGTGTGGTCAGTGGATTGAGTTGGTTTTAATTAGATGGATCTAAATGAATCTCTGAAGAGCTAACTTGTGCAATGCAGCTTTCTGAAGATGAAGCCTTCTAAATAATGAATAGTTGATAGTCTTCTCTTACTGGCAATGAGTGAGTAATACTGAGAGGGAACTGGGAAGCAATGGGACTGAAGCTGGGCTCCAACACCCTGTGTGAACAGAAGCTTTTAAGGTATTCACAGTAATTCTCCTTGCACGACATACTGTGCTTCAAAAAGGCCTGAGATCCATATGCTGATAGATGAGTGTCACTTTCTCTCAGAAGCTGTGGTTTTGCCCTGGACACTGAAGGCAGCAGTGGTTTGCTTCCCAGATATGTTCTTCAGTGTACACAGGCGTACCACCACGTTTTTCCAGTAAGTGCATCACCCACACCACCACCCCTCAAAATGTCACTCCTTTCACCCTGAGCATGCACAATATAAACTTCTTTTTCTCTCTGGCATGCCTTATTTTTCTTCTCTCCTTCCTTGCAATTCCTTAAATGTATCTAATTAGTGGGGATTTTGAAATTCAGTTTGGGCCACTCATACAAGAAGCGTAGAAGCCGGTCTGGGCTATGAACCCAGGTTGAGGCCAAAGCCCATTTAAGTCCCTCCTTACAACCCTTCTGTTCTTCTGCTAATCACATTAAGAGGATTAACTTCAGGAGCATGGGATGTTGAATACTACAGTCAAAGATGTTCATATCAGACTCTGGACAACTTTCATGCATCCTTTTGCAAATGTAAAATGATTCCCAAAACAATGAGCGAACTGAGATCCAAGGCAATTTACTCGTGCTTGAAATATATGTGTATATATAGCAAGAAAAGGAGTTTGGGGCTGAAAAATAAGAACTGGCCTTAAATCAGAGCTGAGATTTAATGTTCCAGACTTTTTAAAAAGCAGAGCTTTTCTTGCCACTGTCCACTTGTATTTGGAAAGATTTGTATCACACAGATGTTATTTGCTTTCTCTTATGAAAAATAACGAGCAACCACATAATATTATGCTGGTTTTATCAGTGTCTGAGTTGTACCTTCTGCTCCTCCCATTAGCTCCCGGTGCAGGAGGGATGCTCTTTGCAAGGGAGCTGAGGCTAAGCCACAGCTATTTCTGTTCATGGTTTTCGGAGCTCCTAGAGTTGAGCTTCAGCCTGACTACAGGGATTTTTAAATACATCATGTTAAATACGGTATCATTAAATGCAAATACACTGCCTTTTGCCTGGAAGGCTGGGAGGGAAGGCAGTGATATTTTCCTCTTACTTACTGTCTCTTCTGGGCATCTGCTCTTGACTACCAATAAGGCAAAGGGAAACATGGCCTTGCTGTGTGCAGCCCCTCCTTGTGCTCCTGAGCAAATGAACCTAGAATTTGTCCAACAGCCATCCGCCTAGGCAGGTTGGGACTGCAGGCATCCCAAAAGGACATACCTGTGCTTGTGTGTGCAACTGGAGCTCAAATGTGGTGACCAAACTTAGTTTTGTTCTCTGTAGTGTTTTTACCATAAGTTATACACACATTTGATTCATTCACTGGAAAATCTATATAGACTAATAGGTTGTTTTAAAATGTAATTAGAGTAAAATGTCTATAAAAGCAGAAGCATTTTTTTCTTATCCATTGCAGCGAGGCTTTTCTATTTTCTTGATTGTGCTGTAGATTTGCTAATGTAATGTCAAGGAGGTGCAGAAATTAAGAGTCAAACATAAGGATGTTGTATGTGTGGGAGACAAATTGTGACTGTTCCTATCTCAATACGCAAAATTGCGGTTGTTTGGGTAAACTCTCATCTTTTATTAACAAATATGGGTGCTCTGCTGTATTTTCTCTGGTTGTCCTGTGTGAAGCAATCCAGTCCAGCCCAGCGGAGCTCTGCTGCGGGAACAGCCCTGGATTGTGGGTGCAGAGTGATGCTGAGTGCTGTTCCTGCTGTGACAAACTTGCCCATTAGCGGAAGCTGTGCATTTATCTTTGACTCAGCTTGATTTTTTGGCATTGAAAATTATCCTTCTGCTAAAAATCTATCTTTGCCTTTGCTTTGCTCTCATTAAACTGCGCGACTGCCTGCATGATTTGAAATATGTGCCTAAGTCCCTTTTCCGTGGATCTTATGAATCTTGCCAAAAAACAACATTGCAAAGTGTATTAGTTTGCATTTTATCAGTTACCTTTCTGGGTTGTTGTTTGGTCTAGACTCTGTCAGAAAGAGCAGCTGGTAGTAATTTTATGCATTTAGTATTCCTATGTACTGAGCAGCATAGAAGTGCTTGTGCCTCCAGTAGTGGCACGAGGCTCTGAGTGAGTTTTCAGATTTCTGGCTTCTTTATCATATGATTGCCCTTTTTCTACAGCTGTAGCATCTAAGTTTACCTTTTTGATGTCATTTCAGTCATGGTGCAGCTGAACACAAATTCTGAATTCTGTTACAGTAAATGAAATAATGTATGTCAATGTTGAAAATACAGTGAATCAATTTTTTTACTAAGTTTCTCTTCACCACTCTTGTGTAGGTAGTTGGAAAGTCAGGGTAGGTGACTTGGATAAGAATAGGCAAGGAGAGAGGGAGTGATAAAGCAGATTATTTAGCAGAGAACAATACTAGAACCCTTTAATGAGCTTTTCTGAAGTATCTAAGATTCTAATATAGTACAGAAATTATGCAAAAAGTTTTCTAATGTTACTTGGATTCTGTCCGCATGTGCTGTCAAATTTTTCCATGCATAAGTTGCAGCAGGTCTATAAGTTATAACATCTTTTATTTGAGACAACTGAAAAATTCACCCCTGTGCAATTCAAATCTATACTCAGATCATGCTGACTGTAATTTGGTGAGCCTGTTCTTCAATGCTTGTTAGAATAACTTAGAATTCACCTTTGCCTGAATGTTATGGAGAAGGGCAGCCTCGCTGCCTGGCTCTGCCAGAAGGAGTGATAAGAGCAAAGGTACCAGGGGAATATCTGGCTGTAGCGGTCCTGATTTGTTTAAATTTGAGTTCAGCTTTGTTTTAGTTACAGCCTTGTGGGCTGACATTTAACTGCAGCTTTGCACTTTCCATCCTGGTCCCAGACGGGCTTGTGAGTGCTCTGATCTATGGATTTAAAAGAAAAATAATCTCATAATATAAGACGCAGAACATTGCTGAGGAAGCAAGAAGTGTCATGCAGTATGTTTTAGGGAATTTGGTTGCTGAAGTCAACCAGCTGCTCTCTGTCTTTTGCTCGCCCAGGTGTAGGAGGCATGTTTGTTATCAGATGTCGGAAGATGAGCAGTGTCTATAATTAGACGCTTCTGGCGAAGTTCACTCTGTGACGCTCCCTGAGAGCTCCCGGCACGCTCCATGTTATCTCTGCCATCCGACCTGTCCTGCAACTGTGAACTTTAACTTTTCTTTGATGCTTTTCAGACACCCTCTGGGTATCTGAAAGCAAACTTTTAGTACCACTAGATGAACCTTTTTTAGGCAAAATCATATTCTCATCCCTCAGTCTGGAAAGGCAGTGCAGGAAATGTTCCTATAAAAATACATGAGGATTAGGAAAAGAGTTTGTTTTCTCCCATCTCTTTCAAGTCCTCTCCTTTGTATTCCTTTTCTGCTATTTTACTGTCTTTTCTTTTCTTTCCAATTTTACTGCAGTTGCATCCCTGGTGGCCTACCACCAAAAAAATAATCAGGTACTTAGCAGTGGACAAGGCTAGAGAAAGCGAGGGTGGATCTTCACAGCTGTTCATTGGTTTAGCTCTTGCCTGAGCTGTCACATAGAGGATTCAATTGCCTTCTGAATTACATCTGTGCTCTTACTAGTGGATTATCTGACAGTTGACCAGAGCAATATGAGATATTACGTTGGGATATTAATCATGTTCTGAAACTGTATTAGCTTGTGGTGGTTGTGCTGTGAGCACAGTTTTGCAGTGGTGAAAGCCTTGCATGTGCAATGGTGGACTTGCAACCAGGCATCTCTGTAGCAGGGGAAGCGTACATCATTAGTGACCTTTTCTTGTGTTTTTGATTTTTATTTTTTTTAATTAGACTTTTTGATTACTTACAAATAGTAATTCTTTTATTCTTTTAATTAAAAATATTTTAAAATATGGTGTAAGCTTCTTTTCTTTGAAAGGGAAAATCAAACTAATTTCATTTCAGAAATAAGCCCCAGATCATAAGGATAGGGATGTTGTTGTATTGCAGTTTGTAGAGCCATGCTCCCTCACTTGCCTTGGCCTGGGTAAGACAAGGAGGAGCACTCCCTGTGCCAGCAGCCTGGCTCCACAGGCAGCAGTAACTGGAAACACTGAGTGGTGCCTCAGAGACTCTGGGAGTACCAGGAGCTGCTCCAGGTGAGCAGCGCTAAGCACCTACCCAGCACAGGATGCTGTATGGCAGACTGCATGGGAGGGAGCATCCCTCGATGTCTCTGAAATACCTAGAACTGGGCACTGTTGGAAATGGCAGATTGGCGTGCCTTATCTTTTAAGTTTAATCTGAAATAATATGATTTCATGGTGGTAACTGACAGCATGCTGCTGATGGCATGTGATGGTGCTGATGGGTTGCACAGACTCTCACAGGAAGGCCTTCTTCTGGTGGAAATGCCTCTTAGGTCTTGGGAGCATGCTGGCCCCACTCTTTGCTGCCTTCTTACATTGCATGCACTGTTGACCCAGGGCAAGCTTGTTTTTAAATGAACTCTTTCACAGAAAAGGGAGGACACAATGCATACTGGGACTTTTTCTTTGCAATACTGTTTTTCAAATGGTTCCTCACTTCCCATGGGACATGGTCTCTGTCAATACAGAAGGGTTTAGTCTCAGACTGAAGTAATATCAACTGTAAGGTGTGCAGATGAGTTTGTCTCTTTGTTGTTGTTTTGTTTCTTTTAACTATGCTGTCTAAAATAGAGCATGAGCAGGAACAGGCACCATCAAGTAGTGACTGCCATGGGAAGGCAAGTAGCAGTGTAGATGCTGCCAGCAAAGCCGTCTCTGGAGGACCTGGCTACAGAAGCTGGAACAGGCTCAGCTCGTTCCAAATTTCCTCCTGTGCTTATGTGCAGAGCTGCAAAGTGCTCTCTGCTCTAGAGAGCCGTCCTTTGCTGTAAAATCTGTCTGGATGGGTGTATTGACTGCATCCTGAGCGCTTCTTTCAATGGAAATACAAAGGAAAGAGCAGTACCTTGTTTAGGAAATTGGGTGGGGAGAGGAGCTGATGGCATTTGCCCACCTCTCTGCTCCTCAACTCTCAAAACACCTGTTAACAAAGGGTAGAGGGAATGGGGAACCCTCTTCCCATACATGCAACCAAATCCTTCTTGTATATTCAGCTGCCATAAGTCTAGGTAGCTCCCCTACCTCAAGCTCCCCATGTGCATTCTCTTTCTTCCCCATCTACCTGCCAATATATAGCATATTCGGCTGCCTTGCTAGGTGTTGCAAGGCATAATTCCTTCACAATTTTTTATTAAATCAATCGCAAAGTTCTATTTAATTGAATAAATACACCTCATTCCTACTTCTTGACTTAAGGCACTCATCAGAAAACATTACTCAGCTCTGGAGGTTAGATCTTGTTCCCTGGAGTTTCCATCATGAAAGATACAGTCCGTGTCTTTAGCAGCCGCATGGAGTAGAAGACAGGCAGCCCAGCTCGTCGGTGCGTGTCACGGCTGTTGCTGAAACTGCTCAGCATTCCTTGCAGCAGAGTTGCCTGCAAAGTTAGGAAATATGTCTCTAGAGAATGGACTGTCCTCTACTCTCTGGCAATTGTTAAGCTTTGGGGAAGCCAGACCTGGGCAGTTTTCCTGCACGTTTGCCCTGTTTTGGGCCTGTTTTATGAGCAAGCCCCCAAGTGACTGTTTGGTTGCCAAGAATAAGTGTTACCAAGAAGTGTTACTCCAGAGCGCTCAGTCACACAGCACTGAGTGCCTGTGGCAAAAATAGCTTTATGTAGATTGCGTGAGTTACTGAGAGGAAGCTGAATTCCCTGAGGTTCTTGTAGGAGGGGGAAAAAAAGGGCTTTTTTGTCCAACTATGTCATACTCCTGCAGTCATGCCAAAGCAAGATGGTGTGCTGCTCTTGCTTTTCAGAGGCCTTTAAATTAATTGTTTTTCTCTGAGAACAAGATATCTGAAATATATTGCAGTTAATGACATAGCAGATTTCCCTCCCCTCCCTGCAGGTTAAGCCTTTATGAGCAACAATGAAGAGGCTACTAGCATGGGGTACTGACATTTCTTCCTGACACCTGAGAGATCCAGAAACTTTTTTTTTTCTCACTCTGTGCATTTTTTCCGTTAATAGAAACTGTCACCTGTAATTGAGACTATCGCTTTGAAATGTGAGAATAATGCAGAAGTGTATGTAATTTAACTAATTTTGAACCTGCTCATCCCCCTTGATAAAACAGACAACATTTTTAGTAATCCTATCCAGGCCTTTCCAGTCAGCAGTGCTTTGCTAGAAAAATGAGGCAAACCTCCATCACTTAAACCACAAGGCAGAGGAAGGATGGTGGAGGCTGGGTCGCCTATTTCAGTCTGGGCTCGGCCTGTTGTCCCTAGTGGTGCTGGAGATTTGTCCTTTTTAAAGCATGCCAGACCAGTGACAGTGAAGATGGCTGATGCTCCGTCTTCACGTGGCACAGTCGACCCAGCACAAACGGTTTTTTGGTGTTTTTTAAAATGCTGTTGCATAGCATGGGTTTGTGTCCAGTGAATTGGAGGTGGTATTTGGCAGTTTAATACACCTGTTGCCGTAGGTAACTGAATCTGATTTGGCTGTCTCTGATGTTGGTAGAATGCCAAGCGTTTCCTACACTGTGTACAAAAGAACAGGACAGATAAAATTGCTGAACCAGCATTTTTTGTGGACTTGTTACCACTCTGGTATTTATGCCCAGCAGATTTTTCTTTCTAAAGTCCTCTATGGGGTGCAGACTTTACAAAGTACCATTCCCTTGGTCAAGGTTTCAGTGTATTTTAGATTTCAAAGAAGCAGTCTTCCCACTCCAGTTCTGCACTGGCTACATAAAAGTCGTTTGTTACTAAGTTATTAGGAAGAGGTTGAAGATAACTCACATACACTAATTTAGAAATACCTTGTAATTTTGAGAGTGCAAAAGGCAGAAATGAGGTGTTTTATCTTCTAGCCTTTGCAGTGAACTTGTTGCTGGAGGTTAGATAGCCAAGTGCATCTGGCAGATGGGACACCCTTTTAGGAAAAGGAGTATAGATTTGGATGAATGCATATAGAAATAAGAGAGCCTGACATAATCTGGACAGGAGCAGCAGTGTGACTTTGAAATAAATCTCAGTAAGACTCTGAAACCAAGCCTGCAGGCATTGACTGGGAGGGGTTTTGGATCTTGGAACTGTAAATTTTTTTCTGATGTATGTTAGTTTGCGGCGAGAAAATCAAACTCTCAGCTCTAATTTTCTTCTTCCTTCATCAGTTTCCCAGAGACACGAGATATGAGAAAGTGCAGTATGCAAAGTACAGGTGTGGGACCCAAAGATATGTGCTCAAAAGCAATACCAGTATTCTAATTTGTGCTATGTGATTTCTTTATTGGTGGAGAAGCTTGGTTAAATAGAGTAAGTGGGTATTTTATTCAATTGTGACTGTACTGTTTGAAATACACTGAGAAAATGAATAATTGATATCTCATAATACTGGCTGAATTTGGAGGGAAAAAAAGTTCAAATATTTTCAAAAGCCTATAAAATAGTTTAAATAATAGATGACTACACGTTACTGTGATTCCTCCCCCCTAATGCATTTGGGGTATGTATTCATCTTCTTAAAGTGCAAATATTCTAAAAGAAAACATGGGGGAAGAAGTGTTTAAAACTGGAAATCAACACAAGTGCCTTGCTGTAGGTGAATTAGAAATGGAGAACAAATTCTCCATGAAACAATGCAGTGAACTTCCTCCCTTGTTACATCACTAATATGCCCCAAAAAGTGGTGATTGTGTAAACAAAGGATGCTGCGTACAAACCATTGAAGGGCTGTACAGAGTCATGTTATGTGGATGCATAGGGTGCTGAGATGGGGTTGTTTTCCTGGCCAAAATATTTTTCTTTCCTTATGTGGCGTAGCTGTACTCAGTTTTTTGATGTGAACAAGTGCAAAGAATCCGTCTTCGGCTTAACAAGTAGATACCCCGGTGGAAGCTTTTATCTTTTTAACTTGCAATGGTTTTGGGGTGGCCTTCCATGTCTGACAGCTATTTCTGCTGAACAACAGTGCTTTTCAGCACATCCCAGGTATGGCCAGAGAGA
Source organism: Arenaria interpres (assembly GCA_013399435.1). NCBI lineage: Eukaryota > Metazoa > Chordata > Aves > Charadriiformes > Scolopacidae > Arenaria > Arenaria interpres. The sequence continues at coordinate 212,474 of VXAK01017560.1, forward strand.
GTTGCCCTGACAATTCACTGCTGATGAATCAGACTGGTTGTCTAGGCAACTGCCTTCAGCTCTAACTGGAAAAAGATTAGTTAAGACCAGAGTCTTAAAACTGTGAGTCTTCCAAGGGTCATCTCATCACACTTAAGGCTATTCTAATCTTTACAGACACGTGCTGTAATGACACTGTCTGAGGACAGACGGGGGCATCAACAAGAAATGACAAATGATTTGCTGCAGTGGAGAGCTTTTGCTGCCTCCACAGTGCAGGGATGGGGGGTAATGGGTCTGATCCCTGGCATGGACTCCAGATCCCTATAGGAGGATGCAGAAGGTGGAGAGGAAACACTGAGTGCCCTCTTGTGCCCTCCAGATGTCTGGCATTTCACTAAATGACGCAAAATGTCAAACTCCTTCCCTATTGTTAAAATTTTTATGCTGCACAGAGCAACCTTTTATAAGGTCCAGCGCGGACAACACTTGGTAACTTAATGGAGGGGAGACTGTTTAGGAGCAGCTGTGCCTGACTGATGGTGGTGCTGCCACCTATTCTTGAGGATTGCCAGCACATTTCTCAGAAAGAAGAAAAAAAACCACCTGTTTGTCGCTTTTTGATATATATGCATGTAGTGTCTTACTTACATACAGTGCTTTATTGCACCAGTCTTGGGGCCATGCTGGTGTAAGGGAAGATGACAGAGGGCAGAAATAGATTTCCTTGTTCTTCTTTGATATGCGTCTGCCAGAAAGTTTCAAATAGATTAGCTGCTTCTAACACAGAGGTGGCAAAGTTGCTCATTCAGAATGACATGAAATCAGCTCTGATGTGAGATCCTCATTGCACACACATTTGAACGCACAGCTGGGCAGCTGCTAAATAGCATGAACCAGAAGTGCCGAACCTGGAAAATTTACAGGGAATGTGTGTGAGTATGATCTTTGATAATTCTGGTTGTCTTTAAGATATATATCAGTGTGCTGAACTGACAAAGTAATAATTTCAGGCATTTGTGTAATTGATAAAAAACATTACTTCCTTGTCCTGAATCTGTGGCTGTGATGAAGGTATCTTTTCCTAGACCTGTGCCTTACCTGTGAGGATGCAACTGGGGGGACTGCAGGTGGTCTGTACTGGGGAATTTAGAGGATGATGATGTAAAAGAGAGGTGCTGGGGCACAGGAAATGGATGAAGCCAGCAGGTTAAGGAGGCAAATACAGGAATATAGGTGAGAGCCAAAAAAGCATATCCAGCATCCTCTGGCAAAGATTTAAAAACAGCTTCCTCCCTGAGGGAGCTCCGTGCATAACCCATCTCCATGGACTCAGATGTCCACTTCTGCCCCTTGCAAGCATGGCAAGTGCCATTTTTTAAGAAGCTGAGTTGGCTGTTGAGTGGAACTTAGAAGCTTCCATTATGTTTTGTCCCAGTTAAGGATGAAGTAACTGTCTGTATTTATGAGAGCTGCCAAATGTCAGTCTTCTACTTTTGTGTTGAAAATCTACGTGGCCAGACAGACCCTGTAGTATGAGCCTGAATTGAGAGTCATAAAAAGTAATAAAATAATAGAATAAGATAGTCTTTGGGAACAGGATATAATCAAAATGGCTTTGGTTTTGGTTTTGGTTGGGGTTTTTTGTGGTTGTTTTTTTTTTTTTTCCTAGTTGGGCGAAGACCATTGCTTCTGCATAGTTTTCCTTGAAGTCTGCATAGATGAGGGTTCCAGATATTAATGTAACTACAAAAATTATCTGAAGCTTCTTCCCTTACAATATTGAATTTTACATGCTGGTGTATATAATATAAAATCTATCCACGGCTATCACAGTAACAAATTTCATGTGTCAATACAGACAGAGGAAGCACATTTTGGATAAACACATAGAAATGGTCACCTGAGACAGAATAGCTTTTTGTTGCAGTGCTTCTATCAGAGCCATCAACAATCTTGACAGTTCTAGTGTCCCGCTGAAATTGAAATGTTTCATGGGAATAGATTAATTACCACTAATAATCTTGACAGAATGCCATCAAAACATCTTGTTTTGATTTAAATGGAATATAGAATGCAAGTCAAAACGAATCACTGGTTCTTGAAACAACATACTTTGGAGTTTTAAATTTAATGTTCTCAATTCTTCATTAAAATGAGTTCTTAGCAAAAGAACTTGGAATTGATGACATGAAAAATTGTTCCAAATCTATTCCATAGTTTTCTTTCCTTTCTAGCTTATATTTTAATCAAATATATCCAAGGTATATAAAAGAAAACTTATACTTGAAATTACTTGAAATATACTTGAAAATACTTGAGAGAACCCTACATATGAATCTCTATACAAATGTACTATTGGCTCTAGATTCGAAGCTTTTAATTATATTGAGTATTTTAATTGATGCTGAGAATCAATATAGTATGTTTATCACATTTTAGGGGAAAAAAAAACCGAAACCAACTTAATCCTTTTCTTGGTCACATCTACCGAAATTTTTGGAGGCCCTACTTAGGAAAGTGCTATGCTTGAGATATTGAGAAAGGCTTTCATTCTACTTACCAGATACATCAAATGCTAACCTCATCATTTGTCTCTAGGAAATGATGCTATGACAGACCTTCTTAAACGTGTTGCTGATTACTTTTATCAGGAAAATGTAACCTATTGTGGCACAGGATGTCAGCACAGCTGTAGCTCCCTGCTCTACTGCAAAAGGATTCATGGGATCTGAAAGCAAAACAAATGGGGTTCCTTTTTAGTACAGGGTCATGTTTGTTTCGTAATAAAACAGGTGCAGAGGAGTACTGCAACTAATATTGGAGGAGGAAAGGAATAATGCTAAAGTCTAATGATGGATGGGAGGGAATATGTGAATAAAATAGCTCAGGACCGACCAACACAGTCACACTGTGTCTAAGTCTTTTAAAGCAAATCCTGGCAGTAAGATACACAGGTGGGTCTGGGCAGCACCAGTTTGCAAATCCAGCTTTCAAAAGTTTGGTTGAAGTGAAATGCTGATGAATGCTGGTTCAGACTCCCCTTGTTGTTTTAGAAATTTCCTCTCCTTTTGGACTTTTATGATAAGTATTCCCCTGGCTTGAGTAGCTGTGTTCAGTGCCAAATTTCAGTACAGAGCTGGAAGTGTAATGCAGGGGTCTGTCTGTCAGAATCTCCTATGTTTAACAAGAAAAGATATTTCACATTTTTCCACCATGCATTTGCTATACAGACATGAAAAAATATCCGATTTTTAAAAAGAGAAAGTGGTTTGGCTCATTCAATTGAGCCAAAGTCCATGGAAGAATATTGTTTTTTCCCCTGGACTGAGCGTGAAGCATTTTGTGATTATTTGCCTTAGGCTTCCGGATAAAAACTGCAGAAACACCCGGTTATTAATTTATTTTTTTTTGTATCTTCATTAAAAATAAAAATTATTTATGGTAGCATTTAACTGTAACTATAACCAAGATTTATTCAGCAGCTTTATCGCCTTTTTTAGACTTGCTTTATATGATATCTTCACGTCTGTAAATATCTCAGTCTGTTTCTGTGAACTGTGAAGCTCACAGAGTGCTTCAAGACTTCTCCTAAAGGCAGCTAATATATTTAAAATATATCTTTGTGGCTCATATGGGAGACCTGCAGGCATGACAGGGGCAGGTATTTTATCAACACATTTCCTGATATTTAACATGTAGGTAGATGCATGCAAACTCGCTTTCCTGCTGGCATTAAATGACTGGTTTGGATCACTTTTATAAATATCCTGAAACTCTGCATGTTGTACTAAGGATTACTAAAGCTAGTTGTTGTTATCATAGAAGCCATTATTATTTACATTCAGTAATTGATTTTCCTAGTTTCAGTCATTACTTTAGAGCTTTATTTACTTTGTACTTTTCTGTTCTGTTTTCTAAAGATGTAATGAGCATTGTGGTTTTCTTGGGTTAGTGTCAGTTTAAATAATTCTAGCAGAAAACTTTGTATGTAAAGAAAAGTTAGGTGTAGAAGTATAATTTGTTGGATGTAATAGCCTATCAACTAAGTCAAGTTACAAGGTGAGATGTAAGGAATTTGCTGAATGTGAAGTGGAAGGATGAAATATTGTAAAATCCACTCTACGCTTCAAGACAACTATCATTTGTGTTTTCTGCACACACTTAACACAAGATAGTGTTTTACTGACTAATGTAATGGAACGTATCTCCATTCCCCGCAAAATTTAGATGTTAACACCCCAATTCATAGGGAAAAATGTGGTGCTGATTTTCTGTTGAGGACTAGAGATGCCATATTGAAATACATAAAATAATTAATACCCATATTTTGATCCTTCTGACATCTCCAAGTCCTCTTATAGTTCTCAATTTAAAGCAGAGAAATTCATCTATTTTTCTAATTGAAATTTCCCACGTCATTCTTTTCCCTAGGTATTTTTAGAAAGCATAATATTTCTATATAAATACTTGCTCTCAAACCGTTTGAAGGGTTTGCCAAGGTATGTTTTCCTCTCTTATTTAATAAAAAAAGAGAACCCTACATATGATGAGCTTTGTCCCATTTTTAGCATGTCCTTAAGCCTCGAGTTATTTTCTAGTACAACAACTAGGAGTCAGCAAATGAAGCTAATAGGATACGTGATCAAAACAAGGAAAAGGAAGTAGTTTTTCACACAGCAGGCAACGGACACATAGCTACTTGCCAAAGAAAGCCGTGGATGCAAAGATCTTTTATTCAGTAGGAGATCTGACTCGGGAAATGCCCCAAACTGAAAATACTTGAAGGCTGGAAAAGGAAGTATCCTTTTTCTTTTAAGGCATATATTTGCCTTATTCACTCTTTCCTCTGGGTCTCCACGTATTGATTCGGCTGCAGACAGCATACTGAGCTAGGCAGCCCCATGGTCTGAGCCCGCACAACTCTTCTGCTGTTTTTTCTGGATTTCACGCTTTGCACTGTTAGTCTTTCCATGGCTTTTATGGAAACAGAATAACACCCCAGAGGTAGTTGCATGCCAGCATTTGCTGATGTAATTCCTTTGAGATGAAAGGAGCTCTATAAGTAAATATAGAGGCAAGGCATGTTCTAACCTAGCACTTTTGTTGAGACAGTGAAATGATTTAGAGACCAATAAATGTGAATAACTCTCAGCAGTTTTCTTGCAGCTATCCATACTTCAAGCAAACAAGTGTTGTTCTCTGTTGCTTATAAAATCGCTACTGAAATAATAATTGAAACTGTTGAGGCTCTTACCTGGAAATCTGTGTAGACAATAAAAGGTGCCCATTTTCCAGACATAAACGCAGAACCATTGAGTTGGGGAAAAAACACAAATGGTATGAACAGAGAGGGATTTGGCAGTGCAGAGTAATGTGTTTCCTTTCTAGCTCCTTGCTTCGTTGTTTTTGGGTTTTTTTAAGTTCCTCCATGTGCTCCTTCACTCCCAGCTGATTATTCCAGTGTCAGCAAATAATGGTCAGGAGGAGGAGGCAGAACTTGTTGTCCCAGAGAAGAAAAGACGTCATCCCTTCTCTGCCCCTTTGACTTGCAGCCTGGCTCCAGACCAGGAAGGCACTCTCTTTGTTGTTCAGGGCAGTTCCAGAGGAATTTGATAGCCCTATATTTGGAGGGAAAGGAATTACAGCACTGCTTATAGCCTAGCCGGACCAAGTCTGCATGACTGTGCTCCCATCCATGGTTATTTCCCACTCACCCAAATAGGTGTCAAACAAGTATTTTTGTCTTAATCTCTTTGATTAACTGCATGTGCCATATACAGATAAAAAAAAGTTAATGATTACATGTAGTCTGGCCTTGCTTTCCTGTCTCTTGCATATGAATAGGGATGAATGCAAGCAGACAAATAATAGGTCTTGTTCCATCATCTTGAAGGTACGTTGTGGCCAAAAAGTACCTGGCATTCTCTTTGACCACCATCTGCTCTTGACTTGAGTTCTTGGTGATATTTAATCAACAAGTGTGTTGGCCTGTCAAAGAACTAGCAAACTTTCTGCATATGCTGTGTAATGGAAAAGCATTTTATGTGCTATGTTACCCCTGCCAGTGGAAGCCACACAGAACATAACAGAAAAAAACAGGGGAATATATCATGGTGTGGGTGAGTAGGCAGGAGGATTGCTTTTTATCAGATGTATTTCTTAAAGGACTGGTCATGGAGAAGGACCAAATCTTGCTCTTTTCAAAGGAGCAGATGGTATTTATGGCCTGTCACTGTTGTTCCCCTGGCATGGAAGGATGCACCCTAAGGAGACACTGGGAACTCCAATATTAATCATTAGCCAAAAGGCTGAATACTGTGCATTAAAATAGAAAGCACTGTTCAAAACAGTGCACAGAAAGAGTATGAGTGCTAGAAGAGAAGAAGCTCAAAAGGGAAATAATACTTGGCAACTATTCTGGAGACTGATGCATGGGGAACATCTCGCTTAATCCATCACAGGAGAGCTCTCACAACAGAGGGAAGGGTGGGAACCAAGCCCCCAAACAGCAAAAAGCTGAATTGTCTTGCTCTGTGTTTAAATGCCAAAAGGAAATTAGTATAATGTTTCCCCATCTGTTCCACTGGGACCAAAGTTCTTCAAAATGCTTCTCTTGCTTAGTGGGCAGGAAAATGCCAGGAAACATTTAATGTTAACAAGTCTGCTATACCAAACTGTTTCTAGCCTAGATTTACATGCACTGGTTTTAACAGTGCTCTTATCTGCGCTTTTGTTATTTAACACTTTAATTCTTGTATGAGCAAGAAATCTCAGCTGTGGGATTGGATTCTATTGCCCTCCAAAAAGATTTCTGTAACAGACCCATGCTCTGGAGACAGGGACAGAAAATAAGAATTGCAAAGTCATATGAGCACAGACTTCATATTGGCTGATGTTCTGATGGGCTTTATGGGAATACAAGAAAAATATCTGCATTTACTTCCTTTGTCAGTCTCACGCCCAGCCCTTTTATCAGGGCAAATTAATGAACTGCTGAATCTTGGCCCATGGGTCCTTCATTTGTTTGCTCTGATACACGGAGGCAGAAAACTTGATCCAACAATGTGAATATACTCTTTGGTTCTTGCTACAGCTGTTGCAGGAGAGGTTATCTATCTCCTGTAAGTGGGCAGTGGTGTGTCATGTTGTTGCAGAATCTCTGCCAGGAATTAGCTCATGTGCTTCTCTTAGCAATAATAAAAAATAAAAAACTGGTCAAGAAGTCCTGCCTTCTTTATTACTGAGTGCATTTTTTTGCATGCTGTTAGGCTGACTAAATGCAAAATTTCTGGAATGCTAATTTTTGGAAGGCCACCCAGTCATATAAAGTTGCCTGATTTTGCTTTTACATTTCAACACCGATTTTTCTTTGGTAAGGGTTCATGTGCTGCTTTCAAAGAGTACCTATACTTCAAATGCAGTGGTTTGAGCAACTTACTTGAAAAATGCCTTAACATTTATCAAAGTCATGATATATTAGTGTTGCAATTTGGTGCATTCAGTTACAGATGGGAAGAAATTGAATACCTCCTATGTTAGTTCCAATAGCTTAATCTCTTAGCATTAAAAAAAAAAGTAATTTCCAAACCATCTTTACATGCTTCACCAGCCAGTCCTCCTTTAATGTTGTTATTGATTTTGCTCCCAGGGACTTGATTGTTGTTTCCTTAAGATTGGGGGAGGGAAGGGGATTTATTGTCCAAAACTGCTTTTGACATTAAAATGTCGGACAGATCTCATTACATCCGCAGAGAGCGCTAAGAGTTATTTTAAAGGATGCACCAAAAATTATGCTTTTCAAAATTGAGTGATAGAGAGATGTATATGTGTTCACACAGAAGTAATCTTCCACTGCCTTGATGCAATCCAATGAATTTTAATGTAAAATTTAGCGTCGGTTTTCAGCCACTTTGGAGCGAAGCTCTGATTCTTGTGTGTTTTAAATCCTAGGCATGCCTAGGCACGGCAGCTGAGAGCTCTGCACTCAGTGAGAAGCCAGGGGAGACTGGGGAGGCTCTTCCATCTGATGGGGACCCAGTGAAGTATGTGGATCCTGACAAAAAGATGTAATAAAATGCAATGTTTCCATAATGGCAAAGTAAGGAGGTACCCAGGACCAGTGTGTCCCAAGAACCCCTGTGGGCATGGATGCAGTTGTGAGCAAAGAGGACTGGTTCCTGAATGGTCATCCCTGCTTCTTGTCTGACAGTAGTACGCCTTTCTGTCTCAGGGTTTAGCTCTAATATCTAATAAGCATGATAATTTGTATGCTTGCATTCTCCTTTCAGCTCTTAAAGCTTAAATAAATACTTAAACATGTTCAGGTTTAAAGCAATACTCTGCTGTGTTCTGTTAGTGACAGAGTGGTGTTTTTGTTTGCCAGCGGATTGCTGATTACTGTCTGTTATCAGTGATAATTGAACTCATTTTCTCCATACAGCAACTTGTGTGTGCTACTTCATTTGCATTAAGCATTGCAGACAACCATGGAAATGACCTTTTTTAATTGAAAGGGAACTGTTTTCTAGTCAAGTTCAATAAACCTAAGCTGGCAAAAACATCTGTTCTGATTTGATAATAATGAGAATTTTACAAATTCAACAGTAAAGTTATCCTAGTGCTTTTTTCCTTGGTTATAAAACACATGCATTTAGGCATTTGCTAGTACAGAGAAGCGTGAGGAGCTGAAGTGTCTCTGCTCATGCTCAAACAAGGGCATCAAAGCAGAGAAAACAATTTCTGAAATACAGCTTGTGTCACCAGGCAGGTGATTGAAATAGGCTTCAGTGTCGTAGCAAGTAAAGATGCAGGCCTAGCTCACCACAGCAGTCAAACGTGTTTCTGACCTGGTAGACCTTAAAACACGTGATTTAGAGTCTTCCTAAACTAGGATCAAAAGACATAAATTTCCCAAATGTTATTGATCTTGATTAAGCAAACAACAATTAGATTTCCTTTATGTTGCAGCCCTGATATCAATGTTTTCCAGACAAATGGCAACATACAGCAGCTGAGTATCTGTCTCGTCATATCATTCTGCAGTAACACAGGTGTTTATTGCAGGGCTATTCTGCAACCAAATGCTCCTAGAATTGACCATGCTTTATCATGTTCCTTAAATTAATCACAGCTGAACTGGTCGAGGCCAATACTATTTCTTGGGAAGTAGCTGACTGATTGAGTCCTTCTTTAGATGAAGAGGAAGAAGAGAACACAGATCTACTCTGCAAGTAAACGTTTATTTGAGCTTGAACTTTGGGATTAACTCTTCTGTATGGGAAATGGCATGAACACAGTTAGCTTTTTATCACTGATCAAGTAGGCATGTAAAATTTCTGTAGGTGAGAAACACTCATAGGAAACTGTGGAAAGGAAATTTTTACAGGAAAATGGAGCTAGGTAACCCTTTTATCCTGTGTCCTGTGAGAGTATCATGAGGGGGGAATCATGCTGTAGGGAAAAATGGCTTGTATATATAAGCTCAGACTTTCAGAATGACTGAACTGTTCAGCTGTATTGTACTTCAGAAATTGCATGCAGTCTCTTGGGGAACACAAACTTAAGAAATAATTATCCTATGCCATACCGTTCTCTAGAAAAATAACTTAGCAGCAAAAATGATTGGAGAAAACAAATGATTTTGTCAGACAAGGTATTTCTGTATTTAGATGTCCTAGGCTTTCATTGACTTAATACTTATGCCTTTTGGAAATTTATTTATTTAAAGAAACTCTCCCCCCTCTATCTTGATTTCAATTACATGATATAAGCTCAGTGAAGAGAGTCTATCTTTGTTATACTGTGAAATAAACTTTCTCAGTTCAGTTTATATTTTTATCAAAGACTGGCTTGGTAAACAAATGCAGGCAGCTTCCAAGCATTTTATATTTCTGGTTATCTAACAGGTATTAATTAACTAAGATGGAAAAGCATGTAAGAGGAGGTACTTCAGGCCATGAAGATATGACCTTAAAACATGTGGTGTTAGCACAGGTGTAAAAGAGTGTTTGGAGCTTATATCAGAGATTTCGTCATTTCTGCTATTTGTGTTTTTCAGTAGTCTTTATTTGTTGAAGCTGCACAAAGTATAGAAAAATATTTTTGCTGTTCACTATTGCAATGTTGATGCTCATGAATTAGCAGTATATTTTTGTTCTGTGAGCTCACTGGCAAAAAGACTGCCTGTCGTGAGGTCTGCAAGAGCTGAATTCGGGCTTAATGGTTCTTGCAACTTGAACGGGAATGTGAATGAAATTACAAAAGCATGGTAATGCCTCACGCAGACGCTTTAGTGCGGAGATCTGGTGTTAGAAGCCAGCATAACAAACAGAATTTTCTTCTCTAATATTGGCTTGAAGCACTGGAAAAGCAGCTCTTACCAGGAGAGTGGAAGAATGTGAATATGTCCTATAGCATGGTGCTTTGCATCCCTGAGGCAGGATCGAATTTTCTGCAAAAGCTGGTACATCTTGAATTTTTGAAAAATATATGCTCTTAAATTTTGTGACTTGGAAAACTCCAATTATGAACATATGTAACACATCAATGTGTTTTTATAATTGGTCATCAGAGAAACATCTGCCTTTTAAGACATTCTCGTTTTCTAGCTGTGGACATTTCTAAGTGGCACCTTACAGATCCTGATGTTGACTCTGGAAGTTTGCTTGGAGGCTGACACAGTCAGGGCTCTTGCAGGTTTCAACCTTTTGTTACCTGCCCAACAGTTTCACTGTGGGAGAATCGAGAAGAATTCATCCCCACTTCACCTGGTGGTGCAGAAAGAGAGACCAGAGGTGGCTTCTGCCTTGTGCAAGTTGCTAGTGGAATAGAGAGGGCAGATGGAGGACAAGAAGGCACAGGAGAAGGTACAGCCAACTGATGAGACAATGAGAATGGGTGTTTTGTATCTGTTGGAGTTTTTCTGGCATTAGAATTACAGGTGGACTACACAGAAGGATGAGGCAGGAATGGGAGTAAAGAGAACAGGGAGAAGAGGATGAAAAATAGCTGAAGATAGGCCAGAAAGCTGACCTGAGGCAGACTGAAACAGATTTGGAGAGGCTGGAACAAACAGGGAGAGGTTCAGTCAAAACTACTTTCTTACAGGTATTCTCTGATATCTTCCTGGTTATGTTTTTTCTGCAGAAGCTTAGTTGGCTTTGCTCCCTGTCTGGTGGATGGTGTAGTGTATTGTGCGTTCCCAGGTGCAGACCCTGACCTACCCCTTCTCCAGTGTAGCAGCACCTAGTTCTAACTGCCTGTTGTGGTGACACCACTGGTTACACTTTCTAAGTGCAAAATTGTAACGGGGAATTAGGGTCCCGTTTAAAAAAAGGTAGATGGGAGTCTGTCACTTTAGTACGTTTAAGTGTTACTTACAATTCTTATCACAAAGTAATCCATTGCAGGAGATGTTCAAAACCGCCTTTAGCTCTGTATATCTTCTGGAGGTTGAGTTATTTATATTTTTTTTAATAGTCAGTCTACAGTGAAAACCTGCCCAATCCACATAACCATTCTTTGGCTATCTTCTTAGAAACAGATCCTTATAAACATGATTTTTTTTTGCTGAAGTTTTCTGATTTCTTCTCTTAAAAATCCAGATTCACTAATTATTTCCTCAGCTATCAGAGCCAAATTTCAGCATTAGAGGTTGACTCTGTTGAAGCTTAACCAGATATTACTGCTCAAGAAAGAAGTTATTCTTTTTATCTTTGCCATTTCATTTGGTATACAAATGTAAAATAGCTTGTAAGAGTTTTTTTCAGATTGTAAAATCTTTTGCTCTGATGAATCAAAAATATACTTTTGTAATGTTGTAGCTATCTGAGTGGATTTGAAATTATACACTGAGTTGAGATTTCAGTACTTAGTGAAACTTTCATTCTACATTCTGTAAACATCAGTGGTGTTTTCCTTTGAATAGAGCTGCAACTTAAATGTACTTGCATTAATTTGCCTTCAAGTCCTTTTATGCCAAATAGGGTAATTGAAACTCTTCCTTCTTCAGTCTGAAAATATTTTCATTAAAAAAAAAATGTCTGCTCTGTTACAAATAACGTCTTATGGTTCACAGTAATTTTCTGCATAAAGTTTCTGTGTGAACTACTCTGTCAACAGGAAGAAGAATGCTCTACCAAACACACAGGGAAGTCACTCTATCCAAAATACATGTGCGCATGCACAAAGGAACCCAAGCACATATGTGGGAGGAAAACAAACTTTATCCCTGGTGGAAACAACAGACAAAACGTTTTTGTAGGCAAATGGGACTTAGAGTGGCTGTGTACTTTTTAACTACCTCTGAAGGACCTTGGGAGCTTTAATGTCTGGAAAGAAACTGAAAGGTGTAATACATAAAATGTTAATGATAAAAGGGGAGCAGGTGCTTTTTCTCTCTTGGTAATTCATAATTAATGTTTTCAAAGCTGGAGAAGGTAGGGGGTTTTGTTTGTTTTCTCTCTTTATAACTTGGGGAATTTTAGAGTACAGTAAACAACGGGTTTTCCATTCCAGTGAACAAGCTGTTCTGGGCTCTCAAGCTGTAGCTTTCAACCCATTAGATTGAATCCTGCTGGAGTGATGGATGCTGCAGCCACCATTCAGTGTTGCCAGTCTGGTGTGTCTCCATGCTTAATTAGTCAGTGAAATCAGATTGAAAGGCAGCAGTTGCCTTGACAGAACCACTGAGAGGGGTTAGTTGTCATGAGTTGGGTTTTTTATGCAGTAAATGTTTGGCTCCCAGGGGATGACAGTTGGCTGGAGCCTGAAGCAAAGGAGGTAGAAGAAGGAGTGAGCATTTAGCCAAGAGGTGTGGGAAATGCCTCGCAGTAAAGAGCAAACAGGATCTGGTTCTCTTGGCACAAGGCTACTAACCGTAGGGCAGTGTTTCAAAATCATACAGGAGCTGAGCAAATTGAACTCCAGCCTTGCTTTCTGAGCAGCTGAGTGCTGCCTTTCCTCAGCATACAAAGTAGCTATGAGATAGTCTTTTATGTAATTACGGTGCTATAGTTTTAAATATTCTCAGTACAGTTCCAGTGCCAGATGCCAACTGGTGCTGGTGGTTGGGCTACATGGGGAATGGATTCAAAGCATTCATAGTTTAAAGTAGGCCTTATCCCATGTCCACCTACTCCTTGACTGTTTTTCAGGGAATACTTGTCTGTCCCAGTCTCTGTAAGCTGAATATCAGCTCTGGTGACAAGAAGCTATGGTAATAGTTTGCTCTTGTTGCAGATCATGCAGCCTGGAAAACAGTTTGCCTTAGAGGGAGCATACCCGAGGAGATGAGGGGAGCTATTTATCCCCACTTACTTGGCACTGGTGAGACAGCAACTAGAGTGCTGGATTCGGTTCTGAAGGAGGTGATTCCTCATTAGCTGCCTCTGGCTGTGACTGCAGGCGCTCTGCTTTTACACGCTTTGCAGTGAGCATTGTTGCTTGCATGAGGCTGGAGAAGCATGAGATTGTTTTGCAGGTTATGTAAAGGGCTCTGTTTCCCAGCTAGATACTGGGTTTTGATCCTTGTTCCTTGCATATCTCCATTTCAAGTGTTCCATAGAGACTTTCAACTAGATCCCCAGGGCTCAAGCTCAGATGATGAAAATCATTACACCTTTGTTTTGTTTTGGTTTTTGTTTTAATAAAAGACTCTCTGGGTCCAGTCCCTGTGTGGAGTCCTTGCTGTTAGATATTATGTGGCAGAAGGCACATCTGCACTATAAGCATGGCAACAGATAAAGACACTAATTAAAGAAACTCTTCCACTGATGTCTCTCTAAATTGCACTCTCGGGTAACTGACTCTTTATTGTTATTGTACTTTCTCCATAGCATCTCCTCAAACAGAGGACTTCCTTCTGCCTATGTTTTTTAAGAAGAATGGTTCTTTTGTGGATTGGCAGACATCAAATTAGAAACAGTTTATGTCCACGTTCTAATAAAAAGTCAAACATTACTAATAAACTCCACTAAAGTATCTGGAGTTTATAAGCCCACCAGACAGGGAGAAACATTTGGGAAGCAGCAAATGGGAGGGAAGCCAGTTACCGTTTCCTAAATGAAAGGACTTAAGAGATGCTTACAAGGAGAGTAGGAGAAGCACCGTGTGATGCAAGGAGACAAGCAATACTAACCAGACACTGTCTACCCAGGAGAATTGCCTGCTACCCATGTCTGAACAGTTTGCTCCTTTTCTGTCGTTCCCCATTGTCCTAGATGTGCGTTCTGTTCTGTTGAATATGAAAACACCATATCCAATGTGAGGGTTTTTTGTTGCCATATTTTGGTTTTTATTGTCTTGGTTTTGTTTTTTCTTACCTTAATGACATCTAAAGACGTTTAAACTGTGTTAAAACCTCATATGAGTCTGAGAATTGCAGTAAGAATCCAACTGAGAGTATAAAGCTAAGGACCCAGGAAATGCAGGAAATATTTTGGTAAAGTTCATGTCTAATTATTGTGATTCAGGTGATACAATTACCTCCAGTACCATGACCAGGTCCACAGTGGAACATCTAGGAAGTAGTACTGACTGCCTGTAGACTAGGTGACTGATCAGCATTGGGATGTTTTCCTTGTCGCAAAGACTTCTGTCTGTTATTTTCAGTGGGTTTATGCTGGTGAGGTGAGGAGCATCCTCAGCCTTCATCAACATCACCATGAGTTTGGGATGCTTAGCAAGCTGCTGGACTGGTCTCCAGCTGCAATACAGTGTCTTCATACACCAGAGCATGACTGCTCTGTGCAGTAGTTTTGGAGCAGTCAGTAACTTACACTGCAGTGAGGCTTGAGAAGCTTTGGAGGCAGAAATACATATGTTGGAGTCCAGGTCCGTTCTCATCCAAGTGAGAAAAGTAGTTGCCTTCAGTTTCATGTGTAGTCATGAGAGACGTATAGCTCAAGGGCCAAATCAATCTACCTAAGAACTACCCCCTAACTCGGATCCCTTGAGCCATATAAGCACAGGTGGGATGAATTCAGGCTGTAGCTAATAAACCTGAAGCAGCCCTTGATCCTTCTCTTGCTTAATTTTCTGAATCAACCTGTTGTGTTTATTGACTCACCTTTTTTATCTTCCTATTGCTATTTTAAAAATATTGTCTGTGTTAAGTAGGGATTACTGCTCTCCCTCAATTTTGCCCATAGCCTAACAGAATGGCAACATCACCTGAGTAAAGCTTGCCTATGTGCTGTTGTGAGTGTCTTTGAAGAGACAAGTGGTTTATGACTGAATTAATGAAGCCTCAGTCTTTTAGGTTCATTGTCTTTATCCTGCCAAGTATTTTATCAGGTCCTTAAACAAGCTAAGTATTCCTGAAATGGTGCTACTCCCAAGTGTCCTTTTCCAACAGTTTTGCTACATTGCAAGCATACTTCAGCTGCTTGCTGTCTTCAAACAGTTCACAGTCATGTTATTAAGAGCAAACTTAAGCTGAAACCTTAAGCAAAAACATCTTTAGCTAAGGCAAGCTCCTAAAACTCCTCAGGACTTGAAGGCAGTTTTACTAATTTGTACTGCAAACACCTGAGTGAAGGCAGAGAGCCTAACACCTTATACCAGAAATCACCTGAATAACACCATGGATGTGTAAGCACCTGAAAGCCTGTGTAGTATAGCATACTGTTTTAAAACAAGGAAGATGGCTTGTGGCAATGCTAGACTTAAGCTAGGAAAAGCTGTGAAACTGTCGCAGGCGATGATCAGGCAATAGACTTCCTTGAATGTGTGCCTCACGAGGGCAAGTGAGAATGACAGCTCTAAAGCCATACTGTTCAGTGGCAGCTTGAGTAAATTTTGTTTGCTTCTAGTGCAAAAGACAGCCTTCTCGCTGTCAAAGGTTAACACGGGCAGTTCACAGTGAATCAACACGACAACCGCTAACAGAGGAACAGCAAAAATATTCAGAGGAGCAGAGGGAGCAAATACCCTTTATAGGACAGGGTGAGTCCTTGTACAGGGAACAGGAACAACCTGAAGACAGACACCAGGTTTACAAACAGACCTTGGAAACTTCAAAACTGTACATTTCCAGCACTTGAGTTCTAGCTGAATCAGCTCCTGGAGAAAACTACTCTGTATCTCATATGCCCAAATCTGCCAGTGTAATGTTCATTGCTCACAGTAGGAGCTGCCTGAAAATAAGGCTTTGAACTAAAACTAGCTCTTTCATATCTCTCTTGCACAAATTTGACTCATAATCTTATGGTTTGTAAGTGGATGCTCCAGACCACAGCCTGTCAGTGTTGTCACCCTTTGTTAGAGCAAACATTTTAAGCACAAATAAAAACCCTCAGTCTAAAGAACTCATCTTTCCTGCAAAACTCTTCAGGCCTGGCTTGCCTGTGGCTTGGAGGGGTTCACAGGAACAGTTCTATCCTCTCTCAGATTTAATAATAATGTTTTTTTCCTCAGTATCCAATAATTTTTGCAATGTTGTGTGTCATAGAAATGCTGGACTCCCATAAAGACTGCTTTCCTATAGAACCAGAAAAAAATTACTTTCTTGCTCACTAGTAATGTAGCCAAAGGTTGTTGAGGGCTACCACCCTTTATGGCAGTACAAAGGGCCAAAGGTGATAGAAGAAGCTGTGCAAAAGCCATAAACACATCATGTTCTATTTTAAAGCATTCATGAATTTGTTTCCCTCTGCTAATATTTAATGAAAATTCAGAAAGGGGACAGTATTTGTTTGACAAGTGTGTTTTCATGTGTGCTGTGCTCTTAAAACATGGAAAATGGTGAAGGCTTTCCAGGTTTCCTCTCTAGCTTTGGCAGAGAGTAATTTAGAGGAGTGTGCTTTGGTAGACATGAAGACTAATGATAGATGGAATTATAAAATCCAAGAAAAGTCTTGGACAGCATGATGGAGTGAAGAAAAAGAGATTTTGATAGAAGTGTACATTTTGTTCACGTGTGTCTTAACGGCCCACAAATGCCACCAAATACCTTTGATACAGTGTTTATTCAAAAGGAAATCTGAAATGAACGTTGGTAATAGTTGTTGCCCTGTGATTTGAAATAGTCGCTTAGTATTCAGATATAAAGTTTCAGGAATTTTTTTGGTTAGTTGGTTTGGCGTTCTTTTGTTTACTGTTTAAATTTGAACATGATATTTATTTGCAGATTTTTGGGGGTTTACTCTAGGTATATTTCTAAGTAAGGAAAATCGTCTGACTTGTTTTTTAGTATTGTTCTGTGAATCATTTCCAGTATGACAAAAAAAAGCCCCATGGATGAAAGTGCAAAAAATAAATTGGCTTTTGAACTTCAGGGTATGAAGGGAAAACAAACACTTCAGAAAGCTCTCAGTAATTGGAAATAATATGATTTTCTAGTTGAATTTTGCATTTCTTTTACTGTAAGGGGGCAAATAATGCCCTAAAAGATAAATAAATTCCACCTTGCTGCCTTCAGAATGAAGGGCCATACTTCAGTAACATCAGCTGCCAGCTCAGCCTCTAAAAAGGGAGAAATATCGCCATCTTGAGGTTACTGTTCAGTATGGTGACTAAGATAAGCTAATGCAAGAAGCACTCAGCTACAACTCATTAAAAATGAAATATCTTAAGTTCTTGCTGAAAGGCTCTGATGGAACACAGAGTTAACGCAACAGAGAAAAGCTGATTTTTCTTTATCTGTACACTTTTCATCTAAAGAAAAAAACTTTGAAAAATGCGTTTGTCAGCTGTTCTTTTTTGTCAAATAATAGGAAAAAAGTGATATTTTGAAAGTATTTCTTAGAATTAAGACAACCTAACTGCCACTTCTGTCTTCAAATAAAAAAGCCTGCAGTAGTTTTTACAGGAATCACACCACACTAGATTCAAGTTCCTAGTAATTGTTAACATGTCATTTTGTGTGTTTTGACTGTACAAGGGGATTCTCTTTTGAGAATTGTAACTTGTAAATTCTACTATGTCAAGACTCACACACACAGAAAGCTTGCTATGTATTGCCCTGAAACCAATTTATTATATTCATAGGGATTGTTTTCTGAAGGTCTAAGCTGAGGGGACAGAAGAATGTAATCTGAAATGTATGCATGTTCCTAATTCTTAACATTGTTGAATTAAATGATCCAAGATCTAGGTGGACAAATTGAAAACAAATGTTGAATTTTAGCCCTTAAAATCTTTATTATTTCAGCACAATATATGTGGGGTTGAAGTCCAATAGAATTTCACAATATTTCAAGGCAGGCTTTGAGTGCGTACTTCCAGATGAAAATAAAAGATCATCTGGGAGCAATTTTATAACTCTTTCTTACGTTCTTGACCTGGCCGGTGTCTTTCTGATTAACTTTGAAGCTTTTGCTGAATGCAGGTGTTCTAACATTTTTGCCCATAAGAGAGACGATTGGCTACCTGAAATTCATAAATGCTATGAGATCCACAGGTAGTGCCCAATGCTCTCAGAAAATTTCTTTGCTGTGTAGATACAAACAGTAGTTGGCAGGACACTTAGGGAAGGTGAGGTGTATTAGCGTTGCTCTGTGCTGGTTCTTTGAGAGTCTTCACTGCAGGTCTCTGAATGTGGAAAAAGTGCCTCTCAAAACCACCTCTGCTGTGCTACTGAGTGCTGCGTATGTGAATTGCATCATGGTATCATCTTACTTTTAGAGGAATTCTGTATTTCTGCAGTTATGGTTGTGTGCATACTTTGTACTATGTTTACAGTTTTCTTTTTTATGGGCTAAACTACAAAAATAGTATCTCTGCCTTGAGACAAAGTCTGTGGGAAATAATTTGTGGAAATACAGAAACTGTAGTGGATTTTACAATGGACCAGCTTTTCTCCTTTGCTCCATTCTACATCCTTCAGACTCACACGTTAACTAAAGTGATTTTATTTGTTTGTTTGTTGGTTGTTTTTTTTTTTGTAATGGGGAATGGATTTCTTCAATATCCTGTCTAGTACCTCCATTTCTGTTTAAAAAAAATAGGGCAAAGATAGTGCTCAAAATAGAAGCTTCAGGAGTTCTGTTTTCTGAAAGTTTAGTATTGTTTCAGGTCAGGGCAGAGGTTCAACAAGTCCATTTAATTTTTCTGACAGCAGCCAGTAGAAGATGTAAAGCAAACAGTGTGAGAAGCAGCCAGGAATATTTCACCATCCAGTTTTCCACTCAGATTATCAAGTCTAATATTAAAAGAGCGATGTGGACATATTAATGTATTTATTTATATTCAAATACACAAGACTTTGTTGTTGGGTTAAAGAAATAACTCAGCCATGCCAGGAATCAGCCTCCTGGCATGTAATTCAAAGGAAAGCATTTTCTGCTGGATGGAGGCATTAGCACAAAAAGCTACTATCAGATATGCTAGGGAAGGGTGGAAAATATGCATCCTCATTACTGGAACCATTACAAGCCAAGAAGAGGAGGTAATAACCCTTTCAAATGGGATCAAGCCTAACATGAAAGAGGCAAAATATTTATCTGATACATTTGCTCTGCCGTTGTCGGTGATGTGCTAGCCCTGGCCCCTGGAATGCACTGAATGGCAGGTGACTGTAAATGTGAATATCCACTTCCAAAAGAGCAGTGCTGGGTGGGCTGTGGCACTGAGTGGTTCTGGGGTGCCCTGGAAATTGCCCATGGTCCACAGTGGAGCTCCCTCTCTTTCAAAGTGTATGATTTGAGTGCCTGAAGACAGAATGGAGCCGCTTCTGAGTGAGAGTTATGTCTGTTGAGTTTCTCACCCCAGATATGACGAAGACTGTGTGACTACTAGTCTTGGGAGATGCACAGTTAAGATTAGAGCCATGCTGGCGCAGATGGCGCTCAATTTTCCCTTCTAGTCTGCCTTTTTGCTCCCAGAAATCAGAGTGAAGCAGAACTGGCTTGTGGGAATGAAATAACAGAAATCTCTTGTCACTTGTAAGAAAATAAAATAAATAGCTCTAGCCATTGGGTTACTCCCATGTTCTTGCTTTCTTTCCTGTCGGGGGAAATTGTGAGCTCATAACTGTTCTTTGACTGTGCCATCTAGCTGGCAAGTATTGTGATTTAGTGCTAAAACTGCAGTATTGGTGGATCTGAGAACTTACACATTGACAGTAAGGATTTTTCAAAAATCTGATATTAAAAATTAGTTTAGATATTTTATTTTGTTCCAAGACTTTTGGACATTTCAGAGGTCATGGTTTTCAAGTTTTCCTCCATAAACCCGGCAGCAGAATGCCTTTATAGGAAAGTGGATTTTCTTAACCAGAAGCCCTTCTTTAAGAAAAAAAAGTTAAGTATCCTGAGAATCTGGATAAATATGTTGTTGTCCATGCTCGTGACTTTTATGAGCTTTCCCTTTACCTTTTAAAGGAAACAACGCATAGTCCTCCTGCATCAGACCAACTCTGCTCTAGTAAAAGCTGACTCTGCTCTTAGACATGTTTCCATGTTCTTGGTTCCCCTGGTCAGCACTAAGACTGCAGGATCTTGAGGGACTGCATTGAGGATCAGAGGTTTGGCCTGTGGTATCTTTCAGACCTCCCTGCTGCCTTGGTCATGTCCTTTAAAGACTTTGTCTGGGCTCAGTGGGGAACAGTGAAGATGCACTGGTGTGCACACAATGGTGTCCTGATGAAGAGATGATTAATGGGTAACAAGGTTTTCTATACTGTGGTAGCAGAAGGCATTTTGGTATCTCAGCTGCTTGTGTCTTGGTCTGGGACTCCTGTCCCTGACTCCTGGTAAACCAGGTATTGCTAAGCTCTGCCTTTGTATTTGTTAAGATTTCTAATGTGGGGGCGTTTTCCTCCTGACAGAAGATAAATGGAAATACAGCTTGCTTACAAAAGGAAGAAACTGGCCTCATGAGAGCATTGGCTGTGCAACAAAGGTAGGAGAGAAGGAGGAGAGCTGAGTGTTCAGTGCTATTGATACTCTTTCCAAGCCACTGGTTTTGTATTTTTTTCTTGCCAAATTATAGATCAAAGTACAGGCCTGAATGTGCATGTTAGAAAAAAGCGCTCAGATAACTTCTACTTAATTATGTTACAGCCCGTTATTGCATTAAGACATAATTGCCAATTTCATTAGAGTTAATTGTTGCAATTTTAATGTCACTATCAAAGTGCAGTATCCTAGCTGTAAGAAGCAGCACATCATCTTCTATTGTGTAATGGCCCACGTGTTACTACATGCCCGAGACCAAGACTTGGCTGTCTTTCTGAAAGACAGATTTGATTTTAACAATAAAAGATTTGGTTTGGTGCAGCAACTCCTGGGTTATACTCTGAATCTCTTTTGGCAGGAGGTCAGAATGGCTCTCCAGGGCTAAGGCGTCTGATTGTGGTAAAGCTTATATACCCGCGGTTCTTTTTTTACTGCATTTTTTAAGGTGAGCTACTTAGCTGTGCTAATGTGGTATTAAGCATTTAGGCAAGCAGCTCCCATGTCTTTTAATAGATACTGAATTGCTTTGGTTTTGTGTTCCCAGAGGATGCTTTGGGGCCACTTTGCTTTTGGGTGGGCAGGAAGCAGACTCTCCAAAGTAAGTGTCTTACACCAAAAGCTATCTCTGGCTCATTGTATGGAATATGCCATGTTTTGCTGCTTTGGATCAGTGTGGGTTTTTGAATGGTTAAAAAAAACCAAAACACAACATAGTAGAAATGAATGCATGTATAACTTCAGCAGTCAGTTTATTTTATTATATTATATAATCTTATAATTATTTTCAGCATCGTTGACTCTCCACAATAGACAGATTAACCTGAGATGCTATCTTTGTTAAAGTACAGTGTACTACTAGTTCAGCTTCTTTACTGGGAGGGGAAAAGATGCTAATTATGATTTAGGAGGTACTTAAAATTGTATAGCAAAGCTGCTCTTGGGGAAAGTGGTGATAAGACAGTCACTTAAGGCTAAAATTAACTGTTTTATCTCAATAAAGGCCAGGATTTGCTCTTCTAATGGCTTTTAGTGTCCATTTTCTTCTCAACTAGGCAGAGAGGCAATACAGAGCAACTGGAAAATCCTTTTCTGAATTGAAAGAATTAGCAGATGTTACTGGGAAGATGTCACTCGTTTTGTGACTGATATTTGTGTGTGTGTGTGTTTTTTCCTTGTCGACTGCTTCGGGCACTTACTGCCAAGGTGTGTGCACTTCAGTGAGGTCCCCAAAAGGATGCCGGTGGGCAGCGCTCGCGCGAGAGGGAGGGGAGCCCACTGCGTCTTTGCAGCCCGTAACGGAGGATCTCGGGGGCAGCCAGCCAGCGAGTTCTCCTGCCACGCAGTCTGTCTCTCTAGGAAGCTCCGTTTTTACTCCCAGCTTTCACAGAGTTTCTCTTTAAAAGGGCCCGTGGGTGGCCCTGAGCCGGTGCCCGCTGCTAACGGAGAACGCCTGCGCCGACACCCGGTGGAGCGGCGGCCGCTGAGGGTGGGCTCCGGGGCTGGCAGGCACCGCCGCGGCGCTCGGTCCCAGAGCTACCCGCGGCTCCTCTCCGCCGGGCC
>VXAK01017560.1:235205-271331 GCA_013399435.1 Arenaria interpres
CTGTGCCGTGGTATCACCCCCCGTAAGGCTTCAGATGCACCGTGAGCACGAGGGGTTGGTGTTTGCAGAAAGCAGCATCACAGCCATCGTGCCTCAGGCTGAGCCCCCGCTGCCGTCGGGGCTGGGTCACGTAGCACAGGGAATGGATCTTGGAGAACCCAAACTTGGTTTATAAGATGCTCCTAGTTCAAACAGCTTCCAGCTGTAATTCAATCAAAGGTGGATGAGAAGCTCAACATGAGCCGGCAATGTGCACTGGCAGCCCAGAAAGCCAACCGCATCCTGGGCTGCATCAAGAGAAGCACGGCCAGCAGGTCACGGGAGGCGATTCTGCCCCTCTACTCTGCACTCCTGAGACCCGACCTGGAGTACTGTGTCCAGCTCTGGAGTCCTCAACACAGGAAGGACATGGATCTGCTGAAACGGGTTCAGAGGAGGGCCACAAAGATGATCAGAGGGATGGAGCACCTCTCCTACAAAGACAGGCTGAGAGAGCTGGGGTTGTTCAGCCTGGAGAAAAGAAGGCTCTGGGAAGACCTTATAGCGGCCTATCAACCTCTGAAGGGAGCCTACAGGAGAGCCGGAGAGGTACTCTTTGTCAAGAAGTGTAGTGACAGGACAAGTGGTAATGGTTTTAAACTGGAAGAAGGGAGATTTAGATTAGATATTTGGAAGAAATTCTTTACTGTGAGGGTGATGAGGCACTGGAACAGGTTGCCCAGAGAAGTTGTGGATGCCCCATCCCTGGAGGTGTTCAAGGCCAGGCTGGATGGGGCTTTGAGCAGCCTGGCCTAGTGCGAGGTGTCCCTGCCCATGGCAGGGGGGTTGGAACTAGATGATCTTTAAGGTCCCTTCCAACCCAAACCATCCTATGATTCCATGATTGGTCAACCGATTGTGTCTGTTCAGTGCCGCCTCTGCTTGCTCTTCACAAGTGGCGTTTACGCCCACACGGAGATGCAGTGTCCTACAGCCTTGGCTAGCAGATCTGTGTGGCAAAAGCCAACAGCAGGCACTTAGGGAAGGGTGTGAGAGCAAGGCAGCATCACTTAACCTGGGCAGTGAAGGCTTGCGTTTTGCGGTCCAGGAGTCTTAGGGCTGTTAGTGACCGATTGTTCTGTTTTATTATTTCTCACAGCAGTAGGTAACTGGGCCTGAAATTACTAGCCTAAAGACAAGAGCTAAAAGTAGGGAAAGAAAGATACTGTTGCCAACAAAATGCAGGTCTTGTGGTGCAGGATACCCCAGGCTAACTAGCAAGCTTTGCAGATCCTTCCTGCAAGCCTTCTTGCTTCAAATGAAACCAAGTGCCAGACCAAAGTTTTTTTTTTTTATGTCATTCCTTTGTCAAAAGGTGGAATTATGAGTGCAGTTGGGCAGAGGCAGGGAGGTGGCCTTTCAGATGGAGTCCTGGCTTGTAGCCAGCTGAACTGATGCCTGCCTACAGCCCCAAGCTTCAGCGTGGTGAAGAGGTTGTGCATTGAGCCCTGATGGGTTATCTCAAAATGTCAGTGCTAGTTACAGGGAGGCAAAGATGCCTCTTGGGAAGTCAGGAAGCCTGTGAGCCTTCCAGATCAGGAATCAGCAGTGGAATAACAAATCACCTCTGTAATCGGCAGCAACTGTCGTCATCCCAATCAGCCCTGACCTAACCAGGCGTATGTTTTACAGTACCTATTTGCATTCCGTGGTTTCCTTCAGTCAGGGTATCACTCATTGCCGAGACCATTCTGCCAGAAGCTACACGATGCCTGGGGATGCCAGCACAAGGAGGAAAATGACATTTTTGAGAAGGATGTCATTTCTTTTTCAACACTGCAAAACATCCACCCATCTGTCACAAAAGCATGTCTTCTTTCCTGGCACTCCAATGTCTCTGTATCAGTCACACACAGAGTACAGCTCAGCACGAAGAAATTTACCAAGCTAATGTTATCAATCATATGCCAGTTCACATCACTTCTGAGTGCCAGAACCACCTCATTTTCACCCCTTAACATCAGGTTTGGGCTTTTATTTTGAGCTTATCCTAGAGAAAAGAGCTGGAGAAAACACAAGTGGGGAGATAGCGCTGAAGTGTCTCTGGAAGACCAGGCTGGCTTGCAGACAAACTGCATGTCTGTATTCTGAAGGAAATCTACTGTCAGATGGCAGAAGCAGAGGTGGAATGCTTAGGCCACACATAGCCGATTGCTCCCCAGATCCCCCTGTTGCTCCTTTCCATTTGAAACTCAGCCTGGCACCTTTTGTCTGTATTAGAAGCTGCTGATCCCCTTACAGGAAAAGAGGCCATCTGACTTGCCTGGCAAGCTGTCATGCTAATAACAAACCAAATAATCTCCATGCTGTTGATTCTGGAAATCATGTTCAGCCTAGTAAAACACTAGTTACAGTGTTGCTTAACATCTTGGGGTCTAATCTATGTTTTTCAGTGTCACTGTGCCATTTAGAAATGTACTTTAGTACTTTGAAAAGCACTCAGTTAACCATTGGTAAAATATGCTCTGCAACTGTAATGAAGTGTCAGTTGCATGGTAATTAATGACATGCTGCAAAGTTCTTGCTGCATGAAAATACAGTATCAGGTGTGCCTATATTACCAGAAGTACTTTCAGTTCAGATTGACTTGAAATTTTGGTTAATGAAGCTGTCAGCAACTCCCAACAGCTATAGTAAAGAGAAAACATTGATTAGCGGCCTCAGAAACTGCAGGCATATTTACAAGAAACTCTAACTTGGCTCTATGAACAGGAACTGGCTGTAAATTTAGGTTTGTTTTTAAATGTTTGTTTACTCATTACTACCATATTGATCTTTTATAAAACTCAAAGAATTCCAACTCACACTATCGCATCAATCCATTTTAGAAAATGAACATTTGAGCATCACTAAATATGTGGGAGTCTGAAACAGAGCAAAGTTGAGAGAAAAACCAATCTAATTTAATGTAGAATATTACACATCTTCTGTATGAATTGGTATTTGTAAAGTTACCCAGAGTAATTCCACTGTTATGCTACTTAAGAATAACTTTCTTTAAAAGGGTATAAAGAATACAGGGTGCACACATTTCTACCGTAAAGAAGATCAGACTATTTGCTGGTTTGTCTGTGAATAATTTAATTCAGATGTTTCTACTGATGTCTTCCATCCAACCTTTTATTGCCACTTTCAGAAATACCTCATTCTGTGAGATAAGAATTTTATTTCCTTTATCGGGCATTTATATATGTCTTGGGTATCTGTGTGACACCACTGAGTTAGAAATCAGCCATAACAATACTAGAGAAAATTAATTCTCCTTATGTCTGTCTCAGTCACCTTGAATGCCAACTTCTAGAAGTGAGATAGTGTTTGTCATTCTGAGAGTGCTCCCATTTTGTTGGTGAGATAAGATGAAAACTAGGATTAGTAAAGCACACATATGGCTTATCAGGCAGTTTGGTGGATGCATTTTAGGTTTGGGGGGCTATTAAAGATGGGACCAAATCAGGAACTTTAATACTTACGCCTTTGCAAACTTGAAATTTTTTGAAGCATTTGTATTTATCTGTAGAAAAAGCATCTGGACTTTATTTGGCTGCTCCCTGAGAAGAGACAAAACTGAAACACCAGCCCTCAAAGGAGAAGTGATTTGCACAGGGATCACTTTTCCAGTCACTGGTGACCAAAGGCTTTACATTTAGTAAGTTTAAGTGAAGTTATTTACTTATTTGACTATAGAAGATGGAGGCCGCTGCTATAGGCTGCTGGCCAGAAAGTATTCTTGTGGAAAGGAGTGCAGAACATGAAAAGAATAGTAGCAAATACTGAACGGAGAAGTCAACCTGCATGTCTTGCTCCATGTACCAGCAATCTGTGGGTAATTAAGGGCGATTTGTGCTCACTAAGCAGGACTACAAGGTGGCTCCAAAGGCCCTAACTTAGAACTTAGATATGTGCATACAAAATAGTAGTATTAATGGCTTTGGTGCCTGGACTCATTTGATCTGATGAGCAACTGAGTGTTTAAGTCTGGAGGACCCTGCGGTACAGGACTGATAGTGTTTTAGCAGCTTGTGTGCTGAAGTACCCTGGAATCATACTGAGCTTGCCTGTCATTTGTGACTAAGGAAGTTTTGCAGATGAATAAAGGAAAAAAACCAGAGATGAATCTAAACTTGTTTTGTTCCCAGTTTGTTGACATGAAAACTTCAAAAAGGGGAAGTCCTCTTGCTTTTCTCTGCAATCAGTATTGCAACTGCCAAGGAATTCTGCAACACTTGCTCCTTTCCTTGGGGTGTCACCATCAGCCACCACCATCTCTCATGTGACTCTTGGGAGACAACAGGCTTACTTCTGTTTTCCTTTTTGCAGCCAGCTAGTTCAGTGACCCATGTGAATGACTTTGATTGCTTCTAATGGGAAAGGTTCTCCAGCTACTGAAAGCTGTAAGCTTTGCTTCGCCTTCAGGGCTCTGCCTTTCTTCTAGTCACCCATCAGGCTTCCACGTTAGGCCTCCACAGAGGCATAAAAATACTCTCTTCTTCTGAGAAGAGGGGATTATCCCCATGTGCCACAGATATGAAGGAGATGCATAAACAAAAGACAGAGATTTTTCTTGCTCCTGTAGCGTAAATTCTGCTGGCTGAAAAAATAATTGCTTTTTTCGCTGAAAACCTTTTCCAGCCAGACCAGCAGGGAACATGGAGACTGGCCAGAAAATTCAGACCGGATTGCCTAGAGGTTTATTACTGGGACAATGGTCCAGCTGGGCTGAAGAGATGGGCAGGCTGGTGAATTACCAGCCAATATGTGGGGTCAGTGGGAGTACCCTATGGTTCATGCAGTGCTACCTCCAAATGTGTGGTCAGCTCACAGTGTGATGAGTGTTGAATTACCTCAACCCGTAAGCCCAGCCTCTTCTTACTCATTGCTACAGATTTAAAACTCGGGTGAATTACCAGACTGTGCTGTAGCTAGAGATCAATGCTCAGCTGTTTGTAATTCAAAGCCTATCTGTGCCTTAAATTGTCATTTTAGGGAAAAAAAAAAACAAAACACACCAACAAAAACAACATACCAAAACGCCCTGATCATTTTATCTCCAGTGTTGTTATCTCCAGCTGAGTTACGGCCAGAATGTGAAAATAGCATACTCAGAATATGCTACTTCTTTTGTAGTAATAGGTCTGTTAGCAAACTGTCAATCAAATACTATTTGTTTCAAAGAAAAGTGTGATGACAGCTTTTCTGCAATAGAAACTTCATTATCCATCACCTGAATACACCACCTAAACAATGCAACACCCTTCAAATGTCCTGAATCCTTTTATATGCCTTGTCTGGTTTTTGCTGCTTTGAAAATGTTTTACTTTTGACTAAATAATTACAAAAAAATTCTAGTCATCTCTGCTAGCAAAGCATACCTAGTTTTAGCTCGGAGAATAGGATGACTTTTGAAAAGACTTACACTGCCTCAGAATATCTTCAAAAACACAGCAAGTGCTTTATGTCAGCTTGTTGTCTGGACCTTTTAATGGACTGCCTGAGTGAGAAACAGAAAGATTGATTGTGGGGGTTGATGTTAGGGAAGTAAGTACCTGTCAGGTGGAAAGCTGATGGTTTGCAGGGGGGTGGTTAGTTGTCTAGAACTGTTACAGGGGTCTGGAGTGGAAATGTGTAGAAAATGCTGGTTGTTACAAAAAACAACAGCAAAGGAGGGAGGAGGCTGGTGCAGGGAAAGGACGCAGTAAGAGAACGTAAGGCTGGGTGAGTTCCCGTACCCTCATTTCTAAGCCTGCACTCTAGGCAGGAGCAGATGCGTAGCAGGGCAGCAGGGACATCGGATGATCTGGCTTTTCTCAACCATTAAACCACTTCATTTTTGGCACTGGACTGCTGGTAGTGGCTTTCCTACCGTCTCTTAGGCTAGATGAAGATGGACTATCATGGTTGCCACAGTGGCAAGGTTCAGGCATTTGGTTTTGAACCTTTTTAATAGCTCAGAAAGGAGCTGGTGCTGTGCTGCGTGCTGAGAGGGGGCATGTCTTAGCAGGCAGGATCCCCGCAATGTGGTGTGCAAGGGTCATCCCAAAATGTTCCACTAGCAAACGTTTAGAGCTTAAGCCAGGGCCAAAGGACAGCCCACAGAAGAATGTACTGTGTTAAGCAGTGGTGGGTCTTGACTTCTTGAGAAGGCACGTGGAGAAGTCAGTCTCTTATCTCATTGTCCTGCACAGTCTCCATATGGATCAAGCCATTTTGGTATTCTGAAACTGTGAAACAGGAGGAAATAGCCCTCTATTCGTGACCAGACATAATTAATGCATCACTATGGATAAATAGTTGCTACAAATAGACCTGAGGCCTGATGTCTTATCCCATTTGACAAAATAAGCTTGCAGTTCCAGGATTTAAATACTTCTGAAGGCTGGTCACACACACTTCCTTTGATTTCCCCTTCTAGTTGGTCTGGAAGTAAAATGCAAATCAGCTTTCAAATGAGCCGTGTGTTTGAGTTCCCTCGTGTTTATCCAAAACCACTTTAAAATGGTTTTGATTAGAAATAAATATTTAATTTGGATTTTGAGGAAAGATGGCCTTCTTTAGAGAACTTTAATTCACTCCTGCTTAAGCAACTTGCTGGCTACTCCCAATGCTAAATGTACAACTTATTTCAACAATGACATCTCTCAGATGAGTACTGAATGAATGTTTTAAAAGTTCTAATCTGCTTTTATAATTTAACAGTGAACAATCTATGATTAAAGTTCAAAAGAAGTTAATATGAAGCTTCAAATGGGATGGAGCCAGCGAGGGTATGTGAGACCGGAAGGCTGTCACAGACAGAAGGATCCCTATCGGTAAAAGAGGAGTGTGCGAAAAGAGATTCAGCCAGGCTAGAAAAAGGGAAGGTGTATCATGGGAATAAAGAGCTTTATGTGTTGATTCAGAAAGCACAGCAAATGTGAGAAGGAAGGCAGAAGCTTTCTACAGACAGTCTGGAACTGGAAGAACTGTGCCAGAGAGATAAGCAAGTTGCAAGGATCAAGTTGAGCGTGGTTATTAAGAAGTATTAGTAAAGAAGTTAATTGGCTAACGTCAGTTCAAATGTCGTGATTAAACTTAATGGGAAGAATAATATGACCAGGAAAGAGAAAGGAAGAGAATGAGATTAAATTTATAGAGCCATATTTCTGTTCAAGTTCAAATTGTGTTACTGAATCTGTTACCCTTTTTGCATAAACTGGAAAACATTGGAAATTAATGATTCTCTTGGTTATTTATTGTTGTTACCAGTGGCTTGAAAAGACTTTAGAAGTCAGAAAATACAGATAAAACTGTTTATTCAATATTGACTGGATTTAAAAGATCTATTCCCATTCAGTTTCTGTGCGTATCTCCAAAGTTGTCTCTATCTTTTTCAAGCATATTAACATTTTTCTGTAAATATTTTTCATTGTTTCTGGTGACAGCTCTTAGCATTTTCCCAAACACAACTTCAACTAAGTAATCCCAAAGCAATCTTAAATATAAATACACCAGGTGGGAATGTTTTTATTCAGAGAGAAGCTTTAGCTTCCTATGAAATCCCATACTGCGGGTTCTTCTTTTAAATCTTCTGTTGGAAATGTCTCATTTAAATTTCTGCTTCTGCTGCCTGTATTTTTGTTTAACCTAATTATTTGATATTTACCATAGCAAGCAGTTGTGCTGGCACCAGGGGAACAGTGCCAAGAAGGCAGACTTGAGTGGCCCAGGGAGGAGAATGTGTGACTGCTCGTGCTGAGCCTCCCGCTCTGCTTCGCTCGCCCCGTGGCCAGCCCAGCCCTCGGCACTCTCTAGGGTAGCCAGCCTGTGCAGAGCTAAGGGACCCTCTGAGGTGTAGCCATGTCCTGGGTGTTCTGGGCCATGTGCTTTGCCCTCACCCATCGGACTCCGTGGCCAGAGGTGGTGAAGGCAAAGCTGTCCTGTGATGGGGTCAGGCTGTCTCCACAGCCATCTGTTTCAGATGGCACCAAGGCCACCCGAGTTTTCAGTATACTGATAAGGTGTTTTCTCACTTCTTATTGTACACCTAATATACAACTTTTAGTTCTATCAATGCCGGTTAACTAATTGCAAATTGATTTGTTTTACCTAAGACAGTGGCAAATTCTGTGTCTGGACATTCCACATAGTCACCATAACTTAGGTTTAAACACTGTAGTCAAATTTGAGTAGGGCCACATTAAGAGTTCCTTTAGTCCATTCTAACAATGAAGAAAATTTGGAGAGATTTGATTGTGCTGATTTAGAAATGCAACGTGGTTAAAAGCAGTTAGTTAAATAGCTGAATTTTTGAATGCCAGGTTGCAAACTGTGTAGGCTACCAGCCCTAAAATACTGGGAGGGAAAATCCTTATCTGGGACGTGCTAATACAGTGTACTTGAGAAAACCAACCTGTGTAGTTTCTATAATTTTCTTCATCTAAGAATATAACACAAAATGGTTTTGCATTGCCGATCAGAAAAAAAAATGTAATTTTTTTTACTTCATTTATACAACTTCAAGAAACATCTGGTAATGTAGCCTCTAGATGTTTGGAAGGTGGACAACAATAGGAATTTAGAGTGGAAGTTACTCTTTCTGATTTGATGGGTCTTTTTCCTACAGAATACGGAAACAGAAATGTGCAATACGTACTAATCAGCTATTCTTAGCCTTTATTTTTAGAGTTTCATTTTTGCATACGAAATTGTTTGAACAGCCAAGCTATAATCCTCCTGTTGAAATTGTAACTGTGCTGAGAATTATAACACTTAGTTTATTTTACAGAATATCAAAAATTACAGATCAGTGACAACTGAATTGTAACCAAAGGATGTAGACGCTTATATTCACGGTTGTAAATTGGGAAAATTATCATCCTGAAAAAAAATTTAATTACTTAATCATGGAGAAACATTTAAAAGAAAGTATACGAGGAAAACCCCAGAAGGCTTCTGATGAGACACAAATCAGAAGTAGTCATAGTTATAAACCAGTACTAATAACCAGTAGCACTACATAAGAGTTAAAGCAAAAATCACTTACGAAAGCCTGTGTCTGGTTTTTCAGGATGCTTCATGCCGTTTTCTTTCTTTTAGTATGTTATTTCCAAAATCATCAAGCCTTTGGAGTTAAAAGCCGTACTTTAGTTGATATCCAGGTTTTTCAAAATATTGAATGTTTATGAAAAAATTCATTATTATCTGTGGCCAGTGCAGTTACTGTAAGATTGTCTAGATGAGGCTCTTGCCACTTTAAACTGCAAGAGCATGAGAACAGCTTGGCAAAATGATTCCTGATTTACGTATGCATGTCAGCATTTCACAAGTACTAAAATACAGCATTTGCTTATTTGCATGATGATGCCTGAGCTGAACGACATCAATTTAATTACCA
Source organism: Arenaria interpres (assembly GCA_013399435.1). Lineage (NCBI taxonomy): Eukaryota > Metazoa > Chordata > Aves > Charadriiformes > Scolopacidae > Arenaria > Arenaria interpres. The sequence goes on from VXAK01017560.1 coordinate 244,615, forward strand.
CTAGTTTACTGGCTCTTGGATCATGCTTCTAGATATATTTTATAAATGTGAAACAGTTTTATCAGTCTGGTGCTTTTTTTTTTATTCACAGACACCAGCATACAGAAACTAATATGACTATTTCCTTCAGTATAGTATATTATTGTGTGCACGAACATTGCCTGAAATACCATACTTCTGAATTCTGTAGTTGTCCTTGGCAAACGGAGAACACCACGGTCACCTTTGTGTCTAAATTTGTGCCCTCAACTAGCAGCCCTGGTGTTGACAGTCATGACTGCAAAGGGCACTAGGGCCAGCTGTGTAGGTACCTTGTCACAGAGGACTCAGAAATGTAGGGTGAGGTTTTGGTGCCTGTTTGCTTGCTACAGAACCTCTGAATATTCCTGATAAGGAGATGTTTTGCTAAAGAAAGCAGAGCCCTGTGCAGCAGCTGGGTAGCATGGAGGTCGGGCACATAATGCAAGGGAGTTCCTGTTTGCTGCTTTTCCAGAAGAAGCCTCAAGATTTGAAGCACTGTGTTGATTTCAGTCAGGCATCAGAAATGCTTTCGTCTATTTGGCATTCAGGCTGGGTTTTTTCTGCTGTGCCACCTGATGGTGCTTCATCAGGCGAAGGGCTGAGCTGAAAGGATGTGAAGGATGTGCAATTAAAACATGTCATAGAAGTATTTATTCATTGGGCTTAAACCAAGACAGAGGTTTAAAAAGAAACATCCGTCAGGAGCTGGGGAGTTGGACTAGATGATCTCTATGGTCCCTTCCAACTCTAAAAATTCAGTGAAAAAATTCAGTGAGCTAGAGTGTTGCAAGAGGTGGTACACCTTTCTATCTGAGGGAAAGGGCAGTACCATGGTCGCCAAAATAGTCTGATTTTCAAACTCCAGAGGTTGAATTCAGTTGAGTAAACCACATGTTTAAAGACTTCAAAAAATGTACAATAGAACAAACTCTTCTGGGTGTTCCTTATTTAGAGCTAATTAGGCTACCTTGTCCTGCAAGGAAATTAGAGTAAGTGTTGCTGGGAACAGAGAAAGTATTTTTATTTCAGTTTTTGTCTGGAGGGACAGTTTTTGCATGGCACCCTTCTGTAACATTGATCTTGTCGCATACATTATTTTTATCATGCGTGTATCATTTTGATTTACTAATTAGATTACTGTAGCTCTAGAAAGTAATCAGGCCACTTGATTATTCACTTTTTATAGCTGTAGTAGAGTTTGGGAGGAGGAAACATAACTTACAAGCGATCCTTAAATCTTCTGTGCAATACACTGTCTTTTGCTCCCCTTCCTCTTTGCAGGCTGGCGGTGATAAATGGGGAGCATCGAAATTACTAAAACTGGATATTTTTGATAGGTTGTTAGTCTCCAAACCACCCATCTGGATTGCTTAGTGTGGCAAAAATAGGACATATTGAGCTTAATCTAGGAAGGTTTTAAAACTGGAATCTTTGTACAGGCCAATGAAAAACATTAGAGTGCATGCAAAGGAGAAACATTTGCTGGTGCATTTGTAAAAAACAATTCAAACATTAATACACTACTAACAATGTTGAAGACTTTGTAAACATACATTTCCAGTGATTCATTTCCATGATTAGCTGACCTATTTTTAAAATATGAAATCAATAACTGCCTTTTTTTTTGTTTGTTTGGCTTGGGGGAACAAGTGAAAACATTTGGATTTTTGTTTTGAGTGGGGTTTGGGGTTTTTTTAATTTTTTTTTACAAATGAAAGTCAGGTAGAAGAAATTCTTCATCTTCCTTCACAATGTCTTCTTCTGAGAAGTTAAGGGCATGAAATGCCCTTAAATATATTTATTTTTCACACTTGTCTTTCACTATTTTTAAGGGCAAGTGAAGTCTTCATTATAAATATTAAAGTACTTTTTCTTAATCTGATTTTCAGAGACACAGATCAGAAACAATTTCTAGTATTTTTCAACACAAAGATTTTTCTTGTGTTGTGAGAGGAAAAAACATAGTTTGGTGGGGCTCTTTGGAGGGTGGTTGAGCATCTTGGACTGACGGGCCAAACCAACCTCTTCTTACAGCACAGTGAACATGCTGATTGCTGAGCATGTACCTGCCTACTGCTCTCGGGGCATGTGCCAGGCAGGGAATTATATGTGCATGGGAATTAAATACCAGCTTTGGAACCTCAGTGAGAGTTTGACCCACAGTGCATAACGTGCTTTGAGGTCCTTCAGGAATTTTGAAACACCTTTCTTCACCTGAGTGACTAGTGGGAAAAAGGTCTTACAGAAATCTAGAGAGATCACATCCGTAGCTCTTCCCTAGTCCACTAATGTAGTCACTCTATCATAGAAGGCCATTTGGTTGGTCAGGTAAGAGTCGGCCCTGGTGAAGCCATGCTAGCTGTCTCAAATCACCTCCTTGTCATCCATGTGCCATAGCTTCAAGGATGATCTTTTCCATGATCTACCTATGCACAGAGGTGAGGCTGACAGATATCTTTCACTAGACCAGATTGCTCAAAGCCCCAGCCATCCCTTGAACACTCCCAGGGATGTTGGGACTTCTCTAGGTAACCTGCCCCTGTATCTCATGCCCCTCATGACCAGAGGCAGCTCCCACAGCCTGCCCTGGTGTGCCATGTACCCCGACCCATCATCATCTTGAAGGCCCTGGGCTGGGCCCCCACCCCAGGCGCCAGTGTCTTCTCTAGACTGTGGAGACCAGGAGGGGACAGAGGAGTTCAGACGCAGTCGCCCATGCCTGACAGTGGCTGAGAGGAGCAAAGCATCCAGACATCCCATCAGTGATGGGGAAAGGGAGGTGGCAGCCAGCCTGTGCAAGGTCCCCCAGCACGCCATAACAGAACTGATGGTTGGTTTTGTTTCCCTTTCAGTATCTTTTCTAGTTTTCTATGTCCTTTTGGAAACAGGAGGACTAGGAATATGCACAGTGTTTGAAAGATGGGTGCAATATGTATTGAATTGTTGAGGTAAAGGTGTTTATATTTTGTGTTCTATTTCTTTCCTTTTAATTTCAAACCATCTATTGGCTCCCTCCTCCACAAAGTTTCTCTGAAACTTCACTAACTTGTAAGTCTAATTGTAGCATAAGTAATGGAGTATTTCTCAAAACCAAATTTCCATTAGGACTCACTTTCGTGGCCTGAACAGGCCATTCTGACACTGAATAGACTGCTACATCTTATTTTGTGTTCACATGAGATTTTTATTCTATGCCAAATTGATCTAAAACCATGGCTATGAACTTATTTATTTCTGAAAATGTTATTTAGTCCATAAAATTTGTTTTCCTATGCTTGATTTACATGAAGTGACTGTTTTTATGCAAAAATAATTAAGTATTTTTCTAATGTTAATGCAAGCAGCAGAAACTCGTAATGAGTTTTTCACAGGAAATTAACAGACCAGGAATGAATTCTTGGCTCTGTGGAGTACACAGTAATATTTCCATGGGTTTCAGGGATGTCCTCCCTGTGAGCTGCTGAGTAATTTCAACATACTGACTAGGTTTCAGAACGTTGTGGCTATCTTCAAAGGCAACTTTTGAACAAAGAAATGGCTAACAGTTTGACTGAATATCCAGGTTTATCTTTCTTCTCCATAGGCCTATAGTGAGCATAGCGACAAAGCCAAGCAGGATCACAGATAACTGTTTGTCTAAGCACAATCCACAGCTTGTCACACTGCTACCTTCCCCTCTGTCAGCTCAGCACCCAGAAGCCTAATAACTCTGCATTGTCAGACTGAGTTAAATTAACTGCAAATGACAGGGTGATGTTTATTTGGGGCAAGTCTTGGAATACTGTTAATTTACATGTTCTTCTACTTAAGGATTTGCTCTTCAGTGGAAAGCAGACTCATTAGAACACTAAGGGAAGATTTTGTATTCTTTCCTGAAACATGTTGAGCATTTTGAATAAAAGAGTAATTATAGTTGTTATAGTCAGTGGAACAATGTGAAGTAGTTTTACCTAAAATAATATGCAAGCACTTGTCAGCTTACCATTCACAGGAACCTTTTAAAATGCCACAGTAGTTACTTTCTAAATGCATAAATATTAAGTCACTGGAACAATTAAAACAATGATATTCAGGGAAAGATATTCTTTTGCATTTGGATTTTGACTGCACAACCCATGGCAGAAAATCTATGCGTTTCTAGAAAAGTACTAAAATAATATTCCATCCAAGATTTCTTGGTTAAATTAAATTGATATTAAAAAAATCCCACACCAATCACCCTTCCAGTCTTGGTATAATATTGTACTGTCTGTAGTATTTAACAATAACCCTTTTAAAAATGTAAGTAAAGGAAAAAAGAAAAGTCTTACGGTAATGCATCAATTATGTTACCCCAATGTGTAGGAAAAGTGGTATTTTATTCCAGTGATTTGGGGGTTCTCTTTTTGCAGGAGCTTACTCTACCTTGCCAAAGATGTCCGCATCATACTGAGTCAGCACTGGGACGTACCAGGGTACTGAGCCATTTTGAATGCAACATGCTAAATAGTTACCCTGGTTCAAAAACACTTAAATTCCAAAATTGCACACCTGGCATTCCTGAACCTCATTTTAACAAGTCAGATATTTCTATATGACACTATCCATCTGATCGTTTCTGAAAGCATATACTATGGAAGGGCAAATTTTTAATCCGTGTTATCTCTGCACAGATCTCACAAAAGTTTATTGATTTCAGTAGGCTTCCTGGTGAGATTTTTTTTCTTGTATAACAGAGCAGAATTTGGGTTGTGTTCTCATTTCCAAGATCAGTGCTCTTGTGGAGTTCTGCACCGCTCCATGCTGGCTGCAATAAAGGCACCACACAGCTCAGATATCTGTGTCCCGAAAGCAGAAGTGCTCCTTGACATTTGAGCTCCAGCTCATGGGTTTTTGCTGCCTTTCTCCTCTCCAGCTTCTGCAGGCTGACTATGATCATTCATTAGGCTGCTGTATTATAAAAATAGACTAGTTACTAAGACATCAATAAGTCACTGAATTTAGAAACAGTGTATGGATCTTTTTCATTGCTGGTTTGGGGGCAGTGGATAAATTGCATGATGAAGACCCCAGGGCTGATTTGGCAGAATATCAGCTGGGCTTTCAGTTCAGTCCCTCATGAAATTGGGTACGTAAGAAAATCTGCTGTGCTCCTTTTCCTGTGAAACATGCTCGAGGTCTTTGACTCTTCAGAGGATCTTTGCCAAAACCCAATGCCTTTCAATGTACCCTTGCCAAAACCACCCTGTTCTCAGCTACATGACATCATACATTGTCTTCACCCCAGTGAAAAAGGAAAATACGTACTTCAGTCATCCAGACACCTTTACCTTTGCTGTCAGCAGAGGTTAAACCAGCTCTGTATCCAGAAGGAATATACCCTGAAAATAGCTTACAACTGCACTTCTTTCAGTGGCTAGCACTGTTACTGTAGGTAGTACAATGTTGTTTCTATCTTGAGTGGCAAACTTACTGGTATATATCTGTGTACAGATGTGAGAGTACTTTCTGAGGGACAGTATAGTCCAGGGGTCTGTAGTTAGCTCATGTAGGATTCCCTGCAGGTGTTAAAAGTTATTTCTTAAATCATATAAGCACCAATAAATGTTGACTGCAGGAATAAGGAGGTTCTTTGTGAAAACATGTTGGAAAACTGAAGATTGTCTTCAGACTAGAAAACCTACAGCAAATTACCTGACACTCAGGCTGTTCCTGAAGAGTCTGAAGCAAGGCACTATGTTTAAAAATACCAGTTATGACATTAGGGACCTAATCTTTTACACAAAAAGCTCAAGGAGCTTTGCTACTGACTAAACAGATGAATGAAAACCCATGGTTTTTGACGCTTATGCTCATGACTTTTTCTTTTTTTTTTTTAATTAGAGAGCCACTTTACACTTTTTGACATGTTTCACAAAATTGCCTGAAACCTAGGTTTAGTGATTTAAAGTTAAACTAAATCTTAGTTTTAGTTTGTGCCTTTTTGTTTTCTGCAGAAATGGAGAGACTGATGGGAAAGGATGAGAGAGCTCATTAACAAAACAAATGGAAAAATTGGTGACGCAAGCAAGAAAATAATATATTAAAGAACAAAGCAAGGTTAGGTTATTGCAAGGTCAGAAAGGTTCTCTTTGAGGGATTTGTTTGACAATAATGCAAAAAACAAAGACTTGTAAGGAATACCGAAAACTAAGCGTAGACAGCATGCACAACACAGCAATTTCTTATGTCAAGACAAAACTGTGGTGTTTTTATCTCGAGTGAGGGTTTTTGGGTTCATTGCATTTTTTTCTTTGGTTCACGGGGACAGTATCTTTCCACATGACGAAATTTGACTGTTACACAAAGCAGCAGGTGTGGCAGGGCACTGGAAGTAATCAGCTGTTCGAAAGCAAGGAGGATCTATATCATTTTATATTACAAGAAACAGCAATTTGGGGGCAACAGTACAGCAAGTGTTTCTGGCTCTGGAAAGTATGTGAGACTCCACCAATTTTAGTGTTTTTTTAAATGGAGAATGAAATGGACAGTCCCACAGACATAGTCTACAACTGCACTTAGGGATAAGAAATGTATTCTCACATCTGCCATTCACTCAGTGGTAGATTTATACAGTGACGTACTCCTGATCACAGTTATTGCTCTGAAAAATATGTTGTATTTAATGCATTGCTTTCTCTGTCTCAGGAGCAAGAATACAATAGCACTTAAGGTTTAAAAAGAATATGCCTTAGTAATTACCCCACAGGCAACCCCCTGAGGTCTAGCTTCATCAGAGGCTTTCAGTAGCTGGAACATCAGTCAGGGAAGGAACGAACCCAGAGCAAAACATGACTAAATGGGGAGTGTCTGAAATATTCAGGGTGAAGAAGAGAAAAGAGTATCAATGCTGAGGTCTGTAGCATTGTCAGCTCTCTCCTCCAGCACTTCTTCCCTCTCTTTCTCTTTCATGCTTTTTGTTACTATGTCTCCAGTTTGGGACATGCAATTTTTAAAAAAGAATTAAAAACTCAACAAAGTGTACTAATGTTTCATTTGAATTATTCCTTTAAACAAAATGTTGCACTTGATTTTTCTTTATGTTATTACTATGAATGGTAATTCGTTCTTCTCTAGCCTGTGGAAAATAGTGCTACCCCTACAAACCTAGGGGTTAGTTAGTGGTGTGATGTTAGTGGTGACAAGTAAATTCGTAAGGCCCTGAATAAAGAGGAAATAGCCTGGTTGTGAACATGACCTTCCCCCACTGTATCTCTGCCACTAAGTTCCTCTTCCATTTGGTCTGAAGTGATAATACCGTAATTTGACCAGAATACAGCTGGTGAATTGATTACCTGTCCTAGCTGTGGAGGTGAGGCACAGCATTGCAGGGGACTCCTGAGCCGCTGAACTGCAGCAGCAGCTTATGAAGGAGGCACAAATTCTTCCCTCTGAGCTTGTATGAGTGTTCCTCGCTGTTTGTAATGCATAGAGTATTGCTCCTCCTGCATATTTACAGCTTGTCTTAATGTGTTATATAAAGGCTGGGTTACATAAAGCTCTGGGCACCGCATTAATAGCGACAGAGACCAATCTGGTCCTGAACGAACAAAATGGAGAAAATAAGGATTACAAACTTGCTCAAGGTCAGTGTCAGCTAGTGGCTGAGCCAAGAGAAGAATCCAGGTGTCCCGATGCACGGTACGGTGCCTTTCCACTAGGCTGTGACATTGCTGTTGTGTAGGTAATGCAGAAAAGAAAATGAAAGGGAAAAAAAGAATGACATGTCATGTGGACTGTGAGCCACCTCCTTTTCAGCATCAAATGAATAACAAAATCCCATAATAATCTGGTGAGACAGTTGCCCATGATATATGTGTTTGTATTATGGCTGGTACTCTTAAAATACACCATAGAAAAAGCCACGCAGAATCATCTTGAAGCTTATGTTAATTTTTAATGTCAAGTGCATTTTTTCATCTGTTACAACTTTGTGCATTTATTGATCTTGTTTTTCACACTTTCTCAAACACGTAAGACTTATCAGAATACCTGCTGTTGTTGTACAGCTTTTACCACAATTTTGCAATGGGTCACACTACCACAACATTTATGGATAACATTCTGGAATCTAAATAAGAACATAGTCTTTCTTCCATGTCTTTAAAGAAAACAAAATTGAACAAAAGAGACATTACAGTAGTGGTGACATTTAGCCAACACTTTCTCGGGCTATATTCCCATCAAACTGGCACTCATTGACTTGAGCAGAAATATGACTTCTGCTTTGCTTTCCATTGAGAGGATTTGTTCGGGATTAAGCAAGTCAGACAAAGGTGTCTAAAAATGACACGGTGGCAGCTGAGTCATCGGAGGACATCTCTCTCTTTGATCATGTGTTTGTCAGAGACACGTGAGACCACGTTGTAGGTGTCCCTTATAGTTGTGAGGTTCAAAAATCTGTGGCCTGGAATAGTCTATGACTTACCTCTATCTGCAATGCTTGCCCTTGTGATCACAGAATTTTATTATTTTAATGTCCTTCTAACACAGCTGCCAGCAATTCTTCTTCAGAGCTTCTCATTTGTTCAAAATGTCTGCCGCCTCGCTGAAGTCAGCAACTGTGCCTGATTTGCTCTTACGGTGACAGATTGCCTTTAAGTTGTCCCTTTTTTTTTTTGCAGACCTGAATGGATGTGCTACTTGTCTTTGTTTTCCTCTGAGCCTTGTACTTTGAGATTTGCATTCCAGCAATGTCAGAACAGTAAAGATCCTAAAGCTGTGTTTTGTCTTCTGTTGCTTCTAGGAAATTATTCTCCCTTCAACAATGATCTTGACCTTGGTGTATTCTCTCTACTCTCTGCCTTACACTCTCTTTTCCATCTTTTGACATTGAGGATTGCTGCAAAGTGTTCTGGCTCAATGCACATAAAGTTTAAATGTAAAACATGGGTTTTTTCACACTCGAAGCACTTGACAAAGAGGAGTTTTAAAATGCAGTCATTACATTTCATAATGGCAGTGTAAGCTGGAATAGTCCTTCAGGACAAAAGCATGGGGTAACCAGTACTCTTGGTTTAGAAGGTGGGGCTATGAGAGTCAACTTCGCATTGAGTTTCGAAGAGGTGAAGTCTGAATGTGATAACAGTTGTGGACATTAGCCTGGGAACTTGGTGAACTCTGGAAGTATTTTGTTCTGAGAAAGATTTGAGGTAATTTTAGAACACGTAGCGCTTCAGGAGAAACAAAGTACTTCTGTAGTATTTTGGTTGATTGATTGATTAAGAGTCTGAGGCCTCGTTTAAAAAGGAATCTGAAATTTTTTATCTTAGAGCAGGAAAGAAGTCTGATTCAATGAATATTATCCTTGAATGTTCAGTAGGTGAACAGATGACAGATACAGTCATTGTAGCCTTTTAAGATTTCCCACCATGTAAACCAAACATCAGAAGTGCCCACTGCCTTTCATGCTTCCTTTGATTCCTGCGTTCAGTTCCGGTTCCTGCAGGCTTTACTGAAGCTTGGAAGTGCCTCAGGCTCCTTAGCACCTAGACTCTGTTAGCATGAAAAGCACATGAATGCCGTAAAGCATTTGAATAGGCTTGAATTCCAAGTTTAACACAGGAATGCTGAATGCCATATTGGGCAACCTTTGGGAATTCGGAGATAAACCCCTGAACTGAATTGCCCTTGGGGAGGCTGGCATCATCCTATGGGTTTGACTAAAACCAACCACTCTAATGGCTGCTAGATGCCCATGTCCTGCAGAGCAGGAGCTACTGCATTCCTAATTAAAAATCTGGCTTTAATCTGAGTGAAGATGGGCCAGAACAATTTTCTTATTTCCTTTCTGCCCTTCCTTAGTGTCTGTGCTACCGTTTCTGTTTCATTTACTCTCACGGGGTCTGTTCAGAGAAGGAGCAGGCAGCAGCCCAGACATGCATTTTGTTTGTAAATATTTCCAAGACAGCAGAATTGTTTCTTGCTTCATAGTTCTACTGCAGGAGTTCGTCCACTCAATTTTCTCTTTAGGAAGAAGAGGAGGAACAAACTACTTGATGCACAACTGAAAGATATTTGCTCTGGTGGTGAAACTCATTGAGAGGAACAGAGTAGGTTGAGAGACTGACCATACTTTGAACATGTTACCTATTTCCTCGAGCTGTGAGTAACCTCCTGAGAGGTGACATATTTACAAAAGTAGCTCTCCATCTTTTTGCCACAAGCACAGACTTGCTGAAAATAGAATCTTCAGAGAGGAAAAGTGAGAGACAGTATAACTGCTCAGAGCCACCTCACGCCATACATGGAAAGTATAAAACCAAAATGTATGCTCAGCTGCTACTACCAGCTGTTACATTCATTATAGTAATTGCTACCATTAGTGTGCTATTAATATTTCTCTTACAAACTTGTAAGTGAAATCAAATGAAAATGCAAAGCCTGCTCTATCTGCAACCATTTAAGTTCTTTGTGGGTCAAGTCCCACAACAACAATTTCTAGCAATGCTGTTGTCCTCTAAGGAAACAGTTCTTAGGAGAAGCTTTGTTTCTCTGAGTTACTTGTGAAATTTCCATTTTGTTCTGTAGGAGAAAGACAGCATGTAACTTTGGGAGGGCACAGCTATAGTTCCTACAGGAGCTGTTTGCCTATTGCAGCAAAAAGCCTAACACCTTGCAGCAAGCAGCAGGAAGCTTCCTGGACCTGTTCAGCCTTTGGTGTAGCTTTGTACAACTTGGGGAGACCCTGGAGTGGACACCGAATGAAACCTTTTACCAAATGCGCTGCACGTGTCTAGGTCTGAATAGGTAGCTTAGCCTCCGAATTGGAGGCAGCATGCTAAACCATCCTCAGATGCTGGCATTGGTGTGAATATGAGGTAATGCCATTCCGACAATTGTGAGGTGCTCCTATATCAGCTTTTCATCAGCAATGTTTTCCTGAAACAGCTTTATTGTGGGCCAGGATTCAGCCCTATGATGATTTTTTTTCCTTCTTCCCTATCTGCTATTTTTCTCCACTTCCTTGGGGAAATTCTCATCTATGAAAGTGCTGTTGAGTCAGCATCTTTCAGCTCAAGAGTGCCAACACTGTTCACAAGTAGCTTGAAAAAATGGTTTAATTTCAATTTTCTTTTTCACATAAACTATTAGAATGGAGAATGTTGCTGATCTAAATGACACTTATTCATCCAAATGATGAATACTGTAGCTAAGAAAAGACTAGTTAATTTATCTACTTCGTCTCACAAGAAAATGCGAAGTACTGGAAAAAGTTGCTATATTGATGGTTTGTGGTCTGATCCACTTTTAACTGGGAAAAAATGATTAATCAAAAGTATATTGGTGGTAAAAGTTAATTATTTAGTGATTAGTAAATGACTCAAGACCATATTAGTAGTGTTGTCTACAACAGAATTAGTATGTTAATGCTGCATACATACAACTGTAATTTGTACTGTTTCACGTTGTCCTGTGCACACAGTCACTGCTGCATACCAAATACTTCCACTGAAATCAGCTGGACTTCTTATGTCTGCTCAACATTACTGCTTGCTTTTGCAGCACATTGAGACTCTTGTGAGATGCAGCCTAAAGTCTCAGCATTTCTGATTTCTTAAGCCTGTCCATTTAGAGGGAAAATACTTCCATCACTCCCTGTTGTACAGAAAATGTGAAAACCAGAATCCTAAAGCTAAAATCCCAGAGCCAGCTGAAAATAGCCTCATTTTATTTGGAAACAGTATGATTTTTTAAAGCCAGTGCTGCAGCATTGGAGAAGTGTGGCATGATTTCTGGATGCATGGGATCCTCAGTGCAGGTGCCATTTTCCCAGGGCCTCCCAAGCTCCTCTACTTCTGCATGACCGACCATTTGGCCACCAGCAGGCCCAAAGTCTTGAAAAGGCTGTAGTCAGCACAGCAGTGAGACGGAATGGGCTTCTATCTCAAGAGGCTGGAGGGCACCACTTCATAGAGAGTGGTGAGAGAAGGGAAGAAATTCTCTGTGTCTGAGGGGATGTGCTGCAGGTCTGCTGCAAAGCATTAAAAAGCAATTAGTGGTGGTTTGTTTTTTTGGGTTTTTTTTTACTTCCTAAGATGGTTGGTGCCTGCTTAACCAGTGCAAAAGCAGGTGCTGTGTTTCTTCCTGCACTGATAGGTGTCCATCCTTTATTAAGCAGTACTGCGGGCAGAGTTACTGCCTTGCTGAAGCATGTGAAAGTGCCAGCCTCACGCTCTCTGCACACCCTTCTCCTCGCTGCCTGGAGGGCGAAGGATAGGAAAGCTGGTTCTGGGAGTTACTTTCTTCATTATTGTGGATTTCCCCTTCATCTTTATCCAGTGTCAGCTTGTTCACCCTCCAGGCTCAGTGACAGGGAATTTGTTTGCCCATCAGATTAACTGACTCTCACACAATTTTCATACATCCTGAGAAGTGGAGGAAGGCTGTACTCTCAAAGCGAACTCTAGCCAGGCCAACTGGCCTATAAAATTCATCCCAGCCAAAAATCCGTCACTTCAAGGAGAGGCAAAATAGGAAATGTGATGGATTTGGAATGAAAGAGTAGTTTATTCCAGAAGTGCCATATACAGCACTGATTGAAGCAGCAAGGTTTGAGGGAGACCCTGGTTAAGTTTTAGCAGGTCATCATTAATGCTGCATCTGTCATGTTTTATGATGATTTACGTAGTATTACAGAAATAATGGATCGCGCTCTCAGCTGATGTAAATCTTCATTGCTCACTCCAACTCAGTGAAGTTCTGCTAGTCCCTTTGGAAATTTGGAGTTTGATTTGCAGTTTTTATTGCTACATACAATATTTTCCCTGCTTTCACAGGGTTTGCAGGATATATTTCAAATAACATAGACAATGTTGATAAATCCATCTGAATGCAGAGTTTTCTCTGCAGATTAATAACATGAAGTTGATCTCACAGAAGGACAAGTACCTGACTTCTCACTGCTAATGCAATTAAAAACACTGAAGAGGTCTTGCTATAGTGTTAGTTCTTAGCATTGCCATTCTCTCAGCAAAAATGTAATTTGATGTTTATGCTGCCACAGCAAATTCAATTCTATTAATCCCCAAGTTGCATCCCTTGCATGTGAGAATACCAATCAATTTGTCTTTATGAGTTCTGCTTCCTACTAATAACTATGTGCAGTTTCTTATGATCTGAGAGATGATGAACTAATCTGTTCATTTGCAAAATGGTCTGTGATGTGACCTCTGTTTCACTTCTGTCATTATCTTTTCATCCAGTTTCTTCCTACAGCTCATTGAGCCGAGCTAGGAATGTGGAACTTGATTTTCAGGGCTCTCTGCTTCTGAAACATGACGGGACAGAGTAACAGCCAGAGAGCCACCACTTGGTCTCCTGGGGGGAAGGAGCCTGCCTTGGCCAAGAAGCAGGGCAGCAAACTACCTTCCTGGAGGAGTCTGCGAAAAAAAGGGCTATGGGCTGCTCTGCTGGCCAGGCTATGGAAACTGAATTTTGGGATACCATTTGGACTGGCAGGAAAAGGAGGAATTTGGCTTAAAGGAGAGACCTGAACATGTAATGGTGTGACTTGCCAGCTGTTCTTTCAAATAGATCACACAGGTCTTAAATACAAAGCCTGTGCGCTGGCAATCTCAGACAAAGAAATTTAAAAGCTTTGGGCTTGAAAACTGATTTAAATTTAAATCATAATTGATTTTTTTTCTCATTTTGATTTTTATGAACAGACGGGCTATAGCTAGCAGTTGCCCTCGAGGAGTCTTTAAAAATGTAGTTCTGTGAACTGTTTCCCTGAAGATTGATACAGCTGCTATTTCTTCAGCTATCTCTGAATCATCCTCAATTACGATATGTCTTTATAAAATAATTATAGGTTTTATCTAGGAACTGAGCTCAGCTCTGTATTTTTCATAGAACACTTATACAGGGTTGGTTAGCAAAAGAGATGGTTTTACCCAACCAAGTTTTCAATTATTTAGCTTTGAACTTTTATTCTCTTATTCAATGTTTTGCTACCATGCAGCAGCTATATTCCCTCGGAACTGAAATGGAAAAGATTTTGGCTGCTCTATCCATCTCTTTACACTTGCTAATTTATCTGCCAGAGTAAATCACACACAGAATGAACTTAGAAGAGTTATTAGCTCAGATGAAGCCATTCAGACTTAAACCAGTAAATAAATTATGATCTTGCCCTGGAACATCTCTGCTTGTGCAAAAGTAAGTCCCCTCTTTCTCCTTCCCCGTGCATGTATAATGGGGAAATACTTTGTAGAAAAAAATCAGTTTAAAACACAAGATGAGAATGTACTGAACGAAAGTATGTGGTATTATCTCTGGATCACAGGGTGACAGAGGCTGGATAGTAGCAACACGGAATTGTCATCTGATGACTCAAATACAATTTACAAGGGTTCATTTAGTCCTTGTCCTGCTGTATCTCCAGATACATCTTTGACAATGTCTTGGCCAAGGACAGATATGTTGCAATAGGGAGGGCAGTAGGTGAAACCACTGAGCCAACCGTCCAGCAAGACAGCTCCTCACACGTGAAGGCTGGCAGGTCTATTCCTTCAGGTACCCTAAGACATGTAGGGTAAGAAACATTTTGTAAAGGAAAGGTTTTGTTCCCTCTGCACCTTCCATTTTTGCTACCATTATGGACACCTTTTACTCATGGCAGAGATCAGACTAAAGGACCAATTTCCTTCTGGAGAAATGTGAGGAATTGGGGAGCCATAGAGCTTCCACATGCCATTATATAATGGCACAGGAGGGGACTGTTCTTTTAAGATGAGTTAGCAAAGTTATAGATTATCAGAAGTGTTGCCATCTTTGTTTTCTGTATTGTTTTGATGCACAAACCCTATCATTTATATGCAGTGCTATGGAGGATTGCATGCATTAATCTTTCACCTGAAGGAATTTTCAGCATATATGTCACTGAAATGAAGTATGGAAGGAATCTAAACCCAAGCTTGTCTTCTGTTTAACGTGCTCAGCCGCTGTTGCTGGAATTTTGTAAGGCTTCTTAATAGAAGTTGCCACTTCCAGCTGGATGTATTTCTGAATAATTCTGGTGTTTCCAGTGCTGGTAAACTTTGTAACAGCCAGCCGCCTGGCTGTTCTTTGTGGATATGATGAGAACCAATGCATTCCCTTTGGTTTAATGAAGTAAATTTCATTCTTCCACCTCAGATGCTTATTATGAGGCAGTGAGAGAAATTCCTCATGCCCATGAGGACTGACTGCTTATGTGACAAATTCTCCTGGGAGGAGGAACAGTAGGTTTAGTGTACCTCAAGACTGAGTGCTCAGTAGGCACTTTAGTGACCTGGCCTTCTTTAACCCTACAGACTTTAACTTACTTAAATTATGATGGCTTACGAGTTCAGCTTAGTGTAAAATGATTTAGACTTTTTTTTCCATGTTAGCTTTTTGGAGTGTTTTTTGGTTTATACTGCAGAGCTCCCCATCCAGATAATGGCACTGCTGGGGCAGACAAATGCATCGAGAGGCTGTCCCGCATCACACTTTGACTGCCAGCGTGTTTACACTGTAAACACTGCATAAGGAAAGAGAGAGCGAGGGGTGCAGTGGCTAGTTCAAAATCAGGTAATCAGGCCCTGGACTGGGAATCTCATTCAGTTGAAATTCAATCTCATGTGCTCTTGTTAAACTGCAGTTTCCTAGTTCGCTGCCTCTTTTGATGCTTTGCTTTGATGCCTGGAGTTCTCTTGTACTTCAGGGGCTACAGGTGTTCATAGCACTACCTTTGCTCATGAATATTTTCTTTTAAATAAAAGGGTGATAGATTGCTTCGGGGATGCAGCTGATCAGAGGATAGGAAATGTAACTCGAGCATCTCTAGAAATAACTTAGCAACGCTGAAAGCCTTATATTTTTTAAGATAAATATATTTAATCAATTCTGCTCTTGAGATTGCAATTGGCACAGAGGTACATCCCTTTGTACCTGCTTAGAATTCATTTCATGTCAGCGGGGAATGAAAATAATTTCTATACAATGACACAAATCATTGATTAGAGCCCAGAGTCTCCATTTTATGATTGGCCAATGTCTGCTGGTGTCATGTAAGGAAGCAGGACTGCTCATACTACCTGATATTTTTTACAACTGCTACACTGAAGGAAGAAAACAGACTTATCTCAGGTGGGGGATATGCTATATGCACAGAGGCACTCACTGTTTTACTGCCCCCCCTAAAGTCTCCAGTGGACTGTGAAGTTTCATTAAATACGAAAACCTACACATTTTCCAGTATTCTTTTCTGATTTATGGTTAAGTCACAGGTGTCATTTTAAAGGAAATTATATTCACTGATTCTTCCAAATTATTGAATTAATGAACAATTTTCTCTAAACATCCAGAGTTAGATTTAATTTCAAATAATTAAATATTGTATCAAGGAAAGCTGGTACTAAATCGACATTAGGAGAGCATGACATAATGTATCTTGAGGCTGGCTAGTATAATTGTGTTTTCCTCCTCTCAGAAGCCCTACCTTGATCACATTAGGCTGATCATAGAATAAACGTGCATAAATACTTCCACCAGTTCCAGTGGACTTCTGGAAATGTCTATTTGTTGCCAGTTGTTTCCTTCCAGAACATAATTTGCATCTGAGCCACAGATTCTTCTACAATATCTTATCTCAATGTAATAATTCATTTAGATCTGTTGAATTGTCTATGCACAGTGAGTAGTAAAGGGGAAAACAAGAACTCTTCAACAAGTACTTGATAGCTAGGGCAAATGGCAGGGAAATACATAATCTCCAAGAACAGCACTCTGTGAAGACGGGTACTTCCAGCAGAATTTAGCATACAGTGTATCTTGCTACAGACCAATTTATTTTTAAAAGACAATTTGAAGTCAAATCTGCCATTCAGGAAAATATGCAGTATGCTTTCTTTCAAGTATTGCTCATTTTACTGTAAGGCTGGCACATTTTGTGCAACAAAATTCATTGCCATCAAGCAGTAAAAAGTTGGCAAATAGAAAAAAAAGTCTCAATACCCACCATCTGCTTCTGTACCACTTCAGGTGCTGCATACCTTTGAATATTCCATCTGTGACTCATTTCTAATTGACCAACTTACTCCAATATCCTATTACAATATGTGGTATTTTGGAGGCTTTTCGTCGTAGTGAAGTTTTGGTTTTTTCTGCAGACTGCTGATATATGGACATTTTGTGTGTAGTTTCTATGACTGTATTTAGTCTGTTAACTCCGTCTTCTAGACCTGAGTTTCCTGTTCTCTGGGTTTATTTTTTATATATATTTCCCTCTGTTGTTCTCTCCTTTTCCACATCAGTATTACCCCTTACTTAACTTTTTCAATGTTTTCTGGATTGGTTGTGTTTTTTTCTGTTTCTCCTTGACTTAATTTCCTTCACGGAGTCTTTGTTCCACTTTGACATTTCTGTATAAAGGAAAGGTCTTATTGTTAACTGGTCTGCTTGAGAGTTAAATTGGAAAACGTGCTGAGAGGCACAGAAGGGAATTCCTCTAGGTCTTAGAGTCAGTGTGTCTCAACACAGCTCTCTGATACGACAGTACAATACAGCACTGGTTGTAAACTGGCTGTAACATTACCACCTTCCAAATGTAAGGGAAGACAGTGTAGACAAGGATCAATAAATAGCAAATGTCAGAATGAGGAAACCGCTCAGCAGCTCCTGAGGAAGAGGTAGAGCTTTTTGCAGAGTGGATTCTCAAGGGCGTTGTTGTGGTAAGGACTCCGTGAGAGGGAGCAGAGTAACACAGCAGGTGTAGCAGCAAAAAGTCTGTGCCAAATATCCTGCATGTACAATTGCTTCATTATGGTTGCTAGAGGTACAAAATGTATGAATATTATATGTATATACAACATATCTAAACATAACTACTCTCTGGGAAAAGGGCCATCAGTGGTGTTGGAACAGACTTTTAGTAAATGCAGAAAATCTGGTTTGGTTTTTTTTTTTTTAATCTCCACTCCTATTTTGTAACACTCCCTTCCTCCCAGCTCTTTTCTACTCCTTCCTTGCCTCAGGTTTTCTTCTTGCTTATCTTCCAGTCAAAGTGTGCTGACCCTCAGAAATTAACCATGCTGTCCAGGGCCAGGTGGGGCAATACTACAGAGACAGCAAAAATCCCTTCCTGAAGACCTGAACTTTGATCTTACCTGAAGGATCTTAACAGATTCTTTAAATCCAAGAAAAGCAGACAGAGCTGTGAAAGGAAGATAGGTAAACTGAGACACTGCCACATCATTCATGCAGGAATGACATGATGGGTGGTACCAGCAGCAAAGCAGTAACAGGCTCTGACGTCCTGAGTTGTCTCATGCCCTTTACTTTTTTCCTCTCCCAAGACCTCTCACTAAACCCAAGCCTGTGACTAAGCTTCCTCATTTTTTTTTTTTTAAGTGAATGCATCATATCTTTTACCAGTGCAGATCGTCTGTCTGGCTTCACATTCTCCGTAGCATGTACTGTATCTGCACGCTCACTGAAGGAACGTTGCGTTGATCTCACAGTCTCCTTTTGATTTAGTCATAAATAATACATTTTTGGGGGAATCTGGAATCATCCTGCTCTCAGTCAGTTTGTCTTGATAACTTTTTGCTCCTGAAAGGGGGTTGAAGGATGTGGTTATAATCATATTACCAGTGCTATGATCCAGACCTGAACAACTGTGTTTGGCATGGGAATGAACCAGGCACGTGAACCCACCTGGCCATGCAACTGGGAGGATAGAGGGGAAAATGTGGTATCAGTGCAAGGAAGGTGCAGCTGCAGCAAAACGGCTTGGAAGAGGAGGATGGAACTGTCATTGATAAGGAGATGTGAAGAAATTCCAAGGAGTCAAAGTAGCAATTCCTGTCTTGGATATTAGAGAGAAGAACATCCAGATGTATCTACCTGCAGTAATTTAGGATAAACTAGATGTTGTCTGAAGAGGGTCTGACGGTCCAAAAAAGATTGGTTTATACAAAGTAAAATGGACAAAAAGAAGATAGATTTCATATAGTCATCTCCCTGTACGAAAATCTGCACAGGCTCAGAGAATTTTGCATCCATGTAATTTCTATACAATAATTACTATTGAGATGTGAATTCACTTTCACTATTTGATTTATTTTCCTGTTTTTATTTCTTCTCCCAAAATTGTAGAAAAAATGTTGCTTTACCTTGTCTTCTGCCATGCAAGAAAACTCTCTTTGAAGAATTTAATTTTTTTTAAGTGGAAGTCTTATTTTAATGATCCTCTGTGTTTTCTTTACAGTGCTCTTTGAAGGTATGACTGTATGTTTTGCTTAGTAATTAATTGGTGCTTAAATACTTATTATTTTATGTCTAGAAGGGAAATTTTAAAAGCTTATCTTCCTGTCTGGCTGCCAGGAAATATATTTTGCAAACAATAGTTCCTCCAACATTTTTTTACAGAAAAGTAACATACAAAACTGCTTTGATTTGTACTTGCTGGTGCAGGGACTCTGCTCAAACCACTGAAGAAGTTGGTGAGGAAAATGTGCTCGTGGTCTGCCAGATGCAGCTGATACAGTTCTCCCAGAAGAACTGTTAATAATTCAGCATTGGGCTCTCCTCCTCTGAAAGAAGTGTTGCACTAAGGGCTGCAGCACAGCAGGGTCTGGCCTGGTGCCCTCCCCTCTGAGGTGGTGGGACCTTGCCTCCTTCATGCCAGAGTCTTCAGGAATTTTCTTTCAGAGGGGCTGGCAAACACGCAGTCAGATAGGACCATCTGGAGTGCCTGGGGGGCCTCTGCAAGTGAGTGCAGGAGGGCCCTGCCAAGGATGGGCATGAAGTGTTGGTGGGAAGGTGTGCTGGCGGTGGGAGCTGGGCTTCACAGGGGTGCACAATGAGCCCATGGAGACCCCCAGGCTGTAGGCAAGGAGTGCCCAAGTGCCCACACCAGGAGCTACCTCTTTGCCAGTCAAAAAGAAAGTGCCCTTGCATTCTCCAGTGGAAGGTGGGAGCTGCCCAGCAAGTATCTGTTAAACTCTGACAGCCGAATCACTGAGAAACTGGTGAACACTGAAGTAAAACATTTTATAAGAATATGCTAAAACCTAAAAAAAACCCAGCCTCATTAGGCTGGACCAGGTTATTGAACCCAGTGTCTCACATTTAGCTTATATTGAACTATTTGGCCACAGCTTTAGTCATCTATCGAGGTAAAGTGAAAAAAAATAGTGTGGTGAAATCAATAACGTTAACAGCTCTTGCAAACAGAAATTCTTAGCCAGCTGTTTAAGTTAATTTAGTGTACCTGTAAATTTGAAATTATTACCAGTTGCATTAGATTGCAATTCAAGGAAACCCTGAGTAAGCAATGCACTCTCATCCTGTCCTTGTACTGGCAAATATGGAGGACTCAGACAGCGCTTGGCACAGAATATAATTTGTATGCACTGTAGGTGGATGTTTCAGTGAAGATCAACTGATCAGTTCCTAGCTTATCCAGAGACTTTTTGTATAGCTGTAGGCAAACTAAATAATCTAGCTCTTGCCTGAGTTTATCATCTCTAATGTGAACGCAGCATTTTATTGCATTACAAAGATGATGTAAAGCAGTCATATTATGAATAGTGTCATATATTGGCCAGAAGTGCAGATGATTGCAGTAAGTCAAGCTAATAAGTTGCATAAATTCTGAATGAAAATCAGGTGTTTCCATTGCAGGCTCAGATATATTTAACCCATTCTACTGGAAAGAGAGCAGCAAAACAACAATTTAAATTCTTATGCCTGCTCCTTTTGAAAAGTTTTACTAGCTACACGATTGTAAAGCAAGCAAATGAAAATAATAACTTCATACAATTTAATCTTAAATAGAATGTTTCCTAGTTATAAAAATGCTCAGCTATTCTAAAGCTAGTTTCCTATTTTTCTAGCTGCTTTGACTCCAAATAAAACCATTCAGATATTTTTTCCTTGTACAGTGAACTCAATCTCATTTTAATTTGATTGCAGCTCTATGCTGAAGTGTAATGGAATGTTAATTCTTTAAAAACCTGTGCCTCCTTTTTTTTTATAAATAAATTGACTTCTTTGAGTAATCATGTTTGATGGAAGAAGAGATCTAGAGGGTATAAAATGAGAAGGTCATTATCACGATGTTCCAACTGAACACTTACGGCAAAGCATTTCTGGTTCTACTTAACAGGTTCTGCTGGGAGCATTTCAATTTTCTGGCTCATTGTCAGGTGAAGCTAACAGCTTTTAAGGGCAGATAAGTCATGTCTGAGTTTGAAACATCTGTGAGTTGGAAACATCTCAAGATTAGAGAGGATTTTATTTGGGTTTTTGTTTAGCTCCCCAATAGCTAAGCATGAACATTTAGAACTATGTCTTCAGCTGGGGTGGACAGGCTAAGATTTATAATTTCAATGGAATTTTTTTGATTTACGTTAACTGGCAGTAATGCCTATGCATGCTTTTACAGAACAGTTATGAACTTCAGATTAATCCTGAGATTTTGCAGTATGAAGTAGAGTTGCCTACTCACCGTGCTGCAAAGAAAAGACTAATATGAAGAAACAGTTTGGGGTTAATCCTTTCAGCAGGCTAAGACATGCTATGGTTTGGTAACAGCTTACGAGAAATTTAGCATGGCTCTCCCAGTCTGAGTTGGAAGAGCTTGCTTTTGTCCTGAGAGAACACCTCATGGTCCTCTGGACTTGCCAGGAGGACAAAGGGCGATGCGATACGTTCCCTTATTGCTGGTTTGAGTGCAAAATGATGCATCTTAGCTCAGAGGAACAAAATAAGTAACAGGCAGAAATTGAAATACAGGAAATTCCATTTAGTCATAAGACAATAAGTTTTTACTGTAAGGCTGGTCAAACAGTAGCACAGGCTGCCCAGAGAAGTTGCAGAGTCTCCATTCTTGGAGATAATAAAAAACTTGCCTGAACATAGCTCTGTTGTATTTAGTGTGCCTCTAAGCAGACAAAATAATTTCCAGAGATGCTTTCTATTGCCATTCATCCTGTGATTCTGTGACAAGAAAGCAACACAAAAGAATCAGAAGTGAATACTACCCTTGATTTTTAGAAGGGAAAAATAGACAAAAAGTGACTTATAATTTTCATGGTCAGTAAACTGGCATTTGGTTTGCTATTAATTTAGACCTGTCTTACAGGAGAGAGAGAGACGCACTTTGGGTGGGGGAGCCTTTTTGAAAATATGTCTATTTTATTTGGTAGTCTAACTGCCTTAAGTGACATGTAAATAGTGTGAACGTTTCAGAAAAGTTCAAAAAGCATCAGTGCAAGAGATGAGAGCAAAATTACTGTGTAAAATTTTGTTTAATAACAACCTTCAAAGGAAAAAGAAACCTTTAAAAGCAAAACATATGCGAAATAGTATGCTGAAATGGGACAGGATTATCCGATTTTGTATTTAAGCACTATCATAGGAGAATTCATCCTTCGTGAACAATCATTTTAGGTATCAGGATGTAGGAATAATGTTAGAGGGCAGTAAAAAGGGTAGTCTGGAGGGAACATATAGCAGAATCCACTTCTAGCGGTCCCACTGGATTTAGATGAGTGTTCAGTGCAACAGCAATGCCAAAGATGACAGAAGCTCTAATTACGATTTAGTAATTTCTTACTCAAGTTTCGGTGACTTTATGTACAGTATTCCTGTAGGTTAGTCTGTCTCTATATAAGAGACTGAGCTTTCACCTGAGTAACAGGGTTTATTACTTACAGTGGAGAATCAGAGCATTGGATATATTCAGTGCAAGATTTTGAGAGGGATGCTAAGTGTCATTACAGGATCTGCCGTCAGACTGAACTAAAAACTTAATTAGCCGGTGTTGAAAGCAGGCCACCAGTGGCAAATACCAGGACAGTGTTCTCGTGCTGGCAAAGTGAGCTTAACAACTTTCAATCCTCAAAAGTTAACATTTTCTCATACATACTTATTATATAGAAATATGTAGATATAGGTGCCAGCTTGATATTAATTGTAAAAAAATTATATTAGACACGATCTCAGTGGAGCTAGGCAAGTTCAAACTGAAGTGGCTAAAATGAAAAATCACGCTGGGTGGCGAGGGAACTCTATTCTGTTATTGCAGAATAGATTTTATTTCAGTGTGTTAGCGATCAGTATTTATGCTTCACAGCCTCTCAATAAAGAAACAGAAATGTACTTATTGGAATGAGAATAGATGAAATACAGTAAGGAAAAGTGAGCTTTCATGGAAAGATGGAGAGGATCAACCATGTAAAGGCTGCAATAAATCTTTCATAAACCAATTTATCTCCTTCCCAGAGTTTCATCTCCAAATTGTTCACTTTTACCACAAAATTTTCTTGTTATAGTTGAAACTGGGTTATTAAAAATAATGCCTTTTTTTTCATACTATGGAAACAAGATTTAACCTGGTCTTCTTTCTGTTTAAGGCATGAGGACAATGAACTTGGCATAAGCCTCATCCAAAGCCCATGACAATGAGTAGAAATACCTCTGTCATGTCTTTGGTATTACTGAAGTGTTTATGGCTGAAATCACCATTCAGGGCTTTGATTTTACTCGCTTTTTGTGAGCTTTTTCTTCTTTTTTGAGTTGTGAAAGTTTTAATGCCCTTATTATCATCCCTGGCGTTTATTCTGAATTTAACACATTTCACTGCTTGCTTCCCTGCTTGCGAAGAAATCCACTGAACTGGCTGAATTCTTATTATACAAAACCTCTGCTTTTGCATCTGGTCCTGGTTAGTTGCACAGTTTGATTTTTCAAACAAATGAATAAACAAACAAACAAAATACCCTAGATACACTCACAACTGATCTGAGCTTTATACAGAAAAGTTCATGAACTTTGTTAAGAACTCTAGGTTTGTAATGAATCCAGATAAATTTTATTTGGCATGGCTTTACTTCAAGTATGATAGCTTGATTTTAGATATATCGGAATGGAAAAATCTAAAGACAACCACTTCTGTAGTTATGCCAGCACAAACACATCCCTATTCCTTGTCATTTGGAGCTTAAAATTAGAAATGTCCAAGCCAGTATAGGAAAACCCAGAATCCTTACACGTTTATGCTAAATCTGTCCTGTTTGTGCTGTTGTAAGATTTAAAATGGTGGATAGAAGTATTTTCTGCACGGTGCTTGAGCTGATCCAGAGACAACAAACTGTCAGCTTTTGCCCCTTTAAAAGACCTAAAAAGTAAAGACCAAATTAGTTTCTTGGATGCCTTATGAATGAGTTAGGAACTGTGAGTTAGGACGTGCGTTACACCACAGCACAAACCCAGGAGGGATCTGGAAATAAGGAAGTCTATGGTCTTCATTACTATTCTTTTCCTTTTTCTAAAACCAACCTTCCTTCAGGTCAGCCAAAAAGGCAAATGAGTCAGGAGTTTAATTCAATACATACCCTGAGCCTACTATAGCAGCTACGAGGTGTAGGAAACATTCTAAGCCACACAACATGCAGACCCTTCTACCTGTTGCACGCAAGCTCCGAACAGTGCCGTGCTCACTAGCGCAGAGCAACAGTGCCTCTAGAAAGAGGAACAATAGGAATACAGACAGATAAAACCCTCTCTGTGATCTGTGTGCTTTTTCAAATCAGTATATATATTTACTACTTGATTTGTTTTTATGGGCTAAATTATAAGAACTGAATTCCCCCATCATGGCAAAATTAGACTCTTAAAAGTTATTAATCTGAACATTTAGGGAAGAGCTTACATCACTTTCTTATTTTACTGCTTGCTCAGGTTCTCCCAACTCCCTTTCAACAGAGTCCTTCTGCTTTGATGTCTTGTTCTCTACCCAGATTGCCACAAGGCTTTCAGTTGCAAACGCAGGTGTTTTCAACTGTCAGATATAGCTGTGTTGTATTATTCATTATTATTATTGTATTATTAGTAGGACACTTATTTTACATAGAGAACAAAATAGTATTAATTGGAAAGGTAGCACACTATACAGAGGAAGATGGTACTCAGAGAGGCATGTTTTGCAGTGGAGGAGCTAGGTTTGCATCTACATTGCTCCTTTCCATCTGTTTCCTATATCCATCGTTGAACCTTTAAAGCACTCTTTTTCTAATAGACTATCTTGGCCATCAGGTTGGTATCTGAAGCTAATTAAGCATGGCTTTTGAGAATTACGTTTTACAGACACTGCCTAGAAATCACCATTGCATGTCAGGGTTATTTGTTACATGCTGGTATTTTTCCCTAGTTTTTGTTGTAGTAGTAGTACTTGGGGAAACAACAGTCAAGTCTTTCATGAGCTGCTGAAAATTATTAGAAATGTCAGTGAATGGCTCTGCACTTCAAGGGCAATCTTGAGGCTTGTTACACAGCAAAATGGATGCTTTGGTCATCCTTCAATTCTTGCCCTGTCAGCTCTGCGTGCCATGCAGACAAAGCAGAGTGACATCCAGAGGAGACAGGTGAGTTGGGACCTTGCTCAGTTAGAGATATGCAGTAACTCTGCTCTTAGCAATGCCAGCTGCAGAGGGTTGGTATTCATCTTTCTGCTCAGCTCACCCACTTCAGAAACGGGGGCAGAGCATTGCCAGTGAGAAAGAACCAAAGCCGGAGTGAGGCAGTATAAACACGTGTGACCCAAGATGGTAAAGGGATGAGGAAGAATCAGGATGGGGGAGGATGAGGAGGAGGTTGGGGGCATAAGTAAATCCTACACAAGCAGATAAAATATCAGAGAACTGTTTTTCCCTTCTCCCCCTACAATTTCGCCAATACTTCTTCTTCTCTGTGTCAGCTCTCCCTAGATGGACGTTATGCTCTGGGGGACATACACCCCCATCTTCCGGGACACCCAGTCTCCCATTTTGCTTTGCATTTGTTAATAAAATAACATAACCCCACACGCTTTGTATCTGTTAGCAAAAGCACAGTTTTGTGCTGTTTGTATGACAGTGAAGCACTTCCATATTTCATATCAGTCAGAGGTTCAGAGGGATCTTTTTGATGTGTGTGCATTAGCACATCTATCAGGCTTTACACTTGTGGCTTTTTGAAAATGGATATTCTAATCATCATTCTTGAGAGCTTTTGACTCTGAAGACATGAAACTCTTCTAGTTTTCGTCTTTCTTCTTTTCTACAGAACCCTCAGTAAATGGGCATTCTTAAAAAGCATGCTGCTTAGTACCAGGAGATGGGATCTCTCTCCAGCAGCCTCATGCTAGTAACACTGCCAGGTGGTAGCGAAGCCCCTTCAGATCATGTTTTTGCCATGAAGCCAGGAACTGCTTCTGTAGGCTGACGCAGACTAAGGGGAGGAGGAGGGATTTACACAGTCAATAGTGTAAATGGGCTCTAGTTCTGCTGTAGCTGCAGAGCTGTAGCCCAGCTGGTCTTGCCAGGATGAGTGGATGGTGGCCTGTAAGCCAAGTTGTGCAGCAAAAGCCGGGCTTCTCAGGGAGCCATGCCTGTGCCCTGCTCGCGGCCAGCCTTAGCCTTCCGCCATGGCTTCCCCAAAATTGCTGCTGGTGCTGGTGCCATGGGGCTGGCAGAGGTGGGCTGTGGCCGCCGTGTCCCAGCGGGCCTGCAGCGCCGTGAGGTGCCAGTCCGGCCTCAGGGAACGCAAACAGGAATTTTCCCTTAAGCACCACATTAAGCTTTTGCCAACCGACTCCAGGCCATGGCTCCTCGGTTACTGAAACGTACAGATCTTGTCGGTAGGGCCAGACTGAGAAGCGCCTG
>VXAK01017561.1:0-164296 GCA_013399435.1 Arenaria interpres
GAAGATTCTGTGATTCTGAGTAGATCCCAATCCAACAGGTGTCTTTGGAGGTGATATTAGTGTATTTTGATAGGAAATGAAAGTTTGTTGTTGTAAACTGGAGAAGAAAAAGCCAGAGGTTGGAGGTCACGTTGAAACAAAGGAGAAAGTCCTGCACATTTTTATATACAGGTATACAAACATTTGTAGGCACCTAGAATTGTGTATGGCTGAGAAGTTCAGGGTGTAGAAAACAGTTCCGGCATTTGGGTGGTTACACTTCTGATTATCTTTCATTGAAAAATGCTTTTAACATCTTAATCTCAGTAGAACATTCTGGTTATGGCATGGTGGAGTAAGAGGAGGTCCTTTTCTGACTACTTGAGCGCTGACCAGGGGTTAAGACCAACCGTTGTTGTTTAAAGGTACACGGCAATATTAAGATGCTTTGCATGAGCATCCTATCTGTCTCTGTGAAAAGTTTCATTAGAACACACCATAGCTTTGTCTCATCCAGTAACCTGTCTCCAACAGTGGACAAAACCAAGATGGCAAGGGAAGAGATTAACCATGTAACTTCTTTGAGTTCTTCCACTGCCCAAGGAAACATGTAACATTTATCCCCAGAAAACACCCACATAGAGAAGGCTTCCAGTATGAGAACTCTCTGAACTTCCATAGTCAGTACAGAGAGCAGAAAAAAACCGAGCGTTTTAATGCTTTTACTTTTTAATGCAATTACTGTCTTGGTGGAATAGTTGCAATTGAAGTGCTCATAGTTCACACAATCACAGAATGGTTGAGGTTGGTGGGGACCTCTGGAGGTCATCTGCTCCAGACCCCTGCTCAAACTGGGCCATCTAGAGCCAGTTTCCCAGGATTATGACTAGATGTTTTTTGAATATTTCTGAGGAGGGAGACTCCACAACCTCCCTGCATAACCTATTCTAATATTGTCACCTTTATAATAAAAGAAGTGTTTCCTGGTGTTTAGAAGGAATCTCCTGTATTTCAGTTTGTACCCATTGCCTCTTGTTCTGTCACTGGGCACCGCTGAAAAGAGCGCGGTTCCATTCTCTTTGCATCCTCCCTGCGGCTATTTATATACATTAATACAATTCCCCAGAACCTTCTCTTCTATAGGCTAAACATTCCCAGCTCTCTCAGCCTTTCCTCCTTAACCACCTTAGTGACTCTTTGTTGGACTCTATCCGGTATGTCCATGTCTCTCTCGTACTGAAGAACCCAGAACTGCACAGAGAAGTCTAGGTGTGGCCTCCCCAGTGCTGAATAAAGGGGAAGGATCACCTCCCTTGACCTGTTGGCAATACTTTGTCTAAAATGGCTGAGGATACCATGCACCTTCTTTGCAGCAAGGACACATCACTGGCTCATGTTAACTCTGGTGTGCACCAGGAGCCCCAGGTTCTTTTCTGGCAAGCTGCTTTCCAACTGGGTGACCCCAGAAAATACTGATGTAAGGGGTTGCTCTTCCCCACATGCAGGACTTTGACCTTCTCCTTGCTGAATTTCACAATGTGTCTGTCAGCTCATTTCTCCAGCCTGTCAAGGTCCCTCTGGGTGGCAATATGACCCTTGGGCATACCAGCCACTCTTTCCAGTTTTGTGTCATCTGCAGACTTGCTGTGGGTACACTCTGCTTCATCATCCAGATCGTTGACGAAGATGTTAAACAGGACTGAACTCAATATTGACCCTTGAGGTATACTGCTAGTCACTGGCCTCCAACTAGACTTTGTGCCACTAACCACCAGCCTTTGAGCTCAGCCATTCAGCCAGTTTTCAGTGCACCTCACTGTCTGCTC
Source organism: Arenaria interpres (assembly GCA_013399435.1). Classification (NCBI taxonomy): domain Eukaryota; kingdom Metazoa; phylum Chordata; class Aves; order Charadriiformes; family Scolopacidae; genus Arenaria; species Arenaria interpres. The sequence goes on from VXAK01017561.1 coordinate 1,806, forward strand.
ATCCAGCCCATACATCAACAGCTGCTCTATGAGGATCTAATGGGAGACAGTGTCAAAGGCCTTACTGAGTCCAGATAGACAATATTCACTGCTCTCCCTTCATCTACAAGGCCAATCACTTCATCATAGAAGTTTATGAAGTTGGTTTAAGCATGACTTCCCCTTGATGTAGCCATTCTGACTACTCCTGATCATTTTTTCATCTTTAATGTGCCTGGAAATGGTTTACAGAATTAGCTGCTCCATCACCTTCCTTGGGATTGAAGTGAGGCAGAGCAGCCTGTGGTTCCCTAGGTCCTCCTTCCTGCCCTTCTTGAAGGTGGGGGTGACATTTGTTTTCATCCAGTCTTTGAACAATTATCATAGCATCACAGAACAGTTTAGGTTGGAAAGGACCTTCAAGATCATTGAGTCCAACCACTTCTCCCAGTTTCCATCAGTGGTCAAACGTTTTTGGGAGTGGCCTTGCAATGGCATACGCCTGCTCCCTCAGCAGTCATGGGTCTGTTCCGCCAGGGCCCACGACTTATGTATGTCCAGTTTGCTTAAATATTCCCTGACCTGATCCTCTTCCACCAAGGCCTCTTCCTTGCTCCAGACTTCCCCCTGGTCTCTGAGACCTGGAATTCCTGAAGGTCTGCAACATAATGAACCAGAAACTCTTGCACGCATTTAACTTACAGGATGCATTTGAATGTAGGTTTTTTGTCTTTTCATTTGTCACAGTCTCAGAAGTCCTGAGGACTAGCAGTTTAAATTTTAGTTAAATAAGAAAGTTCTGTAACTCTCTTATTGTCTCAAAATGCCAAGAGGCAAGCCTTGCTATCTCGAGGTGTGCATTAATACTGTGACTAAAAAAGGATTTATTATACTAGTCTTCTATCGGAAGTTTTACATCTGTTTATTAGCCACTAGATGGTGTCTATCTGACAGTAGTAATACTTACAGTGCAAGTACTTATAACTATTTACTTATTAAAGCCAATACATGAAATGAATTCAGAACGTGTAGTAAAGCTTAGCTATATAAGTTTGAAAAGCAAGAAAGCTTTCATGAAATATTAGTTTTTATAAATCAAAGTTATTTATGAAAAGAAGTCAGTATTTGAGCTTCAAACTCAAATTAGATGGTGAAAATCATGCAAATTATGTTGTGAAAACTGAAGGTTAGGAAAGTGATCAAATATCTGTGACCTCACATTTGTTCAAGGTAAAAGCTTGGACAAACATCTCATTTTCAAATAACGTAATGCCAGTAAAAGAAGTCATAATAAGTGTTAAAAAAATAAGAAGAAAAAGATTAGGTAACATCCCTGCCATTCTAAAGGAAAGGCTGGTTCATTAAATAGGTTACTCCTTATTTGCAGGAGCTTGTCGAGTTAATTATGAGCAAACATGTTATATGTATAACTGAATGAATTATTTGTTTCTTATGTAAAACGTCACTTGATGTGCTGAGGTGTTTATGAAGTGAAACCTTCTTCATAGGTAACCTCTATTGACTTACATTGGTATTGATTCAGCCTCGTGTCCAGCCTACCTGCTGTGGATTTTTCAACTTGCCAGGTTTGACATTTTTTGATTGATTAAGTATGTTAAAGAATAAAGTGAAGAAAGCTAAAGGTAGGCCATCTTATGCATGAGTTCTTACAAGTGATGGGACAAACACTGCATTATTACTCGCTCTTGCTCCTTGTTTTCTGCATGCAGAACCAGTTGGCCTCTCTAATGGACTTTTTCTCTCCTGCCTCACACTCAGCTGCACTGTAATTTAGCTGAGGTTCTGTAGTTGTTTTTTTTTTTTCTCTTAAAATTTTAATAAAAAAAGTCTTTTGGTCTCTTGGCAAGTTGTTCCAAGGGGGGTTGTCTTCTGCCAGGAGCCTTTCTTGGCTTCCATATTGCTCCATTTGGTGCACTCTCTGTATATTTGGATTTAGCACTGATATGTTTCTCCTTGGGACTGTCTGGACAGAATATGTGCGTATGTGCTGTCAGGCACAAACATGGTAGAAATCTCTAGGATCTCTGGATGCACAGCAGCCTCAGCGCTGCTGCTGAGTGGTAATTCCACCCAGGTGTCCCAGATGGTTGTAATAAATGTTTGAATCCTGCCCTGAGAAAAATTTCAAGTAGAGAAAAAATGACAAATCCAGAAAAGTTTGGACGTAGGCAACTCTACCTGGAGTAAATGGTGGGATATAAAGAGATGTTATGTCCTGTTCCTGATTCTGTTATAGTGACTGAGGATTTCTTTATACTTCAGGAGTTTTAAAATTATCTCTAGTAGCAGACATGTTCTAACACAAAACTGTACTTTGAGAGGGCTGCTTGTCCTTTCTCCTGGCTGTAGAAATACCAGAATATTGTCCAAAATATGTGCAAATAGGTTTATTTTGAAACCATAAGTAGTACCTGTATCTTGTTTTACCATTTACACAGGGAAAAGCCTATGCACTAAACAGCTGTAAATCAGTTCAGTTTTGCATAGAAACTATTCCGCCACCATAGGGGTAGTGGATTCCACCATAGGGAATTGTGGCAAACATGAAATAACAGCTGGCCTAGAATGGTGTATGGAAATGAAAAAACTGAAGAGTTTTGAACAGATTTCCCAGTTAGGTGACTCAGTGTCCATGGCGTCTTTTCATCGCTTTTTTAACTTTGTTCCTGAGCAACTCCAGAGTTCTTTCCAGTGTGTGTCATGCACCACATGCTTTATTCACATTCCAGGTACCCCACACTTGTTTTCGCAGAGTAAAAAACTAAGTGTTTTTTTTTCCTTTTTCTCCCCCGTTTCTCAAAACTTAGTCTATTTATAAATTGCACGACTTGGCATGGAAGCACTGTGACCAATGTGCAAGCATAGAGTTTAATTATCAGTTATTCTTTTTGATGTTGGTTTGGCAACCAGACAGACAGAAGTGCGTTGCAGATGTCTGGTTCAAGTGTTATATTGGTGAAGTGGAGGGAATTGAGTAAACATTTTCACTGCAGCCTTCCCAGTGCTTCTTTTTCTAACTCTGCCATGAGAGTGAATACGCTTTCTACAGGTGATTTTTGATGTTGTTGATTTTTAATGCAGTTTCTGATCATTTGCTTAATTTTGGGAAGTTATACGAAACTGTGACTTTTGTTCACTTCCTGAAGAAGTTATGAATGATTTTGCCAAATCTTTCCTTAGAGACGTGATTCTTACCGAGAAGAACTTAGTGCTTGGTAGGTAGCCATTTACCCAGCATTCAAAAAGTCTTCCAAAGTAAAAGGTGCAAAATTTTGCCATAGACTTTACAACACAGAGCAAAATGCTTGGCTGCTCTTCCTGACAGGACCAGGACATATTGTTATCAAAGCCATTGGCCCTTTGCTTTTGATGAGCTCTTTTTGATGCTGTCCTTTCTCTATTTGTGTATATAAAGGGCCATTTCTTTACTTTAGAATACAGCTAATGTGGAAATAAAGTTCACACAATTCAGAGGGCGTACTCTTTTTTGTGGCACTCTGCAGTGGGCCATCCATGAGCATAGTTTGGAAAGGATTAGTCCTTAGCTTTGTCTGGATATATGTGAACTGGATGTGAATTAGCTACTGAGGTAGGACAAAGCTCTCGTACCAATTCTCTTTTTCCATGCCAGCATAAATCATGAGCAATTCCTTGAGTATAATAAAGTAAGACTGGTTTTATCCCACTGTAAATTAGAGAAGATGCCAGGTTCTTGGTGTAAATATACAAAACCTTGTAAAAATTCCTTTTCTTGATGTAGATCTTACTCTACCCTTGGAGAACACATTTTTTTCCTCTTCATTCACTACAATAGTTCTAATTTATTTCCTTTTAGTGTGGAAATAAGGAGGGGCTAGTATGTCCACATTTGAGAAAATATATCATCCTGCTTTCAAAGTGAAATAGCATTGCAATTTGTAAGCATGAAACTATTGGCTTGAGTAGGGGTGGAATGCTTTCAAACTTTGTAAAACTATGCTAGTGTGCCTTTCTTAAGAGATTTTTACAGGGGTTCTAGAAAGAAACCCACCTCATGGTATTCTTAAGGTCTTAGCCAAAAATTGCTGAATCCAGCTGTGGCTGCAGTAGATGTTGTCACAGGTGGTGACAGGTGTTTGCAGACACTTGGCTCCTATTCAGAGCAATGGGAGAACACATCTTTGGACATGTCAAAAAAGGAAGGAGCATGTCCACATCCTGTGTTTTGCTAGGTTGATAAACTCAGATTTAAACTTGTCATCGTGCTTCTAAACACTGTCATTGCTTCTCCTTAGATTATTTCACTTTCTGGCACATCGGTGGACTGAGCTTGGGCACAGCAGTCCTAATTATTTTTCTTTTTCAAAACAGTTAAGCCACAGAACATTGTGCAGTTTTCCTCTTGGCAACTGCTTTTTTCCATACTGCCAGGACATTTTTGAGCTCTTCTCACTTTCTCTTGGCAGGGATACAAATAGCAACCCTTTGCTTTATAGGTCACAGATCACATTTATCACTGGAAGGCTTTAAAATTCTAGAGGAAACCTCATGAGCCATAAACTTCAACTTCACTGACTCTGGTCAGCTGGTCTTTAATGCTTCTGGGATTTGAATATTGTCGTGCTAATTTGTGGCCTTTTGTCAAAACAATAGACAGTTTATAACAGCTGATTGTGGATTATTTTTCATCCCTGCTTTGACCTCTTTGAAGTACTGTACTAGCTATGCATGTTGCCCAACTCTACAAATAAGGAAGGAGTGAGAAGACAGATAACCAGAATAATCCCCCTGTCCTTCTTCTTGTTCCATGTTGTTAGATTATGTTCAGTGAAGTTTACCTTACTGTCAAATGCAAGATGTGTCACTTCCCAATCAGGAGGAAACCTGAGAGCAAATTGAGTCTCCCTATGTCCTGTGCTCCTCCAAGGCCATTGCTGCTGTATGTTGACTCACACAGGAGCATTTAGAAAAGCTATAGGCCATCTGATTATTTCTATGTTTTAATCAAGTATTTTCTCCCTCCCCTCATATTAAAAAAAAAAGTCAAAAAAACCCAACAAATGTGAAAATAAAGAAAAACTGCCTCCTAAAAATTACTTCCAAAATTACCTGGCATGTGCCAGGTTACAGGGTAGTCCCACAGTATTCATATTATATTTGCAACGTAAATATTTAAATTTATCATTTTATAAACTATTCTATATTGTATTTCCTTGTATTGTCTGCAAATGTGATAAAATGTTGTCACAAAGTCCTTTGAATGTATGCTGCGGTTTGAATGTAGAATTACGAAGCAGATATATATATTGTTTAGACTAGTTAGTGCAAATAGTATTCCCGTTGTGACTTGCGGAAGTTGTTTTCTGAAGTGAAAGAGAATTACACAGCTAGTTAAGTTATTGCCATTTGAGTCACTCTGTCATGATTCCACTTGTGTTGTTTGATGCTTCACACAGCCTGTTGCTTATGATATTCCGGCAAATGTCAGGTGTAAGGGTAGTACTCCTTTCCCAGAAGAATCCTGAAATTTCCCTTGCTTTTGTGCTGGTTCTCCAAGTTATATCATCCCCTTATACTGAAGATAACCTTGTCTGTATATCACTTTCAAGTGCTTTTGTTGTTGTTTTCCCTTTTATGATTGCGCATGACCTTCCTAAAGGATAATTGAGCTTAGTTAGATGTAATCAAATATAGACAGTCATGTAAAGCAACACTGAAATAGGCGTGACTGCACTGCCTGCTTTCCTTTCCTATGTGAGAGCCTAGGAATGTGAAGTTAGCTGCAGCTGTGATGGTGTGAGAACAACAGCAGGAACCCTAGCGATAAAAAAACCCACAACACTGTAAATAAATAAAAAACCCCCACCCTTACTCCTTTCATCTGAGCTGGAAACTTGACTGTGGAGGTTTGTCGTACTGTCCCATGGCTCTGTGCCTTGGTTGTACTGCTGCCCCCGTCTCTCCCGTGGCAGGAGCAGCCTGGCGCTGAGACCTACTGTTTGGAGTAGAAAAGTCCATTTTTGCTTATGCTGCTGAAAGGACTTGAGCTCAACTCTACAGACATAGAGGTTTGTCATAAAATTATGTCAGAATAGAATTATACCTGTTAAATCAAATACTGGGCCTCCAAAAATCTCGTTTAACGATTTTCATTAGGAATAGTTTAAATCTGGGGTGCTAAGCTTCAGTAAAACTTCCCTAGTGTGAGTGAGTTCAAAATCAGTCTCAAAGGGGGATTGTACGTGGCATTTATGAGGAACGAGTCTTGTCTTCTTGTTAGACATGTTATCTTGGAATTCTTTTTGTTCTTTCTACCACCACAGCGTGAATATATGTCTCACTGATTCAAAGGCCATGTCATGCCCTGAGTGGTCTCTGTATGGCTACTTTCTGTCCAGAATTCCTCCATATTATTCTCTGGCTTGTGAAATGTTTCTAACCACGTTGTGTTTTATCTAAATTTAGTGTCATTTTAATGATGGTGAGTTCGTGAGCTCTCTGAAGCTCTTGGTGTTTTGCAGTATTTGTAATCACTCCTAACAGTGCTTTGGGATGATCAGTGAGTTTCATCTATGTTTAGTTTACTTCTAGCAGTGTGATTCATGAAGATGTTGGGCTGAGTACTAGCACATATTTATCAAGACCTACAATGAACTGTTTCTCAGAGCAGAAACTGTTTTCTCAAACCAGCTGTCCAGAGACTGTTAATTTGTCAAAAATATTTATTCTTTGTGAAAATCCAGTGCTAAGTGTACAAGGAAACCTTCCTGGTTTAACAGGAATCCAAAATTACTAGTCCTTTAAGATATCAGAGGATATTCTCAGTGTGTTCCCACAGATATCATTTCTGTGACTTTTACCAATTGGATTCAGGAGAACTAGAGAGACAAAGCATGATAGCTTACCTAGATAATGTTTTGAAGAGCCAAATACTTACCAATGTTTTTTGCTAAATATTTGATTGAAGTTCTGCTACTCTTGATGGAAGTGAGGGATATTTGTCTGACTTCATTTAAGAGATGCAAAGGCCGCAGTCTTTCCTTCGTGGATCTTCAATATGCATTATAAAGATAAAGGACTTCTTTAACTTCTCAGAACAGAGAACCCTAATCTGCCCAAAACACTCCCTTCATTAGAGGATCTGACTTCAAGATACTCAGGATTTTCATCCATGTCTTTGACAATTAGTGTTTACATTTTCAGGGATTGCTAGGAAGCTCTAAAGCACATTGTAAAATTATACCTGTGACACAAGGTTGTTTTTTTTTCTCTTTTCTTTTTCAGAAAGTATTTTGGAGAAAAGATAGGACTTTATTTTGCATGGCTGGGTTTATATACAGAATTCCTCATTCCATCTTCAGTAGTCGGGATTATTGTATTTCTTTATGGATGTATAACCATTGAGAGTGACATTCCTAGGTAAGCTTCTCTGTGATCAATAATTTGTTACTTGAAAATTATAAGACTGTGCTTTTTTTATTTGTAATCCTTTGTGAGAATAATTGCTTTTAACACAGCTGAAGAGCAGTTTGATGTATCATTAACCACTCTGTGAGCCTTAGAAATACACTTTGAGTAGACAAGACATTGGAATGACACAGTTTTATCTGGCTGTTCAGTGTTGCAGTTCCTGAAACAGAAATGTTCAATGAGTCTACTGCATTATTGTAAGTTCTTTTTTATGACCTTCATTTGCCTTTTATGGATGCACATATCTCCCAGAAAGACGTCTTGCAGAACTCACTGAAGTTAATGCAAATACACTGTCTGGTACTCTTGGATTACTTTGCTCCTCTTAGTAAAATAGGCTGTTTGCACAAATAAGATGAACAATAGTTAGCACAGTTAGCATTGTCGGTAACCACAGTATTCTCCTTCTTGACAGTTGCAAAAACAGTGTTAAGTTTTGTGCTGTGTGTCCTGAGGGTGTTGTACTAAAGAAAAACTGTCAAATTGAGACAGTGATGGTAATATCTGCTTCAAAATGGGAAAAAAAAAACCAAAACAAAAAACCAACAAAAACCCAAAATATTTCCTCTGTGTTATCTATGTCTGACTTCTGGTGGATAATACTGGGTTACTAGTACTGCTGGTCATACTCGTTGTGGCAGTTCCTGCGTTCTCTCAAATGAATTTAAAGCGGATGACTGCGGTAGGACATTATTACTGATAGGTAAATGATGAATAACAACACATCTGAGTCAGGGTTTGTTTTCTTAGCTTGATCAGGATTAATCTTGATGGTCTGTGCTTGTCTGTGGGAAAGCTTGTGCTAACATTTAAACCTAAGTGAGATTTATGACTAAGATGTATCTGCAGCACCCTCTACTGCCTTTTGAAATAGAAGAGAGCATTACTTTAATGATATGATAGCTGGAAACAGCTGTATGCCTTTCAAATGATATAATATTAAACATATCGATACTACAGTTTGAATAAGTTTTGTGGTTTGTTTTTTTTCATTTGAAGTCATAGAAAAATGCTATTTAACGATGATCAATATAGGAACAATCATAATCACAATATGCCAGCTATCAATGAAAAAATGTTGCAGGTCTTTTCTTAGCTCACAATCCTGGCAAGAACACTAGAGCTTTGCACTACTCAGTTCACTTGAGTAGGACTGTACAGGTATGAACGTCTTTCACATACAAACCTTATGAAAAATACTGAAAGCATTCTCAGCAGTGTCAAGTAGGGTTTGGCTTGTTAAAGGGATAGTGGTAATGATTTTTAAAAGATTTTTAGATGCTGACTTAAATACATAGAAAATAAGACTAAAAATTAAAATAACAACTTCAAAGTAAAGATTTTAAAATCTGTAAAAAAATCTGTTATCTCTTGTTTTCCAGAGGACAGCTGAACAAATGCTTTAAACTGAGGGAAAGGAAATACATCTTAACATCTGAATATATGAGGCAGAAGAGGAAGCTTTCTAGTCTTTAACTGATTTACTGCTGGGAGGAGGAGGGGGCTTTTTTTTTCCATTTTTTTTCTCTTTTTGAAAATTAGGTTAGGACTCTGTACTAGAAAAACAAGGAGCTATGGAGGTCAAGAATACCACATCCATAATCAGCAGGCAAACTTGAGAACCCTGAAATGTGAAGGTATCTGATTTGCTGAAACCACTGTGCACACCTTAAAACATATCAGCATGGGTGCCTAAAATAACTGGTCACACTTGAAGAATTTAGCCAAAACCCTATGGCGGATGGCGGTGCAGACCAGAATTGGTATTGAAGTTTAATTCTGGGAAAACATCCATTGCTTTTATAAATACCTCACAAAATAAAATGCAGGGCAGAGGCGAATCGGGAAGAAAACGTTGTGAAATATAACATCCTTGCTAAGAATGAGACTCTTGGCTAGTGGAAGTCTTTTAGATTCAGTACATGTATGTCAGTTTATACAAAAACCTAGCATATCTTGCAGATAGTCTTGCAGATTTATTCTGTCTGTGACACAGACCAAGTAACAAGCCTGGGTGCTAGTTTTGCCTTTTACGCGTACTTACATGGCCAGTCCTGATACACAAAGGAGCATGGTATCTGACATGGATTTTTGTGCCCCCATGTTAAAAATCTGTGTTTTGTCAAGGGCACAGAATTTCTTTTACAGCCACATCGGAATTTTTTTTATTAATTTAAATCTGATCTGAATCAAATCGTGTAACAGAGTGTAGAGGTGGGAAATTCCCCATTGACTTTGCTTTAATGATTTTCTTTTAGTGTGTCTAGCCTCAGTCTCCAGTGATGCAGTCTTCACTGGTTCACGAATACAGTGTAGCGATTAGATTGGTTGCTGTGCTGCAAGGTTTTTCTGTTGGTAAGGTGCCTATATGTATTTTAATGTTCTGGCGCATGGAAACATGCCTTGAAGAAACACACAGCCCCCATTCTCTGCAAGTGCAAGCCACGTACGTTGCAAATTGCTTGTAATGGCAACGATATGGTGCTCGATATCACGACTGTACCATCCTCCTTCTCTGAGTGATAATCTCTAAGAATTTGTGCACTTGTCATTCCTAGTAAAGAAATGTGCGACCAACGCAATGCCTTCACCATGTGCCCTCTATGTGACAAGTTCTGTGATTACTGGAACCTCAGCTCCGCTTGTGCTACCGCTCGAGCTAGCCACTTATTTGACAACCCCGCCACAGTCTTCTTCTCCATCTTTATGGCTCTCTGGGGTGAGTATTGCTCTGCGTGTTAACAGTGTCGTTTGATCTTCGGGCTCCTGACAGAAATGAAAGCTGCGATGCACAGTAGTAGAATGTAGTAGCCTTACATATAATAAAGTGCTATTAGATTGGAAGTGATACCTATGGCTTTATGAAGCTGGCAAACCTCAGAGGGCCAGTAAGGGGCTGCCTGTGCTGAGACTGGAGAAAGTGATATTACAAGGCTTTCTGCTGTCAACAGTAAGCTTTGGAATTGGGGAGTTTCAGGGAGAAAAATATGTCCTTTCTCCCTCTACTGTCTTGTTTAATGGCACGTTAATCTTTGCCACATTTTTCTTCATTTTCTATTGAAATGAGAAGTCATAGAATCATAGAATTATATAATGGTTTGGGTTGGACAGGACCTGAAAGATCATTGAGTTCCAACACCCCTGCTATGGGCAGGAACACCTCCCACTAGAACAGGTTGTTCAAAGCCTGGTCTCGAACAATCCAAGGAAAGGGCATCCACAACTTCTCTGGGCAACCTGTTCCAGTGCCTCACCACCCTCACAGGAAAGAATTTTTTTCTAATATCTAATCTAAATCTCCCCTCTTTCAGTTTAAAACTGTTACCCCTTGTCCTAATGCTCCATTCCCTAATCAAGAGTCCCTCCCCATCTTTCCTGGTGGCCCCCTTTAGGTACTGGAAAGTTGCTATGAGGTCTTCCTGGAGCCTCCTCTTCTCTAGGCTGAACAACCCCAGCTCTCTCAGCCTGTCTTCATAGGAGAGATGCTCCAGCCCTCTGATCATCTTTGTGGCCCTCTGCTGTACCCATTCCAACATGTCCATGTCCTTCCTGTGCTGAGAAGTCCCTTTAACACCTTCTGCATTTGGGGCCAGAATGTATTTGGGAATTGGTTTGGTGCAGGCAGCTGAAAGGATTTAATTTAAGCACAGAGTGCACTTCCATGCGGAACAACTTAGTCACATAATATTATCAAAACTTTATGGGATTCCAAGAACAATGGGACTATTACTGTTTTAATTATAATATGTTCTAAAAGTATTCCGTTTAAACAAGCTAGTTTTTCTTTATATACCCTGTCTCACTGACGATATCAAAACACTTCATAAACACTAACGAATGCATTGTTTTATTATTCTTATTGTTTCTGGCCTCACCTCTGCCCTGAAAATTGTGTGTACCGTGCTTGCGTGTCCTGTTGCTGGTGTTATGCCTTCGTTCACTCTAGATCTTTTTTATAGTGACCGTTAAAGGTGTTATTGTTACTGTAAAATGTTTTTTTATATCCCTATTCATAGTTCACAAAATGAAATTTTCATTCTTATTATGAAACTAAGCAAATATATTACTTTATTATAGCCATCCCTTGGCAACCAGTGTGTTATACTTTGCAATCCTATTAAAATTTTACAGCTTGTTTTAGAAATAACTGATTGGTAGCTTGGTGTTGGGTATGGATAACATAGGGTTTTCAAGGAACTTGCAGACAGAACAGATCATGGAAGTAATAAGTTTTTGTTTAGCAGTTCCCGGAAACCCATCAGCATAAGTTAGAGAATATGTAAGCCCTATGGCTGATAGAAATGGCAAAAGATGATGAATTTATAGACTCTTACAATGACTTATTTTCCTAGTACAGATTGCTGCCAATTGCAGCATAGTCTGGCAGATAAAGTGTCACAGTTTACCTGCTGCCGTAAAACATGCCATACATTGCCTTGTCCAAGTTTCATTGTGGCTGTTTGGGCAGCACGTGTATGAATGACAATTCATTTACTCTTTCATGGGTAAATAATATTTTCCTGACAGAGAATCTGTACTGTAAACTTGCATCTATGCAAATGATCTTTTCCATGCAGCCTCATCCAAAACAATTGTATTTTAGTATCAGCAATGAAATGTGCAAAGCAAAATGTTGATATATCCTTACACTAAGACAAATTAGTAGAATCAGTAAAGTAACAGAAATGAACAAAAAGTTCCATATGCATTGCTTTAAAAAAAAAAAAGCATGTAAGAGTAACAAAATTCTTTCTGAGCTCCTCCGAAGTATGTTTCCCACAGATTGGAAAAGTCTGTTCTGGGGACCATGATAACTCAGTTTGTCAGTGCAAGAAAATACAGCCGTCATATAAAAGGAACAGCAAAATGAAATAAAGTATCCTTTACTAACTCTGCCCAGCTTGCCTATTAAGTATTAGATTACACCAAATTTTCTGCCTGACTACTAGGAGATTGTATCTAGAGCTCATTCTGCTGAATGGCAGATCTCATTCACAAACCTAATCAGCTTGTCTCACAGTGTCTTGAGGAAATGTTGCCTGAATTCTTTTTCGTAGGTTATAGTATAGTGATGTGGAAACTGGCATGTCTTATGACTTGAAATTGTGTACTTAAAAGAGCGCAAAGTATGGTAATTTGAGTTGGCTTCATTTCACGATGGTGTTGGGCACCAGAAATTTTTCATCCTGCTTGCCTTCTCCCTCTCTGTAAAAGGCAGATGACTTACTATGGTTACTACCTTGAAAGGAATCATGCTTTTACTAGCTGATCTTGATGCCTCATAACGTATCTTTGTGATTCCAGCAACACAGTTTCCAAATGACCATATTCACAAAATACAGAGCAATGCCTGGCTAATTGTGCTTCACGTCACTGCTGTTCTGGGATGCTGAATTTCAGCTGTCAGATGTGTTTATGAGAAGGACAGTTGAATATAACGGGACTGTTTTTCTGCTGGTGTAAGTCAGTGCAGACTTGCTGATTTCAGACCAGCTACTTCATTTGACAAATAAGTTCTCACAGAGTTAAATGTGGAACTGACTTTTGAATAACAGGAAAAAAGGGCATGAGTAATAGCACCCTATAAAACAACCAAATGTTTTTTGTATTTAGGATATCTAAAAACTGCAGAGTTTTCAAACCATACTAAATATAGCTCTTATAAATTCTCTCCTCTGTAGGGAAGGAGCAGAGAGAGCAACTTAATTGCTTAATGTCTGCATTTACTTTCAATGTACTGCCAGTCCTGTATTTAAATGATTTATTTATATTTTTTTTTTCTTACATTATGGGAGGATACCTGTGCAGAAAATATTTGCAGTTAACTGTTGGAGTAGATTCTGTCTTGTCAGAGTCGGGTTGTTTTAATAATAGTCTGACTTTTCCCAGGGTCATCTTACACCTCACATCAAGTGTAGATGCAGTCAAAGACTGCTGGATCTAATTCTCCACTGCCGTGTGTCTTGCGGAGCTATCTACAAGATGTTCAAAGTGATGTAAATACTGATGTGATCTAACAATGTTTTTACAATGCCTTTTTCACCAACTGAAAAGGTGAAATGAAGCATAAGAAAATGGAAGACAGTGCCCACGGTCGGCCACGTAGTTATACCACATAGGTATATTGATACAGTCATCTGAAAATAGGTGTCCACAAGTTATGAGGAAAAAATGCTATTTTTAATAAATCTGTAAGTTGATAAATCAAGCAGCCAGGCAAGGGGATATGTAGAGGAAAGAGCAATTATGAGAGGAAAGTCAGGAGACTGTAAATATCACACAACAGTACAACATCTGGTCCTGCATATTGATGAAAAAGGAAAAGCAGGAGACTGAACTACTGGCCCGTCCTTTAGAGTAAAGTCACCATGTCTCTGCAGGACAAAAGCATTCAACTGTACCACTATAATATATTTCAGAAGAACATAATTAGTACATATTACTGAGGGTTTTAGTTTACATATTGGTATCAATGGTTTATTTCAGTAGCAGGCTACACCTACCTTTTTCACATGTTTCTGACTGATTAGAAACACTGAAACAGCAAAATCTGTTTGTCTATGTTACAGATTAATATTTAGACCTGGATTCTGTTTCGTTATATGCTTTGTACTCATGAATTATAGAATGACTTATTGTAAATGAAGATAGATGATGTTCTTGGGGTGGATATCAGCGGCTATAGGTTCAGCTCCAGTCTCTGGCAAGAACTTATCAGTGCCTTTTGGCAATCCATGTTGTATCTTTATATATTTTATTTGTAAAAAAAGACAGTTATTATTGTTTCCATGCTTTGCTTATGTTCTTTCTTTAAAATTGGGCCTGGGGCTGTTTCTTAGTGCTTATTTATAAAGGGCCCAGCATAATGGGATTCAAATATCAGTTGGTGCTCATAAGTAACACAAACATTCACCACAGTCCATTGGATTTACAATTTTAAAATAGTTCTTGTTTTTTTGTTTTAAAGCTACTATGTTCCTTGAACAGTGGAAGCGTTTACAGATGAGATTGAATTACTTCTGGGATCTAACTGGACTGGAGGAAGAAGAAGTAAGTTTCCTTTCCCTGTGCTAATTTACTGTATAAATTATTCTATATCTGAAGATATACACTGATATTTAGTTCTCTCGTGAGTGTTTCCAGATCAATGCAGTTCATAGCTATATTTTTTTCTAAATGAATTTAATGGATACAGTTTTGAGGACCAATGCATCATTAAAGAAATCTTCACCTATATCTTACTGATCAGTACTCTAATTTTAATAATTGATATTGAAAAGGATTATAAGATAGAGAACAGTCAACAGCCCAGTAGTCCCCTTCTTCCATCACTGTCCCAAAATACAGCCTTTAGCAATGTTTTTACAGTAAGGGAGATATCCCAAGAATTCCTTCACTGATGACTTGACTACAACCTCCCCTATTTTGCCTCATGTTTCTCAGCTTTTTCACTACTCTCTATCTAGTTATGATGTAGCTGATGCTCCCAGTATAATCCAGTACCTGCAATTTGTAAGTGGTGTTGCAAACCAAGTGCATCATCAGATCAGAAAATACTGCTTGTCCTGTGTGGAATGTCATAATGCTACCTGGGAGAACAACACATTGAGAGGCTGGAGAAGAAACTCTTGGCTCTGCAGCATACTTGATGAACCCATCAGATTTTACTGAATTTCAAGTTCATCACTTGCAGTGCAAAATCCTAAGGTTTAGCTCAATAGTTGCAAAATGCTGTGAAAGAATCTATAGATTTGTGAGGTCCCGTGATGAAGAGACCTGTAGTGGTAAAAGTTCGTGGACCGAAACTGTGGGATCAGCAAGATTCCTTTATGACAAGTAAAGGAGTGCCAGGCACATCTCAGCACAAGATGAAGAATTAGGAACATAGAATCATAAAAATAAGGCCAGAATGGACCTTGAAGGGCAATCCTTTGTGCGTGATATGATCAACTCTACTGAAATCATTATAAAAAGATATTTGTCTAATTTGTTCTTATATAAATCCAGCAGTGGAGATTTCCCTTCCTCCCTAGGCAATCTGTTCTAATACTTATGCATCATTTCTGCTAATATGCTTTTCCTAGTGTCTAACTCAAATCTCCTTGCTGAATGTTTATTTTTTTCTTGTTCTTTATTTCAAAGATAAAGAGAAGAGATTATCTCCATCCTCTATTCAGCAAAATTCAACATAATATCATATCTGTCTGTCACCCTTTTCTTTAAGATGAACTAGCCTCTGCTCTTTCAGTCTTTGTTCTTAAATAATTTTCTGGAAGTCTGGTTATTCTTGTTCCCTTGTGGACATTTTCTAGTTGATGCAGCTCTTTCTTGAAGAATAATGCTCAAAATGGACATATCTCTTGACCAAACATCTTAAGCAAAAAAACATGCACTGTGTCATCTTCTTTCAGCTCTTGGTACTTCAGCAAAAACGCAAAAGTTAGATCAGGTTTTTTCACCTGTTATCTATTAGATTCATAAAGATGAAGATAAATGTGTCTGTAAGACAGATACTAGCACTATGATTCAGTGGTGGTGAAGTCTTCACAAGTGTTGAAAACTATGGAAACTGGAAAATTGTGTCTGATCAGGTTAGGCCAGAAGGAACTAGAAGTGAAAAGGAAAAGGTCACTTATAAGAGCAAGAAGAAAAGGGACAAGGAAGAAGTTGAGAAGGTTTAACAGTTTTAAGACTGGATGGGTTTATGTTATTTATTATCAACAATTTTTTTTTAGAAAGGGAAGTTACAGAACCAAAACAGGGAGGAAATTAACCATAAAAGTTTAAAAGCTGAGAAGTGCATTGTGAGAATTATATTGAAATAAATGTCTTCAGTGTAATTTTTGTGGACTATTGATTATAACATTTTCTTTCTTTAACAGTTATTTCTTTAACCACTCTGGGCCGAACCTTTTGCTTCAAAAGAGTCACGAGACATTAATTTAGTCCACTTATTTGTAAATATCGTGGCAACAGCAATCTGAGAAAGCAGACTCCCTGAGGCATATATGCATATTTGCAGCTGACAACTGTACAGGCTTGGAGGATTTGCATTTGTACATCTGAAATCCTCAACAATAAGGGGTAGCATTGGTTTCTAGACTGTAAAATAGTTAATTGTGTTGAAAAGCAATTGAGCAACTGATAACCAAATGGAAGAGGAAAAGAAAAGAAAGAAACCTGAACCAGAACCTTGGAAATATCTTGAATAATCACTCAATGTGTTATGCCACAGATATGACTTTGTGTAACGTGGTCAAACAGGTTGTGCATTTTTTTGTTTTTTTTCAGGTTGTGTAATAAGGGATATAGCCATCAATAAAGCAGGGGTGGAGGTGGGAGAATCCGTACCCTTTTCTACTTCTGAAGGAGCTGGTGAAGAAGTACTGAGGGACTCAAGTTAATGATTTAGGGAGTAGAAATAATTGGCCTCCCATGAATCTTCAGAAATTGTGTTTCTAGGACCCAGGATGTTACTGCTTTAGATTTTGCGGTTGCACTGCCCCTCCAGAAACAGGGACTACCTCTAGGCCTTTCCTTCTTCCACTCCTCCTTCCCAATTACAGATGAGATCCAGGTGGGTAAGCAGGATTTGCCAGAGATGTGCTTCTTGCGGAACAGACAAGATAGGGGATGAGCATAGGGGATCTTGTACTGCAAAGGAGTGTGTGTTCTGAGGGACATAGGTATGAGGAGGTGGAGAGGGACCTTCTCCTTACCCAGAGTCTCACAAACCCTGTCTGACTTTTTCAGGTCTCCCAAAATCACAGTACTCCCTCTCCCAGCTCTTTTATACAAAGGTCTCTTAGACACTGCTGTGGTTTTTTTCAGCCCTATTTTCACTCCCCCCTGTCCTCCTCTGTTGCACCTAAAAAAAACAGTTTTCCTGTGCACTGAAGATGTCTTTGGCTGATTCATGTTAGGTAAATTAGGCACGCTGACAACCTCCAAGATTAGCCTGCTATTGGTATTAACAAGGAGATCAGAATCTGGTCCTAGTTCATGTGGTTGTTCCAGGAACCTTAGCACCACATCACTATGTAGTTTCTTGTGTGGGAAAAGAACTTTCCTTTTGAGGAAATGAGCTTTTATTTTTAAATTTAAAGTGCATTTTACATTTACTTGTGTGTATGAATGGAGGCTGCCATTTTTTTAATCCAAACTGCGTATGTAAATAATGTGGGAAGGTGTTAAGAAAGTCTTGTTTTAATGAACTAGAATAAAGAGGCCTGAATATCATTTATTATTCAGTAAATCTTTTATGGCTAGGTCATTGTTATTTATTCTGGGATTTTTCCCATGGAGTGTCATTGACACAGATAGATTAATCAAGACTAAAATAAGAGGGAAGGAGAAGTAGCTCTTCTGTCAGTCTGCACGAAGTACTAAACCCAGTGGAAGTTATTTCTAAATGTACTTTTGAACCTGAAAAAGGCTTTTAAAATTTAAGAACAGTACTTTGTGATGTTTTTTAATGTCAGCCAAAATTGCTAATTGTTTAAAATGAATGCAGAATTTCAGAACCCATCATATTTCAGCAGAATTGATTCATGTTCTGTAGTTTTGCTTTATGTTTTTTTAGTTTGTTTAGTTTCCTTCATTTTCACATGTATATGGAGCCTTATGAGTAGTGCAGCATTGCAAAGTCACGCCTATAAAAATTCTCCCACGTTACACCTATGTAAAATATGTAATTATGCAGTGTGAGACAGCATTTTATTGATACAAGTTTCAAATGACCTTGCTATATTCATTACTTTCCAGGAACACATAAGTGTTTGTTTTTTCCTAGTTTCATCCACACCTCTCTGGGTCAGAGCTATAGAAATAATTCTAACCAATGGAAAACATAAGGACTTTTTTTGATTCTGCATCTTGACTTCAAATCAGTAGAGCACCATTGACTTCTTAGATCTCATCTTCCTGCTTCCAACCCACTCTGCTACTTCTGCTGCAAGGTTGAATTTTTTCTAGGCAGTATAGAAAGTTTTTGCCACTTTGTGTGTATGTTCGTGTGAAAAGTTTTTGATCTGCAGTTTGTCCATTAATAGTTCATTACATGATAATGAAATTCTCACTATCTATGAATGTAAGCCTGTCACAACGTTTTCAAATATGAGTGCATTAAGGTAAGACATCTTGAGCTGAGATTTGCAAAGGAGTCTGGAAGTTAGGCATCCAGATTCCATTGGCTCTTCCATAGTGACCAGCCTCCTTAAATCTAACAGAACAAATGCATCCAAAATGTAAATTCAGGAACCTGAACTATGTGACACAGTTTTGAAATGCAAATCAAACCACTTCCTCTCTAATTGGCGATGTGACTGTTCCTTTTCTAAAATTCTTGTTTTTATTTTCTGAGGTGATTATCTATGGATTTGTTTACTTCAATTCATAAAATTAAAAGAGTAGGGTTTTTTAGGTTTTTTTTTTCCTAATAGATTTGCTGTGTTATTCTCTGAAGTCTTTGTTTTGGAAGATCTAGACTCACATGAGTGAAGCTTTGTAAAATGTCTCAGTAGTTCACTGATACCACTAGATAGGGATGCCCTCTTTACTTTCATGCTACTAAGTCTATTGTTTCATCCATCGCCTGAACCTACTGACTAAACCTGTGGAGAAGTAATTCCAGAAAGAAAGTGGACAGTGCTCGTGGTGGAGGGGACCAATTAATTAGATACATTTTCACATAGTATCATCAGGGCATTGGGCAGGGGAAGAGAAGAATGTGTGGGTTAGGAAGACCCTTTTAGCAACGGTGAGCTGTTAAATCAACTCATCTGTAGTATGCAACTTCAGTGATAGATTGCAGCCGCATAACAGCTTAAGAGAATCTAACTCCACACTATTGTGGTGCTACTATCCCAGCCATGCTATCTTGTTCTTCCTCTTACATGCGCGCTGGCAATCATAAAACTGAGTGGTGATGGTGAGGGGTCTGGAGCACAAGTCTTGTGAGGAGAGGCTGAGGGAGCTGGGGTTATTCAGCCTGGAGAAGAGGAGGCTGAGGGGAGACCTTATTGCTCTCTCCAACTCCCTGAAAGGAGGGTGTAGAGAGGTGGGGGTCGGTCTCTTCTCCCAAGTCCCAGGCGACAGGACTAGAGGAAATGGCCTCAAGTTGCGCCAGGGGAGGTTCAGGCTGGATCTTAGGAAGAATTTTTTCACGGAAAGGGTGATCAGCCGTTGGAATGGGCTGCCCAGGGAGGAGGTTGAGGCACCATCCCTGGAGGTGTTCAAAAGACGGGTTGATGGGGTGCTGGGAGATATGGTTTAGTGATGGTGTTGCTTTTTGTTTGTTGTGTGGGTGTTTCTTTTTGTCAAAATGAGGTTGATGGTTGGACAAGATGATCTTTAAGGTCCCTTCCAACCTAGAAGATTCTGTGATTCTGTGAACACATCAGACAGCTGTACAGCTGAAGAGTAGTCGGGGGTATGAGGGGTAGAAGTTTTTTACCATGCACGGGTGTCAGAGTAAGGACAGAAATGGAAATGTGTAGCTAGTGCAAGGTGAAATTAAGTCTAGGAGTATGAGAGCGCATGGGAGTGCAGGCTTACATTGGCTTACGCTGCTGTGAAACTCAAGTCATTAAACTGAAATCTCAAGTATAAAAGCTTTTGACTACAAATTCAATGTTCATGTTTGTTTCAAATAAGTTGTTTTCATGAATGTTCCTGGCTGTAAATCCATTCATTGGGATATTTATGGGAAACAATTAAAAGAGGCACTGGTACAGCTGAAACAAATTAGTAAAGACTGAACAAATATTTATGGTCAAAGATAGATTTTTAGTTAAGATTAGCTAAAGTATCTGTATTTCTCCACATTAGAGAGGAGCCAGTGCTCTAATCTGGATCATGATTCAACTTGAAGAGTTCACAAAGGTTTAGAAAGACAGTGGTTGGTCAGAATATACACCTTCTGAAACCAGATAATTCTGAATATTGTAAAGCTTTTGTTAGCTTGCCTCTGATATATGCTCCTTCAGATTACCTTAGAACGTTATATAGAGTTCCATTTTTTTTTTACCTAGTAAGCCAGGTTGCCTGTAAGCCATGGCTTCCAGGTGCACAGAGGCTGAAAGGAAGAAAACTACAGGGAAATGAAAATTCCAGAAATCACATAAATAGCCAGTGGCGAGAAAATACTCTGTCATTAACAAAAATCTGATCTGATATTACCTGGAATACATTTTCCCATTTGGCAGAAAAAACTGGGCTAATTACGAGTCATCCTTATTAAAATGGGAGAGACTTTGAGATGTGGCATGCTAGAAATACTGTTCCATTATATTCACTTATCTATCTCTGGTATGGGGAAGTCAGGGAAATTAATGACATTTGCAGTAGTTCTGTCCATGAGATTGATATCTTGATGATCCCAAGGGTCTTTTTCAACCTGAACGATTCTATGATATAAGTACTATGTTGTAAGTTTGATTTATCATTCAGCTTTGACAGTTACTTGCCCACTCAGTCATAGATCTAAGATCTATGACCTCTGACCAGCTGTAATAGGATGAATTTATGAAATGTTTGTCTCTTTCATGCATCAGTGATCTTCTCTTTAGAACTTCTTGCTAACTCTCTTTGGATCACCGTGGTGCATAATGTGCAATACGCAGCCTTGGACAAATGGTAGTTCAAGGCCCAGTATCTCATGATTTTCATCTTGCTTAGAAGAAAAATACCTTATCTTAACTGGAGGAAACTGTTGATTTGTAAATTTGCTAATCTGTAGGCTATCTTACCTTGAGACCATAATGTTGTGATTTGTGAAGCAGGTTTTCAGATCAAATTTAAAGGATTTTGCAGTGTTTATTGTATTTCTTTTGGTGAGAGCTACAAATCTGTAATCCATCCATGCAGCACTACAGGCTTGGGGCAGAGTGGCTGGAGAGCTGCCCAGCAGAAAAGGACCTGGGGGTGTTGGTTGCCTGTCGGCTGAACATGAGCCAGTGGTGTGCCCAGGTGGCCAAGAAGGCCAAGAGTATCTTGGCCTGTATCAGGAACAGTGCGGTGAGTAGGACTCAGGAGGTGATCATCCCCCTGTACTGGGCACTGGTGAGGCCCCACCTTGTGTGCTGTGTCCAGTTTTGGGCCCCTTACAACAAAAAAGACATTGAGGTGCTGGAGGGAGTCCAGAGAAGGGCAATGGAGCTGGTGAGGGGTCTGGAGCACAAGTCTTATGAGGAGAGGCTGAGGGAGCTGGGGTTATTCAGCCTGGAGAAAAGGAGGCTGAGGGGAGACCTTATCGCTCTCTACAACTACCTGAAGGGAGGGTGTAGAGAGGTGGGGGTTGGTCACTTCTCCCAAGTCACAGGCAACAAGATTAGAGGAAACGTCCTCAAGTTGCGCCAGGGGAGGTTCAGGTTGGATATTAGGATATTTTACACTGAAAGGGTTATTATGCACTGGAACAGGCTGCCCAGGGAAGTGGTTGGGGCACCATCCCTGGAGGTGTTCAAAAGATGGGTTGACATGGTGCCAGGTGACGTGGTTTAGTGATGTTTTTTTTGTCAGATTTAGGTTGATGGTTGGACAAGATGATCTTGAAGGTCCCTTCCAACCTAGATGATTCTATGATTCTGTGTACACTCAATCTTAAATATTGACAACATAGTACTCCACTTCCGGCAGCCAGCCATGGTGGTGCGCAGGGTGCTGTGGATCGCCGAGCTCTGGGCCCGATCCCTGCAGCCCCTGCCCTGTCCAACCGAACCTCCCCCTATGGATTGGCCAATGGCAAGTGGTGCAGGGCTGGGCCCCCAGCACGGCTGGGTATGGGCCCCTCCGTGGCCTCCCCTTGTGGAGGGGGAAGCTCTGGCAGCTGCAGGAGAACAAGGAGATGGTGCGCTGGGTTGTGAAGATGAGCCAGGTCGGGGAAGCCGGGGAGGGTCCCCCACCCAATAATTTTTTCTGTTTGTTTTTTTCCTGATTAACCAACTTCATCTCTATGATCATGTGACCCACCTTCTTGATGTCAGGAAGGCTGTGGACATTGTCTACCTGGGCTTTGGTAAGGCCTTTGACACCATCCCCCACAGCGTTCTCCTGGAGAAGCTGGCGAATCATGGCACAGACAAGTGTACTCGTCACTGGGTAAAAAACTGGCTGGATGGCCATGCCCAGAGAGTTGTGATTAACGGGGTGAAATCCGGTTGGCAGCCGGTCACCAGTGGTGTCCCTCAGGGCTCGGTTTGGGGCCAGTCTTGTTTAATATCTTCACTGATGACCTACATAAGGGGATTGAGTGCACCCTCAGTAAGTCTGCAGATGACACCAAACTAGGTGGGAGTGTTGATCTGCTTGAGGGTCAGAAGGCTCTACAGAGGGATCTGGACAGATTGGATTGATGGGCCAAGGCCAATGGGATGAGGTTTCATAAGGTCAAGTGCCGAGTCATGCATTTCGGTCACAACAACCCCGGGCAACACTACAGGCTGGGGGCAGAGTGGCTGGAAAGCTGCCCAGCAGAAAAGGACCTGGCGGTGTTGGTGGACACGCGGATGAACATGAGCCAGCAGTGTGCCCAGGTGGCCAAGAAGGCCAACGGCATCCTGGCCTGTATCAGGAATAGTGTGGCCAGCAGGAGTAGGGCAGTGATGGTGCCTCAGGACTGGGCACTGGTGAGGCCTCACCTCGAGTGCTGTGTTCAGTTCTGGGCCCCTCACTACAAGAAGGACATAGAGGTGCTGGAGCGGGTCCAGAGAAGGGCAACAGAGCTGGTTGAAGGGTCTGGAGAACAAGTCATACGAGGAGAGGCTGAGGGAACTGAGCATGTTTAGTTTGGAGAAAAGGAGGCTGAGGGAAGACCTCATTGCCCTCTACGACTACCTGAAAGGAGGTTGTAGAGAGGTGGGTGTTGGCCTCTTCTCCCAAGGGAATAATGACAGGAGCAGAGGAAATGGTCTGAAGTTGCAGCTGGGGAGGATTAGATCAGATATTAGGAAGAATTACTTTACTAAGAGGGTGGTCAGGTACTGGAATGGCCTGCCCAGGGAGATGGTGGAGTTGCCATCCCTGGAGGTATTTAAGAAACGTGTAAACATGGCACTTCAGGGCATGCTCTAGTGCCTGAGATTGTTGGGTTGTGTCTGTCTGTGGGTGGGTGTGGGATGTGTGTGGTTTTTTGTTGTGTTTTTTTTTTGTTGGACTCGATGATCTCAAAGGTCCCTTCCAACCATGAAGATTCTGTGATTCTACATCAACATGGTCCCCTAAAGAGTGCCTCCACAGCCAAGTGTTTCCACTGTTACACATTATCTGACCAAAAAAAATAAATAAAAAAGGATGGTGCCCAAGGGAGAAAAAAATCCATTCTTTAAGAATGTTTCTTTGGAGAAGGGGTTCTATGCTTATGTGTTGGCTAAAAAGGGGGTCCTAGTCTAGTAGACTACGAGTACTCAGTACTACCATAGGACAAATAAAAACAATAAATGTAACAGTGATATGCACAGATATTTTAAGTTTTCTGGAGTCCAGGTAATATTTTATCAAAGTTAGAGTAATAAGGTAAGCTGGAAGTTGTTCCACTGACAAGCTGGGTGATGCCCCATTTTAATGGGCTATCATCCAACTTTACAGCTGGGTTTCTTCTTTATGTTTGTCAGCTCATTTATTTTAGCAATGATTTATCATGCAGTAGAATAAATAATTTTAACCAAAATTTTCAATACCATAGTTCAAGGGACATCTGGCTTCACATAATTCCACTTACTGATGTAGGAGTATTTAAATGGGTTGGATTTGAACTGAATGATGAACAAAAATAAATGATGGTATATGCTGCTACAGTTACCCACAACATTTGATATCTTGATACTGCAATGGCAGCATTTGGTTGTTTGGTCCTAGTTTAAGAGCATTTAAAAATCTAAGGCCAAATTTCGAAATTCTGAAGCACTACTACTGTTCTTGCTCAATGGGAGTAAACAAAGGCATTATACTTATCTATCTATCTGGGAAATATATTTCAATAATAAATCTCGTGGGTTCTTTAGTTTTAACTAGTTTTCTGTTGCTTTAGAATAGCTGAGCTTTGACAGCTGGGTTCCTATGTACTTGTAGAGTTACTTTTGTCTTTTAACATCCCTAAACTTGTAATGATGTTAGATTACTTGTTCAAGCTGCTGTTTTAATTTTACATAAATCAAATTTGTTTTGCAAGTGATATGGACTAAAAAGATTGTGAACATCTACCAGTGATCCCTTCATATGTGCGGAGCTATAAATGTACTTTTCCTTGATTGAGCATCAATCAAGACCTGTTTTGACTAGGTCAGTCTAAACAGATCATCGATGTGAATGGCAATCTCTTCCTTAGGCTTTCTCCCCCACCCCACCCCACCCAGTGTCATCTTCATAAGAAACAGAGGGCTTCAGCCCCTGATTTTTAATAATTAACCTTCTTGCAGCAGAGAAAAGCTGGGCGCTCTGTTCTGTTCATTCTAAGTTTCCATTTTGATTTGTGGCAATAGCTGTGTCGTTGCAGTTCTCATTTGTAGAAACCTTCCTACCAGTGTGCCCCTGCTTTGCTGCTCTGCTTGTGTTCAGCATATCAGGATAAGGCTGTTCAGTGAATTTGCAGTGTTTCTCTGACTGTCTTTAAAGTGTAAAAACAAAGCAAAAGGTTGGCTTCGTTTTTGCTGATGACTTCTTTGGTCTGTTAATCTGGGAGATTCAGTCAGATCAATCAGATCTGTCCAGATGTGTTTGTCATGCATGCTTTGTAAAATTCCATTATCACTTTCTTCCTAAATCAAAGATAAATTAAGGAGAGATTAGTTCTCTTTATATATTTTTATCCAACTGGATCGTTACCTACACAGCCTTAATTTGCAATGTATAGTGGATGCACATGTTGTATGTTTGAGGCAAATCCTGGAGACCATTCTCAGGGAAAATTCCCACTGACGTCAATGTGAGTTTTGTCTGAGTAAAAATTTCATGATTTGGCTCTTTGTTTTCAGGGTGGGAATTATCGTTTTCTACTCTGAGCACTCATTTGGCCTCAAAGTACCTTGGCTCACATGGTTTTCAATAAGTGTCTGGCAGCTGTACTGGCAAACTTCCAGCATCGTGGGATTCATATTTATCCCTACATGGACATTTGGCCTTCTTCAAGTCATCACAACTATTTCTAGCTTATTGTCCTAAGTGTAGAACTCTTCCCATTTTCAGACAAAGAATTGATTCTGAATCACGCTCTTTCTACAGCAAAGTGGAATCATTCCTCCACATCCATGTATATGTGATCAGGATCAAGTATCTCTAAGTCTGTATTGTAAAGAAATATTTCATGCAATATACTCATAAAAAGAATGTATGTATGCATGCATTCCAGGAGGCGCTGTGGTCTGTTCAGTCAAGGGTAAAATGACTTGGCAGCTTCAGTGAAGACAGATCAACTAATTTTCCAATCCAGATGTAGGTGTATAAAATGCAGTTAAAAGGACATTGAAATGTCTTAATAGGAAAACTAAAAACAACTTGACCAAATTTGAACAGAACATGCACTCAAAACAAAGCTGTCAGTAGCAAAAAAGGAAGCTATGGTACGTTTTGCTTGGCATTTTATTTTCTCACCTTGTCTCCTTTCAAGCCAGTTTTCCAAAGTTTCTCTGACCTCTGGCAGCTGCCCCTGGTGTCCCAGAATGCTTTGCTTAGTAGAAAATAAGAAAAAAGGAAGAAAGCCAATTCAGCTCTGCAGGTGCTCCCATAGTGTGATCAGGTCTCCTCAGTTTCTTACAGCTTCATTTATCTCATTTCCCTACTCTCATCGAGCTGTCTCCTTTCATGTAGCAATCCATGCCTGATGCCTTCATCCTTTCTTCATTGAAGTCTAAAGATGTTTCTTCCATGGGACCTCTGAATGTTATCTAAGGAAGGGGATACAAATTAATGCAAATCAACAAGTTAGTGAGAACCAACAGAACACCAAGATACATGCATTGACCACAGCATCTTTGAACACTTACTGTTGTATCTTTGTCTTTGTTTTCCCCATCCATCTTTCCAGCATTTTTGCTGCTAATCAACTTTACCAATGTCAGAGATTACCTGTGCTTCATTATTTCTTGGCATTCCACATACAATCGTAGCACTTTGTTAAGTAATAACACCAGTGACCCTTGTGACAAAAAGTGCTATAGTCATTCGTCATTGTGGTATTGATTTTTATGTGAGGCATAAGCAATGTAAAAGAACTTGGCGGTGTAAAGAGCGTTGCACTTGCACGCTTAGAACATGTTTTTACTTATTTGAATACTACATGAAATTAGAAGTGTAAAACAAGCTGTCATGTTAGCGGTTTCACTATATTTGTTTGGTATAGCATCATGGTACTAGAGTCTCAGAGGCACAGCCGTACTTGAGCTTGAGAGAAAAAAAGCTCCCTAAAGTCTCCCACGTCAGTAGCAGGCTCCCTGGGAGCAGCAGAATGTGTGTACCGTTTGGGACTGCCTTTAGGACAGACACACAAATGACTTGCTCATAGTGTTCGAAAAGATACAGAAATACTCATTTAAGGCAGTTATTTAAATGATGGTGTACTTACATACCTGTTCAATGCATCAGGAAAATCTCATGAGCAGGAAAAACAATACATTGGGAGCCTCACTGTGTCTATAGACTGTTGTGCAACAGATAATGCACAAAATGGTGTCTGACGTAATGAAAATGTTACAGATAACAGAAAATGAATAGCACCCCCTGTTCTATTGCCCATGGGGATTAATTATTTTTTTTTTAAATTTGCTATCAGATTCATTAAAAAGTGTTAGTCAGTTGATTTTGTGACTGGGCTGATAAGCATATGTCCATGTATCCATATAAGGATGGATGGTATGCCTTAGCAACAGCCTTTTTGTGGGAGGTATCAAATCCAAATCCCAGGCTCAGAACTTGGCGGGAATGAGGAGGTACATGGCATTCGTCTATTTTATGAGATGCTTTCTTTAAAATCCTGGCACGTTTGTGCTACCATGCTTAATTTATGCTCTAATTTGGAAAAGGAAAATATAATTTGCAAGCAGACCTTGAAAGGCCATTGATAGGAGAAACTGGGACAGGTCCAGCAGCCCAAGAGAGGTGAGGCAGCCACAGCTCCATGCCCCCAGGTCCAACCTGTACCGAGGCTACACTTGTATTGTGAGGCTACATGTATTGCCAGTAGACATCGATACGCAGAACACTCGTATACACCTCATACATGCATATATACATGGCCAGCCACACAGATCACTCAGACAGACAGACAGACATAGCAGGCACACAAACACAAACAGCACAACGGCCTCATCCTGCTCCTCTTCCTGGGTGAGCAGGACGGAGGTGTCCTAGTGAGAATATATCCATGCCCGTATGTACAATCTGGATCCCCCCAGCAGCTGGGCTCCTTCTGTCTGCCCAGTAGCTGTCCCTGGGCCCTAGTTTCCCCAGTTGGTGGCACCCAGAGGTACGAACTCACAGCACTCCAGCCTGTCTCCACTTGCACATACATCCTGCTTCCCTGGAGCTGTCTGGGACTTCCCTAGTCCCCTAGAAGTCAACCCACCCTGCTCTTGATCGTGAACACAAACACACACAAACACGCATAAACACACACATACACTCACTCTCTCTCTCTCTCCAGTGAGTTGCACTCATAAAGACCCCTAGACCTTGTGGTCCTTCTAGCAGTTGGCTGGGACTCCTCTGGTCCCTCTGACCAACTCCACCATGGTCTCACCCTTGGAGACTCACACCTCCCTGGCTTCCAGGCGCTTCACCTTGACAGCTTGACAGCTACTCCTGCTTGATCTCCACTAGTGCTTACGTACTCAGTTTCACACCAGCACTCGCTTCAGTTGGTGGTGGTCAGACCCCCCTACAGACCAGCAAACTATTTACATGTAACTGGCATTTTATAACCCCTTATCCCTGTGTTTTTCTACAGTTGTTCCTCCCCAAGTGACATAGATTCCTCCCTTCTCCACCTTTGGTTCCTCCCTTAAGCATGACATGACATAAAATCCCTACATGCTCTTTTCCTGCATCCCATAATGGATCCCTCCTAATCTGAAAAGTGCTGTGCTGTTGAATCATCTTGATGGCTGCTTGGATCATGCACGAGTGACCAGAGCTTCTTTTTTTTTTGCTTTTCTTTTAATTATAATCATATATTTGATTGGTTTTTTTTTCCTTTTTCAGGAGCATCCCAGGCCAGAGTATGAAACCAAACTGCTACAGAAAAAGCTGAAAAATAAAAGCATCACAACAGAAAATGCGAATGAAGTAAGATGCAACTTACTCTTTTCACTCATGTCGGATTTGTGTTTCATTATATTGTGATTATCTTTTTGTCTGTCTCTGATGGATAGTTTGCAAAAGGTACTTTTTGGTATCCTTAATCAGCCTTCTTGGCTGCTTGCTAGGGGTCTCCTGTTATGCAGCCCCACAGCACCGTTGAATGACTTTGAGGTCACCACTTTGCTAGCAAAAGTAAAGCAATTTGCATAGGAATATGGTTTACAGGTGGTTCAGGACCTAAGGTATAGAGTGATGAATAAGCTGTAAGATAATCACCACAAGACTTCTTATAGCAATGACTTAGAATTTAAGTACTTTGTGGACAATAAATAGTACAGCTTTTATTATAGTGATTTCATTTACATAAGTAACATTGGCATCTTTAGTCAGGTTACAGCTACACAGTTGTGAAATTTCGATAACATTTCCAATATAAATAGAAAAATAATTAGTGTATAATTTTTAGATTGAAGTGTGTTTAGGCTTTCTATGGTTATTTCAAACCTAAGAACAAGCACTTTTTTGTCCAATCCCTTTTTGTAAGAAGCTGATTGAGGTCTATTTCCTAGGCACAAATAAGTCCCTGTAGAATTTGTCCATTAGGCTTGCTTAATCATTGCTTATTTCCTGTATGCCACATGCACCAGCAAAGCCAAAGCGCTCCAAAACCATGTCCAGTTTCCAGGTAGGAGGAAAGAGTTTAATTTGTTTTAAACATTGAGAACCAGTATCTGAAGTGGAGTATACTCCAGCTTTCAGGTGTGGTCCAACAAATTTAACCTTGCAGCTTATGAAAGAATTTAACTCTCCCTCTCTTCTGATGATCACCATCAAGATTGTAAACTGTTTCCAGTGGTCTTTTGTCTCAGTGAGACTGCCTTTCACCTGTTGGGCCCAACTGAACTCCACAGAAGACAATGGAAATATTCTCAGTTACTTCAATGGGCTTTGGATCTTGCCCAATATGAGCAGGGACTCTCACATAACAATATGGGGATGCCTTCCCTTACACATTAAACAGTTCTCTAGGCCTTCTAAGGGAGGCATCAGGGACTGTAAAAGACTGATAAAGCAACTGCTGCTGTTCACTTTTTTTCTGACTTAAAGTAGGTGAAATCTAAAAACAAGCCAGCGATTGATGCTCTAGAATATTAAACTTTTGTAGTCATGAGGCAGTCTTAGATGGTTATCTTGTTTAAATGAGGCAGAGAAATCACAGCATTATAAATGAGAAATTAAGGTAAAAGAAGGCAATGAAAACTGCTAAGGGTGTAAGTGGAAAATGAGGAACAATGTAAAGATCCAGCACTATTAAAATGGGAAGAACTCCTTTCAGACATCAAGAAGGGAAAGGTTTTCCTGGAGTATTTCTTCTGCAATTACTTTTTCTGCCAATGTGAATGGAAAAATAGCACCCAGAAAGAAAATATTTGCTTCAGCTTTTGGGGGTATCTGTGTGCGGACTTTACCCAATGTCCTTATAGGAGACAAAATCCTATTTTGAAAATTGATGTAGGCATTTTGAATTGCAAACCTCCTGATTTTTGGTAATATTTAATTGTCAATTAGTTTAGAAAAAAAAAAAAATTAGTTAATGGAGTCATTTAAGTATTTTCTGGAAAAGTTTCCCAGAGTCATCTCACTCTCTTTTCTAAACATCATTTAAAAATAAACTACTGTGACATTTGCCACCAGTTACTTGTAGAGAGAAAACAGGTATTCGTATGGCAGAACATTTCATTTGGGGTGATTAAGGTAAATTTCTAATAAATGCATTCAACATGCAACTTATTGACTACCATCTCTCCCTTAATCACTGAAATGTATTTCAAACTTCTGAGTTGTTTTCCATCGGTCAACATTTTGCTTACTAATTCTGTTGCAATCACTCCTCTGATTTCCCTCAAATTCTTTCCAGCAAACAGCATATTAGTCTGGTTTTCAAAGATGTGTTGCTCAGTGGTTTGTACTTCAATGTCTTATGATATTATAATGATAAGAAATGTTTGTGTGAGACCTACAGAAGAGGAAAAAGGCCAGTTCTTTATTTGAGCTGTTATGTTTAATATAACTGTGGAAATGTACGATTATATTTTGCTTTGGAACATCCTGAAAAGTTAGACATTAAAAGTGATGAGTATTTAAGACTGCAATAGTTTTTCTGCCTAATTTTTGGAGGTTTTAACCTTTTCTTTTTCCTCCTTTAGCTGGCTGTATGTTTTACTCATTGCAAGACCTGCGTGGCAGGTTAATTTAAGGCACAGGTTTCTGTGAGGTCTCTGGCTCAGTACTTCTGTCTTGTTGGGTAGAAGCCAGGGTACAGGATTTTGTCATATTAATAGTGCAGATCTAGTGTCTGGACAGGCATCAAAGTAGAAGTTTCTCTGTAGTTAAAGATTCAGTCCTTCTAATTTCTTGGTTTTGTATGAATATCTAAACGCCTGTGAGGTCTCAGTCTCATCCTATCTTGGTTGACAGTCTAATGTCATGGAATAAGCCTCTGTGAAGTTCTTGCCTGAATATTTTTAGCTAACCAGTGTGATTTAAAGGCATATTTTTTGGGTGTAGCTGGTCAACAACCGTAGTGTGCTATGTTGATATCAAAGGACAGGCTCTGGCACCACTGCCTAAAACTTCTCATTACTTATCTAATATGAAGTCAGAAGTCTCCAGTTCAGCAGCTGTGGCTTGTTGGGATAGAAATAATGCCAAAGTGTGGCTATTGTGAGAATACTGATTTAGGCCTTACTTAAAACATATATTTCTATAAAATTACTGGCTTGTTTCCAGTATGTTAATTCTTCTGTTCCGGTGAGGATGTGACTAGTTTTATGGCAAGAAACTGTGCTTTTATGTGGAAAGCTCAGTGATCAGTGCAATTTTTTTTCTTGCCTTACTCTAACAAGGAGTCCCTGTGAAGCTAATTGGGTTATTTCTGTAAGGGATAGAGATTTGGTTATGGGCTGGTTTTGTGATTGCAGAAGAAAAACAACACCACTCACATATGCTCTCAAATGATAACTTGGGAATACCTGTGAAGAGGAAAACTACTTCAACATACAGTTTTCCCTGCCCACTGTTGAAGTCATTAACTTTAATGAGTGTGGAAGATGCCCAGCACCTGTCAGGGCCAGTAAACATATGAGTCACTCTACCCAGGCAACAAATTCCAAATCAGCTTGATGAGACTGGCAATAGAAAGTATTGCATATCTAATATATTACTTGGCCAATGGGTTTTGTCTTTTAGAATATAGCTTTCATACAAATACCACTTAGGGTATTTATGCTACTGTAATAAGAAAGAACAAAATTTAGCCTACACTATCCTGTGTGGTTCAGGCTGCTTTAATAAATATTTTATTGGTTATTTAGAGAGTGGGAAAGAAACTGCAAGGTCTCAGTGAACTTCACAAAAGATTGGTGTGAAATTACTCTTACAATAACACCCTAAGGTTCTACTGTTTCAGAAGAGAATTCAGTAAAGCTAAAGGAGTTGAAAGATTTACATGAAATGCCTCAGGTTAGGTAGCAAATGCATAAACTGACAGTCCTTATAAATTATGACATTCATTTAAAGAAATGGCAAGTTCTAAGGGACGGATTCTGGAAACCTTCAGTGATCTGCCTTATAATCAGCAGCACTATTTGATTCTTTGTGGTCACAAAGATAAAGGCTTGTAATGTAAAGCTTCTTGATTCATGTACATTAAAAGGCTTCTTTGTCCTTGCAGCAGAGATGAAGACTTATGTGTGCATGCATGAATGCATGTGTCTGATAATGTTTTCAGACAAATATGATAGATGCAATAGTCATAATAAAGCAATTAATACTAATTCTTGTTGTTCTTGTTCAAAAAACTATAACGTTGAAGATGTGAATAGAAGTATTTAACATGTAGGATGAAGTTACTGTATCTGCAGAATGTTAACTAAAAAAGGTGTTGGATATTTGTAATCTTTTGATAAGTGGTTCCTCTCTCTGTGCAGTAGTAATGTTCTCAATGGAAACACATGCAGGTCAGGAAATGAAAATTGGTCTTGTGCCTGAAAACATGCAGAGGGGGCTAGATCCAATTCCCACTGGAGCTGATGGAAAGAAAGCCTTCCAGTCATTTCTGGGAGAGATGGATCAGGCCCCGATTCCTTTTCATTAAAAGTCCAGCTGATCTGGCAAACATGATGCAACATCACATATATTGTTATCTTTCCCATTTGACAGGAAACTGAATAACTCATTCTACATATTTCTCAAGGAAAATTTTCCTTATAGAAAAAAAGGGCTTGTCTCTTGGCTCATGTCTCTACTTGGAGCAAACCCTGGGAATTATAGAATCTGACATTCTATCTTGCCTTTTATTCATTTTAAATACAAAAGTGGCAGAATAAGTTATTTAAATTGTTAACTCAGCTGGTAATTGAAACAAAAGAAAGACATATTTATTTCCGAAACATTGTTTCAGTTAACAACTGAATTAAAGCAAGCTGGTTTGAAGAGGAAGAGACCTAGGATGGTACAGATAAATATAAAGTAGAATTGTACATTGCTGATGAGTACTTTACATACACATTTTAAGAATTTCAGCACTGCAAAACATGAAGTAGTAATTCTTGCTACTAGTTGGTTTCTTACCTGGTTTTGCATAAACAAATCTCCCCTAAGGCCAAAGAAACACTTCAGATGTTGGAACCTACCTCTTTAGAGGCCAAGTCCGTGATAAGATTAGCTAAGGAAAAAAAATACAACCTCTTTTTTTTAAATATTAGCTGTAACTCTGTAGAAGTCACCAAAATAATTTGCACAATCAGAACTGTAAGAGTTCTTTAAGCACTAATATTGAAAAAAAATTTTTTTAGCATTTATTGGACCTTATTAGTAATGTGATTAGAACAATTCAAACACCAATTTTGGTCTAGTATTTCTTATATTGGCCGGTGGCTTTCCAGCCTCTTTCATTACTTTGCTTTGACAAATAACTTCACTTTTCAAGCATATGGGATAGTAAGAGGAATATGTAATAACTGATCTTTTTAGTTTTTTCTTTTAAACTTATTTCTTGCATCATTAACTCTTGAAAATAAAAAATGGGTGATGACTGAACGTGAATGAGGACAATTACGATGGTAATCTTAAAGAGGGATCTCATTCTCTTTACAAATGAGATTGGTTATTTAGTTGGATCAAATCACATTTGAAGGGCAAATGTTATAATTCTAATTATTTTTATGTTTCTTTGGGTTCTGGGTTACACCAGTTTTATACCAGAGTATTTATAAGCAGCATTTGTCTTCAAAAGACTGTTGACATATTCTTTCAGTGTGTTCTTATTTAGATGTGTGTATTCTTTGACTATAGGGTATACGATGTGTATTCAGACCCCTTCCCTATTGTTGTCTTGGACATAGTGTAAAAAATGCAGCTAAAAATGTCACACTCGCTCCTTGTGTCTCTGAAAATCTGAGGTGTGATTTTCTCTCTTGTATCAAATAAATAAACCAAATGCATAGCCACAGTTCAGTGCTCTAGTATTTAAATTACATTCCACTCAGCCTTCAGAAAGAGGTAGCTCTTCCAACGTTCTTGATATGAAGAAAGAAAATGCTTAGAAATAGAATAATTCAGGTTGGAAAGGCCTTCAGGATTTTATCTGGTCCAAACTCCTGCCTAAAAGTGTTTCAGCTATGGTATCAAACTGGGTGGCTTGGGGTATTATCCGGTTGGGTCTTGAAAACCTCCAAGGATGGAAATGGTAAAACCTTTCCGGACACTGCCTGACTGCCATCATGGTGTAAAAGCTTCTTATTATATCCATACCGAACCTCTCTTGTTTCAACTTATGCCCATTGTCTCTCATCCTATCAGCATGCACCACTGTGAAAAGCCTGTCTCTGTCTTCTCGACCTCCTTAAATAAGCTGAGCAAGCTGTGTTCCTCAGCCTCTCTTCATGGGACAAATGCTCCAGGGCTCTGGCTAGACTCACATAAGTTGAGCAATTTATATTTTCTACTGGAGGGCCCAAAACTGAACACAGCAATTTAGATGGAGTCTGAATGCTGAGAAGCAGGGGTAATCGCTTCCCTTGATCCACTGGTTACGTACTGGTTAATGCAGCCCGGGGTGCTGTTGGCTTTTGGTGTCAGGGCACACTCCCGGCTCATGTTCAGCTTGCTGTCTACACAGACACCAATGGGTCTTTTCAGTGGAGTCTGCGCTACCGCAAGGAGTTTTTCATTTCAAAGGCAAGCCTTTGCGTTTTTCCTTGTTGAATTTCATGAGGTTTGTATAGACTCGTTCCTTCAGCCTATCTAGGTGCCTCCGGATGGCAGCCACATACTTAAACATATTGACTGATCTTTCCACAATCTGACGTCATCTGCAAACTTGATGAACAAGCATTCTATCATCTCCTCCAGGTCCTTCTTTAAAGATGCTAAACAAGGCAGTCCTAATATAGACCCCAGCAGTACTCCAGCTGTTACAGGTCTCCAGGAAAAGTGTGACCCCTTAGCTAGTACACTCTGAGCTAGACCATCCCACTTGTATTTGCTGAAAGTCACGGCAAATGACATTGAAAAGTCTCTTGTCCACAGGTCTAGTCATTTTCTCACAGAAAGCAATCAGGTTGTTCCAGCATGATTCACCTTTGGTAAATCCGTAATCATACAATCATAGAATCATAGAATTGTCCAGGCTGGAAGGGACCTCCAAAGGTCATCTAGTCCGACCCCCCCACAGTCAGCAGGGACACCCCCAACTAGACCAGGTTGCCCAGGGCCTCGTCGAGCCTCACCTTGAATATTTCCAGGGAAGGGGCCTCAACCACCTCCCTGGGCAACCTGTTCCAGTGCTCCACCACCCTCACAGTAAAGAACCTTCTCCTAATCTCCAATCTAAACCTGCTCCCCTCCAGCTTAAAGCCATTGCCCCTCATCCTGTCACTACTGGCCTTTGTAAACAGGCTCTCCCCAGCCTTCCTGTAGGCCCCCTTCAGGTACTGGAAGGCCGCTATTAGATCTCCCCGGAGCCTCCTCTTCTCCAGGCTGAACAACCCCAGCTCCCTCAGCCTGTCCTTGTAGCAGAGGTGCTCCACCCCCCTGATCATCCTTGTGGCCCTCCTCTGGACCCACTCCATCAGGTCCATGTCCCTCTTATATTGAGGGCTCCAGACCTGCACAGAATACTCCAGGTGAGGTCTCACCAAAGTAGAGTAAAGTGGAAGAATTACCTCTCTGGACCTGCAGTAATGACTGCTCACAATCACCTACTTCTTTATGTGCTCAGAAATGGGTTTCAAAATCACTTTCCAAGGACCAAAGGGAGGTTGACTCCTTGACTATCCTTTTGTCCCTTCTTTGAAGATGGATATAAAATTGTTCTTTCTCCAGTTGTTAGGTCACATCCCTGATCTCTGTCCTTCCAGGGATGATAGAGATCAGCCTTGCTCCTCTACCCTTCATTCCTCTTCTCCAAAGTTATAAATGAAATCACTACTTACATTTTCTAAAGGAATATATCATAGCTGTTTTGTCTAGAGATCAAAATGGTGTTTAACTCACAATACTAGATGTTTCTTTATTCAACTCTTGGAGGCTGAACTGTGCAGATCAGAGAGAAGATTTTAACAAAAAGGTATCTAATGCTCATGAGACTCTTTCTGCCAAAATAAAAATTAGTGGTCTTTTTCAGAAGAGAGCTTTGAACTTAGAAACAAGAGAAGGCAGGGCTGCTGTTAGTTGGTCTTATTTGTGTTAATAAGATTTTGTCTTAAGGAAGAATTCTTTCTAGGGCAGTACTACAGCTTGTGGTGTTTAATCATGTCACTGGGACTTAAGCATATGATTAAAGTTGAAGCACATTCCTCAGTGTCCAGAATACGGATACAATTAAGTGCTTTCTTGAATTGAGGCCTAAGCTTCTTATTGACAACATTAAAGATTATGCAGGTCTCTTTTCTATTAAACTAAACAGAAAGACTCATTCCTACAGGTTGTATTCATCAGTTCTTGAAATTAATGGGAGTTCCGCCTGAGTAAGTAATGAAGTATTAGTTCTTAAGTCTTCAGTTACTGCAGATGACTTCCTAGCACATTGTACCCATTCAAAGACTATAATAACAGGTTAGAGGGTTACAGCAAAGTCTTAGGTTGAAAAATAAATCTCCAGAAGTCCGCTGGGTTTTAGTTTAATGCAGATACTTGAATTTAAGACAAGGTAGAGTATTTTCCCTTTCCTGTGTGCTGGTGACAAAATCCTGTAGTTTGGAGTGTATTTTTTACCTTCTGTTGAGCATATTTATAGGGTAAATTTCATGCTATTAATCTCCAAGGTCAAAACAGAAGCCCGGATTTGGGACAAAATTTACACAAATTGGCTGTGGAAACAACAGTCAGTTAAGCTAGTTGCCAAGAATTTTTTATTTGATGCATACTGCAATCCTGTCTGCAATTTTAAAGAAATAAACTGCATTTACGTTAAATTCCTTTGGGCATCCATCTCATGAAGATTGAAATTCCACATACTTCAGGCTTAAAGAGCTAAAGAAGTCAGTTGGAACTGCTCAACTTTTGCAGCTATTACTGTGCTTAATTGAAAAACACTTGTCTGCTGGTCTGCTGATTTGTTGACTTTTATGATTCACTTAATTAAGGGTAAGATGGCATTGTGTTTGGAAGCTCCTTCCCACTATGGTATTTCATGTAATAGATAAACCTGAATTCTTACCAGGTTATTCAAGTCAAATTTTTCTCCTATTTATGTCACCTGGGTATTGGACAACCGAATTTAGTGAAAGCAGACTTTGGTTGTCAATACATGATGCCAGACTTGCTTCTTTCGGTCTCTATTGTTTATGGAGTGAAAATCTAAGAGTTGTTTGGATGCATGGACTAATTTAACAGCTTCCAATGTCACACTCCAACTCTGGCCTCAGAGAATGGTACATAGCTAATGATATAAATAAAGATGGAATATTACCTTTTTAAACAGTAAAAAGAAACCTTTAGTGCACCTTCTCTTCTGTTAAAGATTCTGCTGGAAGGTGGTGGAATGGTATTATATGCCTTCAGATATTTCTTTGTAGGTAAGCATAACTGTTCAAAATTCAACCCTCCACATGTTTTTTTTTTTTCTATTCTTAAAAGTTTCAGAACCAGAAAATCGAAGGAGGTTGTTACAAAGCTTTCACAGCTGTCTGATGCCAGATGGCAAGAACAGTTTTAAAATTTACTGGTGCCTTGGTTAGCTAAAATCTTATAATTAAAATTGGTCTCATTTTAAAATGGCTGCCTTACTGGCATGGTAGTCTGTGTAATCCCCTCCCCTCCAATCCCTTTCCCTCCCAAACAACAATGAAGTTCATCTTGATGGGTTTAAAACATGATGGTTCTTTAAACCACGATCTGGAATCTTTCATAACCCATAGACACCAGTTGCCATCTTTTCTTTGTGTAACACATTACAGTGGCTTAGAGAAAGCACAGACAACTTAGTGGACCCAGAGTTGCAGTCCATTTAACTTCTTTTGGACCCGATTTTCCTGCTGTGTTCTTGACTTTCTTATTGTTATCAATTGCCTGGAAAATAGATCGGACCCCATTTCTTGAAACAACTTAAAAACCATTTTGAAGGTGTTGACACTTGTCTCATATTGAAAATAGATCTTTAAAAAGTAACCTACTGTAATATTTGAAAATATGTAGTATGGCAGTCAGACTGCTTTGTTTTACAAATGCTGAATCTAAAATACAGCTTCAGTTCTGTCTTCCTGTTGATGCATTACAAAGGTCATCCTTTAGTCAGGTGACTATTTTTTCTCTTTTTTCCCCCAGAATTCTGGGTTCACCCAGTGAATGCATCTGTTTCCTCCTCTACTCTAGCTCCCTCACTGCTTGGTTTCAGGTTTGCCTGCCTTCCTTCCTTCATTCATTCATTCCTTCCTTCATTCCTTCCCTCCTTTCTTCCCTCCTTCCTTCCCTCCTTCCCTCTCTCCTTCCCTCCTTTCTTCCTTCCTATTCCTTATTTCTGTTGCTCCTATCCTGGCCTCTTCTAGTCTTATTCTCCTCCTTCCCTGGCTTCTTTTCTTCCACTCCACCTCCAAATACTTATCTTTATTTCTCCATCCTCATTTTGCATCTCTTAGTTTCACCACACTACCTATTTTCTGTCTATTTTTCCTTAGTAAGGACAGACAGTATAGCAATGTACAGTGGCTCTGCCAGTGAGGGAGGACGAGGTCCCACCTTCACTTAAGGCACAATCGTTGTCCCAAGTCCACTATCCCAAAAGGTATACTACCCTATCAATCCCTCCCCACGATTGCTACTAAAGAGAAACTGTGACTTAATTTACTGTAAATTATTCTTTTAAATAGTTTATTGTGTTTACTTCTGCTTGACTGAAGGATATCTTTCAAACACTATGCAAACCATCATTCTTTGTATGGAAAGAAACTTTTTCTCTCTTGACAAAGCTGGCACTGAATAACAAGAAAATTAAGATTAATGTGATCTTCTTGAGCATTATTTAAAGGGCAAAGATTTTCAAATCCAGACATGAGGAAGGAATGCCCTTAATTTGCAGATAAGGCAAACATTCAAAATAGTTTCAAAGAACTCTCCTTTCTGTAAACATTGAACATAAAGACATTATTGATTTTATTTTTGTTTTCACTGGATCCATTGTCAACTAAGTGGTACATACAAAACAAAGTTTATAGAAGTATCCTTGCAAGACTGTGAGTCATAGCACAAGGCATTTTGAAGCAAAATAGCAAAACTCTAGGTAACAAACTGTTTCAGATATATTTTTTTGAAATGTTGTGCTACTCCGGAAATAATACTGACATCAAATATGCCATATCCAGTAAATCAAAAATAGTCTGTAAATAAAGTTTTTTACTGCACTAAGGTAATCTTTGAGGAATGAAGGGTGTCAATTAGCGAAGTATGCTGGATTAAAGAGCTTTGGGAGTTTAACATGGAAGAGGCTTAACATTTCAAAGTTTTAAAAATTATTGTGAGTTTGCACCCAAAGAGTGCATAAAAAAATAATAGGAAAAGACTCCTGACATAATTAGGCTTAATCACCTTGAAAAAGACATCAGAAATTAGAAGACAGCTCACAACGATTAAGAAATTGTTTTTGTAGCTGTAAAATTGAAATAAAAAGTTGCAAAAAAAAAGTTTCTGGATTAAGCTTTTAAAAAGAAAGTTAAAACAGTTGAAAGGTCTTTAAAGATGCTAACAGACCCCTCTCCCGCCCCCTCCAAATATCTGGCACATCTATGTCGTAAAAATTAGATTCTAATTGGCAAAGACATTACTTTTCCTCCAGTGTGAGGATGATTTTAGCACAAGAGACAAAAGCAGGAAAGCTAGTTGGAAAAAGGGAATGGGAGAATATCAGCTGTATAATCGAGATTTAAATTTGCCCCAGCACAGGCTAGGGGATGACTGACTGCAAAAGAGCTTTGCTGAGAAAGGACTTGGGTGCTCTGATGAACAAGTTGAACATGTTGGGCCAGCAACATGCCCTTGGAGCGAAAGCCCACAGCTTCCTGGGATGCATCACGAAGTATGTTGCCAGCAGGTTGAGAGAGGGCGTCCTCCCTCTCCACTCAGTTCTGGTGATGCCGCAGCTAGAACGCTGTTCCCAATTCTCCACCTCCCTGTACAAGAGAAACATGCCCGTACTGGTGTGAGTCTGTTGAAGAGTCGCTAAGTTGATTAAAGTATTGGAGCATTTGGCATACTTTTGTATGAGCCTTTGAGAGGCTAAGAGCTGAGGTTGTTGAACCTCAGGAAGATAAGGCTCAGGGGAATCTTGTCAATGTCTTCAATTACCTGAATGGGAGGGATTCATGAAGATGGAACCAACCTTGTCTCAGGGGTGTCCAGTGGAAGGACAAGAGGTAATGGGCACCAACTGAAATACAGAAAGTTTGATTTAAACCTAAGAAAATACTCTTCTACTGTGGGTGGCAAATGCTGGAATAAGGTGCCCAGATAGTTTGTGGAGTCTCCGTCCCTGGAGATAATTAAAGCCTAACTGGACACAGGCCTGGAAAACCTGCTTTAAGCAGGGTGTTGGACTAAGATGATCTCCAGAAGTCCCTTCCAACTCTGGCGATTGTGCAATTCTGTGAAATGCAAGAAAGAAATGATCCAAGCAAGTGCACACAAATTGTTTTGACCAAAATAGGCACATTTTGAAAGAAAATGTAATGTGAGCTTTACTAGAAGTACTTGAGAAATGGGACAAAATGTAACATGGGTTTAGTAATGGCAAATTAATAAACCCTGCCATATAAACTGGTGTCATTTTGTAATGATATAATTACTTCTCTAAGGAAGGGAAATGTTCTGCACTTCAGTAAACTCAAGTAGTGTTGTGCTACACATAGTAGGTTAAAAATCAATATATTTCACTGTAACTGACTGAAAATGTGGTCATTAGATTTTTCATTAGATTTCTCATTTTCATTAAAAAGAAAAAAAGAAAATCTTATTTTAAAATGGTTAATTTGGCAATGCAACTTACAATGCCTTCCAGCTACTGCTGTTTGGTGCTTCATGCCTCATTCTTCTCTGTTGTCTTTCATGTGATAATTTTTCATCATCCTATTTATATATTTTTTTAATGACTCAATATAGAGCACTGTGCTGTGAGTAAGGAGGGTGGCTGTTTACTCAGTTCAAGGAGAGAGAAGAGTGTCTTCATGGTCTGTAAGCCTCTCTACTCTTGTTCCTGGAGCACAAGTCTTATGAGGAGAGGCTGAGGGAGCTGGGGTTATTCAGCCTGGAGAAGAGGAGGCTGAGGGGAGACCTTATTGCTCTCTACAACTCCCTGAAAGGAGGGTGTAGAGAGGTGGGGGTCGGTCTCTTCTCCCAAGTCACAGGCGACAGGACTAGAGGAAATGGCCTCAAGTGACGCCAGGGGAGGTTCAGGCTGGATATCAGGAAGAATTTTTTTACCAAAAGGGTGATCAGCCATTGGAATGGGCTGCCCAGGGAGGGGGTTGAGGCCCCATCCCTGGAGGTGTTCAAAAGACGGGTTGATGTGGTGCTGGGAGATATGGTTTAGTGATGGTGTTGCTTTTTGTTTGTTGTGTGGGTGTTTCTTTTTGTCAAAATTAGGTTGACGGTTGGACAAGATGATCTTTAATGTCCCTTCCAACCTAGAAGATTCTGTGATTCTATGAAATGGCAAGGCGTTCATTGAATAGGATTATCACTGCAGGGCTATAGCAGATGAGCTCACTGTTTTTAAAACTTTACAGGACTACCTGTGAAAGAGACGGGATTAGAACTCAGGTCATGTCTATTTGGTCTTCTCAAATTTATTTCTGTGATTTCTTTTTCACTGTTTGCATTTCAAGTGGTATACCATAGGCCTTTTTTCCCTTTATTGGTGTTGTCTGCTCAGATCCTAGTATTTCTTCTCCCCCCCTCAATCAATCTATTTTTCCACAAAAGTCTGCATCTGAGTTTTTCTAAGTGTATAGCATGGCTTCTTTTTCTTTCTGTGCTTCATCTGTCCATGCATTTCAGTGCGTATCTGTTGATTCATCCAAGTGAAATGAGATAAAGTATCAAGCTATGCTGTAGAAAAAGTGTCATGCTGAATTTGTCTGCATGAACTTCAACACATATTTACCCTCCTTAAAGGGGCTTAAAGGTGCTATAGACTGTGGAATATTTTGCTTTGTATCTTGCTTGAACAAAGCTAATGTAGCGAATGTGGGAAAATGTACAGGTGACGTGCAAATCCTCAAAATGTCTGAGGATTGAAAGCTTTAGAATCTAGGTAAGTCCTGTTCTTGACAGATCTTGTTTCCCAGTAGATATAACAAAAATATTTGTTCTTTAATTATTCCTACGCCAGGTTTGTTCAGTTATGGAAACAAGCATGGCATGGCTGGGTTCTGCCACTCTGTTCTTCAGGATTTTGAAGGGTCCCACATTAAAAAGCCAGATTATCATCCACTTTCATTTATTCCAGGATAAAATTACTGTTGATGAAAATTAAGCCCCTTTTCACCTAAGCACCAAGGCAGGAAATATCATGGACTCTTAAGACCATTTTTGTTGTTTAGTTTCTCCTTATGAAATGGAAAATGTAGAACAAATTCAGACAGAAAAAAAATTAACCAGAAAAATGAAGTCAAGCACAAATTTGTCTATTTTTAAACAAGTTGTAGAAGAAAGTAAGTAGACGATTGCCACTTTGGCTAACTTCCAGAATGGCTAAGATTGAATAACTAATAAATTATATATTTAAGCATAATTTAAAAATGATTTTGTTTTTTATAAAGTGTGTTCTCCTAGGATTGTACTGCATGGTAAGAGATGGTCTTAATGGGTTTGCATGTGAGCTGGAGTATTACCAACCTAAGCAATCAAGCTGCAGAGCTAGAAGCAGGGCTCAAATCTGAGGGCAGAAAAGGATATGATGAAACAATGAAAATAATCACAGGTTTTTGAGGAAAGAATAATTATGAACAAATTACTGAACTTAATTGCTATCCATTTAGGAAACATAAGGCCAAAAGCAATGTAGACTGAACTGTTCAGATCCATAGTTGTATAAGTAGTGAAGAGCAAATAAAACTTGCTATAGCATTCTCCCATCTCCTTGTGCCAGCTTTTTGTAAGGAAGAAAATTTAAAAAAACCCACATATGTGGTGAAGCAGAAGGGAAGAGAGGGTTAAAAAAAAGTGTTGCTAGCTGATTTTGTCACCATGCCATGATGCATTGTCACAGCAACATAACAATATACATATATTTTGTCTTGACTACTAGTGCCAAGACTGAGCTTTGTCTAAGAGCTATTTTGTTGTGTGACTCTGATGTTATAAAGATTGTAATTTTTTCCTTGCCTGTTCCCTCCTCCTCCACCTCTTCCCACACAGTTGTTGGTTGGTTTTTTTTGGTAATATGGGCTTTTAATATAGTCGCTGGGAATAAATACTTCCTTTCCTTCTTGTATTTACTTTTTTATTGGTGTGTGCATGATGTGTTCCTTCATCCCCTCCCATTCTACATCACAAATCTCTGCTTTACAGGCAGTTACGCATGCCTGAAATCTTATGCATGTACATAAACATTTACTGAACCTGGTTTAGAGAGAACTTGATGTGTGATCTTGGTTTAGAAAGCACTGAAAGAGAATGTTAAAACTTACTACACTTTCTTTTGGATCTGCTGGAAAGATTATAATTACAGATCTGTTATGAAGACTGCTTACATGCTGCTCATTGAAATGTAAGAATTAAATACAAATTAAATAAAAAATTGGTCTGCAGGGTTATGCTGAAATGAAGCAGTGCAGTTGATAGAGAAGATACACATCACTGATTGCAAAGGTGAAACATGTCCTGGACCTAAGAAGTTCTGTATATGAAATATAGATTTTGGTATTAGTTTGGTTAAGCAGAGTTTACAGTTTCTGCCATTTTCTTTGTTTCTGTGTGGAGTCAAAGTTAACTAAGCACTGAAGATAGGAGTAGCACTTA
Organism: Arenaria interpres; assembly: GCA_013399435.1. Classification (NCBI taxonomy): domain Eukaryota; kingdom Metazoa; phylum Chordata; class Aves; order Charadriiformes; family Scolopacidae; genus Arenaria; species Arenaria interpres. The sequence continues at coordinate 46,056 of VXAK01017561.1, forward strand.
ATTGTCTTCAAAATAAAAGCACTAAATTATATCTAGAAATTCTATAGCCTATAGATCAACAAACAAGCAAATATAAGCTGTAAGCAACAAAGAAATAATTCAATCTCTTCATAGTAGATATATGTTGTTTTTCTGTAGAGATTTCACTTCTTTCCATTGTAGTATCACACAATTTCAATTTTAGCCATTAGTTAAAGGTGGGTTTCTAAAGTTGGGTCTAGTAAAATGTTACCTATTTTCATCTCCTTACAGCTAGGTATATAAAACAGTAACTCTTCAGGCCAGAATTTTGTGTCATGAATTTCTGAATAGATTTTGGAATTCCCAATATCTGAATGTCCAAATTTTCAACTTTAATGTAATTTTTGATGTAATCCATTTGGCAGAAGCATAGAAGCTGTTTATGTGGAACAATTTCTTTCTTAAAAATCCATATGCTGAGTCTTCTCCTACTTCCTAATTCTTAGAAAGTGTAAGTTTGCCTTCATTTTTACTTCACCATTGCTGCAACGTTGGCTAGTACTGACCTGTGTTTGCCATGTGTCTTCTGAAAGTGAGAGACATGCCTTTTTTGTTCCATAAGGTTTATAACGGCTGCAAACTAGAAAGCAGAAATGAGACTTTTCTAAAATGCAGATCTAACTTGTCCATTGATGAAAAATGAAACTACTGTTTTAATTCCAGTACAGCTGTTTGCAGTTCCAAACATTTCAATAGTATTTTTAACATTTGACCAAAGTTTTTTATGCTTAAGTCATTACCAAACATTAAGTGACATATTGGTTCCTTCTACTCTGCTAGATCCTAGTGTGACCAGTCAATACAAATAGGAGTCTTAGAACAGTTTGTAAAGGCTTGAATTGTTAGAACTGAACTTTTAATTCTCTGGCAAATTTTAACAGCACTGATTGCATCTGCTCAATATTACTATTCTAAACAAACGTCTAATTCACATTCTTGTTTCTTGCTAGTGGCCAAATAAACACTTAATTGAAATACTGTTTTCAAACTCTGTGTCTCACAGAAGGTGAGGATTTCAGTGTAGTATCGTATTTAATTTAGAGCTAGGTTGTGTAATTATTAGTGAAGAGCTTCAAGGTTTTCTGATGGGCTTAGAAGCACAAATTAAGCCTTGCTCTGGAGTAATTCTGTATATCCTGCTGCCTATCTCTTGAGTCAGTTATGACTGAGCTTTGGGGCAATCATTGCAGGAAAACAAAGACAATGGGATGTGGTGTTTAAATGCGTTTCAATTGCATGTGCAGTTACATTGCCTACGGTGTTAGCTGGACTGATGCAATGAGTCGCTTCTATTTGTTTAAATATTTTGTTCCATGGAAGAAGCAGTTATGATATCCTAGAAGAAGTCCAAGGTAGAAAGGCCTTAGGTGGTCAAATTTTTAGGGGTCACAGTTTTTCTACTAACTTAAAGGTACGCCCCAAAGAGTATGAGGCAATAACATAGCTCTTCATTTCATGATTCCTAGCTGTTCACCAGAGACATCAGGATTGCGAGAAATTGCTGGCATCTTTCATATGACACCTAATGGCAAGATCCTTTCAAATAGGAAATGGGTCAGCCAGCTGCATTCAAAAGTGTTTGGTAGGGAAAATTATTGATATTGAGGTTAGAAGCCTGCTTTAAATCCCTGGATGGCTTTTGGTGGAAGTATAGGAGGTAGAAGTTTCAGGCTAGTAAAATAAAACCCAGCCAGCCAGCTGAAACTTAAACAATGAACACTGGCAAGTCTACCCAGAAAATCTGGAGAGTCCCAAGTTTAGAGCAAGCAAATTTCTCCAGGTTGCTCATTTTGCTCCTGGAGCTTTGTGCAGACACAGTGCTTTTGTGCATGCACTCAAGCTAAACATGAAACAGCCCTTAAGAGTGGACCAGTGAAATAATTTAGCAGTATGCAATGAAGCTCACTAAGGATTATGCTCTATTTCAGCTGAAAAATAATTGGAGTCCATACAGCCTGCCAAAGCATTTCACTGCCAAGCCAGCCACGTGTGTTGGCTGCAGATTCATAAGGAAGAGAAACCTCGAGTCACTAGCAGATGCACCACACTCTGCTGATGCTGATGGAGCCCAGGTATTCAGCAGAGGTGGCTGCTAAGAGATGAGCTGTTGTGGAGGATGGCACATTCCTCCTACAATCCTGGAGGATCTACATTTGGGCTGTTCTCAGGGAGGGATGCTGCTCATTGGTCCACAAAGCTTGAGGTATTAACACTCTAATCGCAGCTGTCAGGAACAAAGGCCAGAGGATAAATTGAATTCAATTTGTTTTAATTTTATATATGGCTATGTTTTCAAAAGGGCTTAACAGCCAATAGCTCCCACTGAGAATAGTACAAACTGTTGGGAGTTGAGCACTTTTGAAAATTTGGCCAGCTGTGCGTTTTCAAAAGGCATCTCTAAAGTTTTCTTTTTCAAGGACTGAAAGAATGAGCCCTTCTCAAAAAATTGGACATGAGAGGCGACGACTGGAACAGGACCATTTTTTTATGGTGCTTTGGCCTTTCTTTTGTCTGGTCAGTGATTATGGCCCTATGATATCAAGATATACCCACATCACTGACAGGCTCCAGTGCCCCTGGGGAGAGGTAGTTGGGCTATTTCCAGGAATGAAGTGTCAGCTCTCCTGTGCCTGTAGGTAAGTGCGATGTTCCAGGCTCAAATGGACAGCCTCAATATATCCCTTCCAGCCCTATTTCAGTTCTGTTATGTCCACTGAGATCATACACACATGCTATGAGAGTGTCTGGAGCTACACAGGCTGCCATCATATAGTGCCAGGTCTATTTGAATGTTATTCCCAGATGCAGAACAAATTTAAAACTATCAATAATTAAATATGCAGAAGTTAAAAGAGAAAAAGAATAAAATAAGTCATTAACTTACCACAGATAGATTATGTCTGACTTATTTGGTGTCTGACATTGAAAACAGAGTATTTAAAAACAAAGTTTGAGGCGGATCAACTACCTGATTCTGATACGATGCTGCATGGGAGATTACAATACTGAACAGCTCTAGAGAAACACAGTAATTGTAACATGTGAGTATATTTAAGATTTCACCCAGGCTAATCGCCATGAGATAAAATATATTTTGAGTCATATCCAATTGCTAATTAAAGTTGCAGAAGTGGTCCAGCTGAAAACATGGAAAAATAAAAGATGATAAGTAAGGGAGGTGCTTATGCTCAAGAGGGTTGAGTATATAAATATAGAAAATCTCAAATTTTTAACTATGCAGAGCTTAACTATTAACAGCTTAATTGGGGTGTTTGGGTTTTTTGGGTTTTTGTTTTTTGTTGATTTTTTGTTTTGTTTTGTTTGTTTGTTTTTTTTTCCCTGGAAATGGACCTCTATTGTAGAATTCTGGATAGATAACCCAGATCTGAATGTAGGTGTTAAGGAGGTGGGTTACAGCAAGGGACTAGGGATCATGTCAGAACTGGTGAGCTTTCTCTTTGTGAGGTTCAGCTTAACAGAAGCAGGGGGATTGTGATCTGAAATATGTCATATACATCTGAGAGAGAGGTGCACTGATAATGTTCACTGTATAGGACTGTGGTTGACACAATTAAAAGGTCTTGCATCTGAAACAAAACAGTTGCAACACAAACCATCAGAGGAAAAAAAAAAAGAAAACAAAGAAGTTGACTAGTAATATAGAATGTGAGATGGTTAGGAAACATGTTATCCATTTTTACTGTTGGATAAACCTGGAAAGCTTTGATATCACACAGGAAACTTCCAAACATGCAGAAATACATTTACCACTTGAGGGAAGTACTGTACCAGCAAATGAGATAAGGAAGATCCTACTTATAGAAACTGACATATCACAATATTGCTGTGGTTTTCACAGTGCGAGTAATAGCATGATTGAAAGTTGCTCGAAAGTTCTTTGGCCAATTAGCATTATCTTTTCATTATTAAATCAGCAATAGCTTGTAGATTTAATTGCCCCATTTTCATTTCTAAGGCTAGTACTTCATACTGACAGACAGCGATGCATAGAGTAAGTTTTATGTGGTGAGGAAGAAAATGTTTTATAGGGAATGTAAAAGGCTCTTATGGAATGGAGAGGTATTCCTTAATTGGATTGTATATCATCAGGATTTTAATAAATTTGATTCAGGGCTTGATTATGCTATTCCTTTCTCCAGAGCCCTTACTGAAGTCAAAAGGAGAGCTACAAATGGAAAGCCTGCAAGACAAGGTCCTGGCATGAGAGAGCATTAAGGAAAGCTTTATCCTAGAAAGCAGGCACATAGCATCTGTATTTATCACAGTATTAAAATGAAATAATTATACAGAGAGTTTTCTGGGTATTAAAATCATTATTATCCATGTATTAGAAGTTCCTGGCTTCACCGTAATTGTTCAGTAGAAATTAGTCTGTAGCCAAAGTCCATTGAAGTGAGGGGGTATTGTTTCATTTCACCTGACTAAATCTGGTTGTTAGAGATGGTGATTGTAGAGCTGATATAACTGTTACAGATTTTCATCAAAAATAGCTTATGAACAAAGAACATTAAAATTTGAAAATTTTCAAAAGGCTTTTCTGTGGGCATGATTTTACCACCCGAACCTCTCTAACAGGGTATTAGTCACAGCAGTAAAACTAACCAGATATAAAAGGAATTAGATCTGTCTTAAGGATTTTTCGAGACTTGAAAGCTTCATGCAATTTACCGAGCCAGTTTATTTTTGAAGAAGAAAATGGCAAAATCAATATGCATTTGATTTGAAATGTATTGATTTCAGATTTTCTTTTAGAAGTTAGTTAAGTAAGCTTTTTACTCTGGCCTTCCTTTATAAAACTGTTTCTGAGAATGTGGAATTTTTCAGAAGAAGTAGAAAGGAAAGAATAGTTCTTATCAGTATTTTTGTCTGTATTTTCCACAATTTTATGTGAAAAACATGTTGGCAGTGAATTATCTTGGAGTTAAAGTGCATAATTACTTTTTTCTTTACATGAACATTAAGCATAAGTTTGTAAAGATCATATTCCATTTAGATCATACAATTGAACACTAAAGAGAAGTCAAGTAATGCCTTATGTCATGAGTCTTGTTTTCCATTTCTGTACTGAAATCTCCTTTAGATGATTCTGCTGTTGGAAAGGTTAGGCAGTGTTAATGCAAGATAATATTTGTAGTGGCGTTCTGTCACTGGATAGCTGCACAATTCATGCTTAAAAACTATGTCAGGGCCCCAGAAATTTAAAGTAATCTGGGTTCATACTGTGTTTTAAGGCTGAATATTTGAATGCGTATTTAGCATTCAGTAAAGATGAATATATGGCTTTATAAAACATAAAAACATCAGTAATGTATATTTAGTCTTTTTTGAACACCCAGTGCATCCTCTTTGTATGTCAATACAAAATAAATGCTATGTCTTTATGGACTTACAGTAAACTGGCTTGCATATTTATATGCTGCAAAGGTTTATTTTTTATGGATTATTTTAATTTTTTAATTTAGATTATTCTAGGGGAAATAGCATTCTGTGATACAGATCCTGGCAGTACTTTTGAGTGGTGTGGCACAAATAAGAACAGTGTAGATGAGCACAGTTTTAAGTATTTTCAGTGCTAAAACCATCAAATTGGTACCATTCTTTTAGTTGAATGGTACTCTGCAGATTTGTTGTTTTCTCTCTTCTCGTGTATTTAATATTTGAATAAAGGTAGCAAAGTTGTTTTGCTTTTGCTGTGGAGGACATGAACAGAGATACCAAAGGAGTCTGTGTACAGAAGTGGATTTATCCCTCTGTTTAAGATTGAACAATTTTTTATTGAACTAAAAATTAACAGTGTCTAGCAACAACATGAAGAGTATGAAAAATTGCAGCTGATTTTTACCATTATCCATTATGCTTAATTTTTGCCATGTCTGGCAAGCTGAGCATAGCAAGTTTCTGATAAGCAGGCAGGAACGTGCGGGTTGCAGCTGTATCTTAGGCTTCTCGGGTGGGCCAATCTTCTTCAAACAAAAGTTTCTGCCTTTTTTCCCAAATGCTGTGCTGGCTTCCAGTTTACCTGCTAAGGATATATGGGGGGATGTGAGTAGTGATGTTCTTCCCCTTATTATTTGAGGCAGAGAAGAAAGACTGTTTTCCTTCTAGCTGCACATAATTCTTTTTTGGACTACTAAAGTCTGTTCATCTTGGTGAGTCTGAAGCTGTACATGAGTTTATAGTCTCTGATGGTGATCTGCAATAGGGTTTATGGAGTTGCTCCACAACTCTGCTGCTAAGATTTGGCTAGCACACCTCTCCTTAGTCATATTTTCCTTAGAAAGAGGTAATTACTTTCTCTGTGTTCTTCTGCAGCCAGTACTGGCTGGTAAAAAGAAATAAAATCTTTTTTCTTGTATAGACTAGTGGGGGAACCTTGTATAAGATGGCAAGCCTTCACTCTGCTTATGCGAAGGTGTTAAGACCTTTCTAAATTTTAATGAATGACATGTTGTGCACTAGAAGAGAAGAGTAAACCTGTGGAAAATTTGAGGTGCTGCAGGAGACCAGCTGGCTAAGATTCTACTGATACAACAGTGATCTGTAGGAGACTGTACGGTGCTGTTTGAATACGTGGAGCTACATAGGTGTTCTCATGTTCTCCATGAGTAGTGAACGCAGGAATTTCACTTAAGCCTTGCTTGGTAAATGTGTACCTATTAATATTTTTCTGCTTGTTTGGAGAGATGACTGAAAATAACTTTTTGGATTTGTTTATGATTTAAAGTATAGGGACTTAGGGAGGCTATAGCCACGGGAATCATAAGACTTAGAATGCAAAGTGGAGATTTTTGTAATAATTGTAACAGAAGCAAGAGCAAGATGAATTTGGCTTATAGCTAAGGGTGATGATAGGAAGATCGAAAGACAAGGTATAAATGAGCCAAAAAATGACAAATCTGTAGTCAGGTGCAACTTCAAAATATCATTTTCAGAAACAACAGTGTGCTTTCATACAGCTCTAATTTACTTGTGTTGTTGTGAATTTAACAGCAGAGAAATTAAGATGAAAATAAGAGGAATTCCACTCATGACAGAATCTGCCTTTTACTTCCTATATATTTCTATAAGAAAGAAGTTTTCGTTTAACATTGAGGGAAACTCTTTCTTTTAATCCGTTTAAGGTCCATGGATGATTTCAGTGTGAGCCGAGCCTCAAGTGACAAGTATTACAGAACGTTCTGCGCTATGCCGTGCCTGGTAGCTGAAGTAAACCTAATTGATTTTAGAAGGAATATAGAGTGAGATAGAAATATGAGAGGCAAAGCTTAAATCTGGGAAAAGTGTGATCTGTCTATTCAAATGAAAGTCCTAACAGACTGTCTAGGGTCAAATTGCAACTATCGAAATAATTTTAGTACCCCAAAGCTCTTTCATGCAATATGCAATTTATCATATAAGTAGTTACTAATAATCTTACAGCTGTATTTTCATTAGCAGGTAAGGAGAAGTTAAAAATGGCAGTTTTTTGTACAGCCTTGGTTGTCTTGTAAGTAGGAAAAATGTGTTCATTCACATTAGCTTCTGCCAATGGCAGGAAAAAAGCTACCACTTTTCTGGAAACCTGCTCTTGGCCTGCTATTTGACCTTTCCTTGTTGGAAATACTTCTCAGATAACTGGCCGGTCATGGCTGCCTACAGTGTTAGACACCCTGTCTTGCACTAGTAGAAGATGCAGGCAAAATCACTTACTATGCACCAGTATGGAAGTCATCGCCAGAGAAATGGGAGTATAAAAACAGTCCCCCATCCTTGAAATGCTTTTTTACTGTGCATGAAAAGCCTGATATAAAAAGAGCCCGTCTATCGTATCTAAATACCATGGGGATACCTTTAGAATTATATGCTTGTGCATACGTGCTCATGCACGAGCATGTCTGTGCATGTGTGTCTGTTTGTAGGAGGAGGGTATGCACTTTTAAGATGGTTCTTGCCTAAGAAAAAAGAGTTGGCAGAAGGTCCTCTCTCTTAAATACTCATTTGTTTCCTTGGGGTTAAGACCGTCCCTGATGTTGTAGCAAGCCTACCCTATATGTGCTGGTCTGAATCTAGATGCTGTCTCCAGATTCCTGCTTTTGGCAAATGGAGTTTGTATTTTACACATATTCAGGCACATACTTAAGCTTCTGCTTAAGCATTTTGTGCATGCCATTAGCCGCACTCTGCTTGTCAAAACTGTGATCATTGCACTGCAGAGTTCTCTACTGAACATAAACTCCAGTAGTGATGAAGGTTAGAACTATGTGAGGAATATACTGGCTTTCCTTAAATTGCAGGTTCCTATCATCATAGGTAATATATGTGCATGCAAAAGGTAATGTCCCATTAATTGTGATCGTGCCAGCCTTCTCCTGACTGATATAAGCCACTGTTTCTGAACAAGACCTTGATCTCTGTTAAACTAGTATAAATCTGGAGTAATTCACAAGGCTTAATTGAAAGTCCTTGTAATTTATGTATGTGGACTGAAACCAAAATCTGACCCACTGCATATGTTGCAGTATAAGAAAAGAGAGCAAACCAAACAAATTTGTCAGTGAATAATGACGATTTCTTTCACACATGAACTTCATGCCCTACAACTTTATGCCTTACATTCTGCAGTTTTCATATTCTGGGGGGAAAGTTTTCTTTATAAAAAAATCAAACCCAAATAAAACTCCCCATGAGACTGAATTTTCAGAGTTGTTTATTGGCAGTGGCAGTGAAGACTTTGAGTTTTGATCTCTTGTTAGTAGAATATTTTAAAAGCTTGAATTAATTTTTTAAAATTTATTTCTTAATTAAACTGATATTATCCATATAATACTCTTTCACTGATAATAATCCAGCCAAGTTAGCAAATTATGCAGTTACGGATGCAAAGCTCCACAAAAGATGTTCCCTATTCACAGGGTATATTTTAACAATACACTTTATATTTGGGTCCAATTAGCGGGCATTTGCCAGATAGAAATATGTCAATAATTCTCTACTAAACAAGGACAAGACTGTCGTACATAATCCTGGAATGTTAGAAACTTATGTCACGTTAATAATTGTTTCTTAATGTGTTAAATTAAGTAGAAGGAGAGGTGTATAAGATTGAAATACTTATAACCAGACTTTTCTGTATTACTAAGATAAAGGAATATGAGGTTGCTAACCATTTCCTAAATCAGCTTTCTGAAGCATAATGTCTCAGAGATATTACTCTGCTGTGCAGAGGTGATTCCTCCAGTACAAGATTATTTCATCAATTTTGATTCGTATGAGCGGTTCTGACAGGAGGGTTCAGCTCAGAAACCTGCACTAGTTTGTTCTGTAGTGTATTTTTCTAGCTAACTACCGTGCTTCATTTTGTGTGTCAGGTATGCTTTTCTGGTGTTCTTATAAAATGAGTAAATATGTTCAGTTATGTGTGTACAGGCTAGAAAGTTTGGTGGAGAGTGTTGTGGTTTAGGTCAAATTGGACTATGACGGCGACAGAAGCTCTCCCCCCAACCTCTTGTTCCCAGGAGAGGAGGAAAGATAAAGAGATTTATGAGTTTAGAAGGAACTAAACTACTTTTATGAAATATTAATAATAAAATTAAAAGGAAATAATGAAATAAATACAATATATACAAAACCGTATCAAGTTCCCAGGATGACATTACTGGCAGGCACTGGGGAAGTCCCAAACTAGACCCAGTGATGGCTGGGAACTGGATTCCAGCTCTGGATTCAGGAACACATGGACTGGGATCAAAAGCAGATGAACAGACAGGGTCCTCTTTGAATGTTGGACATTGAAGAAAGAAGGCTGAACCTTTGATCCCTCAGGTTTTATACGGAGCCTGGGGTGGATGGGGTGGAATACCCTCTTGGTCAGGTTTGGGTCACCTGTCCTACCCGCTCCTCCCTGCAGGTGGACCCTTCTGCACTATTCTGTGTCTGACCCTCTAACAGGGCAAATAATGAAATTAGCTGATCGTGGTTGTTATAGCAATAAGTATAAGCAAGAACCTCTCTGCACACCGTTCCTTGGCATGCAGTACAGACATTGGTCTTATCACTCTGAGAGCAAACAATTTTCTGCACAATATGTTGTTAATTTCAGAGAGTTAGGAGAGGCCTAGATAAGAACTAAAATTACTAAACAGAAAGTTGGTTCTCTTTTACCTCAAACCAAGACAAGAGGAACCTGATGAAATTCAAAAAGGACAAGTGTAGGGCCCTACACCCAGGGAGCAATAACCCCATGCACTGGTACAGCTTAGGGGCTGACCTGCTGGAAAGCAGCACTGTAGAGGAAACCTAGGAGTCCTGGTGGAGAACAGGATGACCATGAGACAGAAATGTGCCCTTGTGGCCAAGAAGGCCAATGGTCTCCTGAGGTGCATTAAAAAGAGCATGGCCCAGGAGGTGAAGGGAGGTCATCGTCCCTCTCTGCTCTGCCCTGGTGAGGGTGCATCTGGAGTACTGTGTCCAGTTCTGGACCCCCCAGTTGAAGAAGGACAGTAGAACTACTCGAAGGGGAGGTTTATATTAGATATTAGGAAGAATTACTTTACTGAGAGGGTGGTCAGGCAGTGGAACATCCTGTCCTGGGAGGTGGTGGAGTCACCATCCCTGGAGGTGTTTAAGAAACATGTAGACGTGGCTCTTCAGGGCATGTTCTAGTGCCCAAGATTATTGGTTTGTGGGTGGGTGTGATGTGGTGGGGTGTTGTGCCAACCATGGTGATTCCGTGATTCTAAGAGTCCAATGGAGGGCTACAAGAATGATCAAGGGAATTTTTTCCTCATGAGGGAAGGCTGAGACCTGGGTCTAGAGAAGAGAATATGGAGAGGGGATCTTACCAATGCTTATTAATATCTAAAGGGCAAGTGTCAAGAGGAGGGGGTCAGGCTCTTCTCAGCGGTGCCCAGGAACAGGGCAAGAGGCAACAGACACAACCTGGGAGACAGGAAGCTCCATCTCAACATGAGGAAAACCTTCTTTACTTTGAGGGTTTGAGCACTGGAACAGGCTGCCCGGAGGGGTTGTGGAGTCTCCTCTGGAGATATTCAAACTCCACCTGGATGCGATCCTGTGCAACCTGCTCTAGGTTTGGCAGGGGGGTTGGAGTAGATGATCTCCAAAGGTCCCTTCCAATCACTACCGTTCTGTGATTCTGTTGGAGAGTATTCTCTGTGCTATGCCTCCTCATTTGGGGAAGAAAATTGTCATTGACTGCTCTGTATTATACAAAACAATTTATTTGCAAAAGTTTTCATAGGAAATATCACAACTGAACTGTAGGGCTGAGAGAGATTCCTAGTACCACTGAGCAGCTCCTGCAGTTACTGTTACACTGAGATGTTTCTTTTTTAGGTAATAGCTAGTTTGATGTTCCAGTTCCTGTTATGCCAGAGGGTCGTGCCCTGCCTCTTTCCACATGGCATTGTTCTTGAGGAAGAATCACTATTTCTTTCTCTTAATTTATAACAAATGGAATGGAATTTCAAGGGTGAGAAAGAGGTTTTGCCTTTAGAGGTATGTAGAGAAACGCCCATTCTGTCAGAGTAAGAATATACATGCATGTGCTCTAAAGATGATTTATTTTTTTTTTTAATAAGGTTAAAATAGTTTCTAACAAAAACCAAGGGCCTTCTTTTATTTTAATGATAATTACATGTTTTCACTTTCAGAACTGCTTTCAGATAGTCAAGGAGAAGCACAGACCAACTCTAACTCCATATTCAACAGCATTCAGCTCCAGCTTCAGCGCTTAGCCAAACCAAACTTACGCTTATGATAAGTTGGAATAATTCAAATTTCCTCCCAAGCCTTGATGCATTTAAAAACTAAATGAATATTATTAAATTGTACATTTTGGCATGAAAATGACATATAAAATGCCAAATGACATTTTCTATTCTCTTTTGGGAGGCTGCTCTAAGGTTTCCCCGGAGCCTTCTCTTCTCCAGGCTGAACAACCCCAGCTCTCTCAGCCTGTCAATGTCAATGTTAAGGCATAATTTTAATTTCTGTTATGCTGTTTTCCTTTATTAAAGTAGGAAGGATGAACATATTCAAAACAAAGTGATGTGTATTTAGAAGCATGGTGTCACCCTTTGGCCCACATATGGAGAAGTGTCAGAAGCCTTTTCTGTTTTTTCCATAACTCAGGGCAGCATGTAGTAATCGGTGTATTGAGCTAGAAATCCACGGAGCTTCAGTTCCAGCAATCTGTGAGTTAATTTCTATTTTGCCTGAGTTTGTGAATGCAAGGTGAGAGAAAGAAACTAGAATGAAATTTTCCCTACTCTTCAACTCTGATTTTAGGTGACAGCTGTAATTCCTTCATCTGTATTCCTGAAGCACAAGGGACCTCCGTGTCAGTTTCCCTGCAGTTCATCTCATTGAGGACCACCTCATTAGGTCAGGTGTTTTTTTTTTTAAAGAAGCTTATTAACAGTATCATCTGAAACACACACACAAAAATTTAATTGAAACATAGAGCCCATTTATGCCAGTACAGTGACCTGGCTCCATTCCCAGGACTTCAGCATCCATAAGAGTCATAGCCCGGGTTCAAGCCTTGAAGAATGAGAGCAGTATATTGGATATTCCAGCACTAAGTCACCTGTAGCATTCGTATGACCTACACGCTGTTGTATGTGGAGTCAGTATGGTGAAATGAGCTGCTGGGTCAGCAGCAACACTGGACCCAAAGCATATTTTAATCTTCTGTCTGTGAATGATCAGCATCTTCAAAATCCTCCAGTAAATGTCCAGGTTTATGAACTCGTGAAGTCCAATTACATACCTCAGAATACCTAATACTTTTTAAAAGCCCTGACATATGAGTAGCTAAGAATCATCACATTATTTTGTTAAATTGTTACTTTTAGATATCTTGATGAGGAATAAAATGGGAAAAATAGTGAAGCCTCAAAACCCAGAAGGAAAGTAAAACAAAACAGTAATAAAGCCAAAATTTTGTACTGTTTAGGAAAATTGACTTGAAAGCTTTGAAAATTTGGATTTTCTAATATTATGTTTCTGTGATAGTTGCTGGTCTTTCTTGCTGTTCTCATATCAGTGTCTTCTAAATCCACATTTAACTGTCTCAGAGAACGTTTGCCTGTAGCTGATAAAAGCTATGAATGACCACCTCAAAGGTGTCTGTTTACCACTTGCTTCATTATACTTAAGTTTCGATATCGTGGTCATTTCTTTATAAGGCCACACCTCTTATTCCTCTCTATCAGTTTCTTGCCTCTTCCCTGTTATGTGGTGCTGCTGTGGAGACTGCTCCTGTGCTTGAGCACTCCGTGGGTTTCTTTGCCTAATGCAAATATATATGCGTAGGAGTTAAACAGCTTAAGTCTCTGGCTTGTGCCCTAGCACTCAGGTTTTACATAGTTCTATATGGAAGAAGCAGAAACAAATTAGTACAATTGAGAAGTGTAATGAATAGGCAGATTGATGGGCAACTAGCTGATACTGTGAAAAGAGACTTATTATTACAATTAATTTTTTGCTGACTCTACACCTTTCCTGTGTCAAGCATTAGGCGTAGCGTACATTTCTTTATTAATACAAGTGTTATCAAACTATTAAGCATGGACTAAAGATTTGCTTTAGATGAGGTATGATATCATAGTTCACAGAGCTCTTTCCAAAAGGTCATGAAATGTATCAATTATTGTGACGTGTATGAGATCTGCAGCAGAGGGTCTTCAGAGGGTTAATTGTTACTTTAGACTACAGATTCTGCTAACTCTGAAAACATTAAAAAAAAATAAAAAATTAAGGAGATGCTTTCAGATGAGTGGGTATTATTCTGTGGCTATCCGTCTATATAATGGCCAAATGGTGAGCAGGGACTAGGCAAAGCATGGATCCTCCTGCATGTGAGGAATCCAGTAGGAGTCCAAATCCCACAGACAGTAGCAGAAAGGCATCTGATACCAAGTATGCGAGAGAGTGAAAGCACCAGCCAAAGGAATTGCTGTGTCTTTCTGCTTTTCTGGATTTTAACGCACGAGGAGAAATACGATTGCAACACAATGGAGTCTTCTGCTTACGGAATAGCGTGGTGCGTCCCTGAAGGTAAAGGGTTTGTCCCAGTGTCCTCCTTTTGAGTTGTATCAATAATTGTCATCGAACAAAACTTTATCTTGGGTGAGCTACTGAATATTCAGAAGTCTCTGAATTCAATTAGAACTTGCATTAACAGAATGAGAATGCTGAATTATTTAATAGTGCATCTTGTATGAAACAGCTACCAATGAAAAACAACTGAAGTTAAACACAGTTCCAGTTCTCTCAAAACAATGTTGCAGCTTGGAATTTAAATGCAATGGCTGGAGTCCTCTATTCAAGAGCACAGGAATACATTTCAGCTCATAGTGAGGCCTTTGCAGTACCATTTTTAATATGACACAGAATTTTGAATCCAAAGAACTTAAAGATCAGCTTTATCCCTGTATGTTCCCTCTCTCGGCAATTACAAGCATTTTTTCTTAATACAGTTATGATAAAAACATAATACTTGGTCTTTCATTACTATTGCATGAGGTAGAGTTTTTGCTGGTTTTTCTCTCAATTTTCTCTATCCAAATATGGACATATACTGTGGTAGTACAGAGACTACTTTTCTATTCTGATAAAAACTGAAAAAATAAAATTGGAGAAAATATGTCTGTATTTGCAAACCATGAATTTTTGCTCAGTGTGTTGCACAGATTTGGGAGAAATTTTTTGTAAATTTTTCTTCTCTTCCTCTTATCCATTCTCTGCTTACCAAACAGTCTCTTCAAGGCAAACAGGCATCAGGAAGCAATGGACACATCTGAACAGCATTCCTTAATGTCTTGTCGCTTTTCTATCCAGGTATAAACATCAAAATTAATACAGCTCAGAGCCATGCTACCTCCACCTTTGGGAGACATAGTAAAGGGCAAGACAAAGCTGCAAGGTATGAGAGGGCGTAGTACTGCACCAGTGAGTTTTGGCCTGGGGTTCAGGTAGGAACCAACTCAGATGCAGTGGTCCTCAAAGTCCCTCATTGCTTTCTGAAGTGGACTTCAGGAGCTGTTGAAGCGGTGGAGTATATTGAGTGCAACGTGTCTGCATGGAAGAACGTACAGACTGCAGATCTGTCAAGCCTTTTTTTTTGCAGAATCCGGTGAGCTGAAGTACTTTTTGCATCGTCAATCTTAGCAGGTATTTACTATGTAGAATCTTATCATTACCAGTAGGAGTCATTTGACGGCAACACAGGACATGCATGGTAAGCATTAATAGCAGGATATTCACAGAGCACGAAACTCCAGAAATCCCCCTGTGATATTTTCTTTCTCTAAGCACCTGTTGGTACTGTGTTGGAAGAAAATTGAGAGCAGAGATGTTAAAAAAAAATGTAGAGTTGAAACTTAGTAAAGGGCAACTGGAAAATATTGTTTACCGAAGCTATTTTTTTGTAAAACATGTTTTGATTTTAATTAAATATCTTAGTTCAACTTTTATAGAGTGAGGATTTTCCAACTGCGGGTATTAAATGACTTTTTCTTTCAAAATGCAATTTATGTTAGGGGTTTTTTAAAAATAGAATAAATCAAAACAAAATATTTTAAGTTATTGATGTAAAACATTTGGTTCATAGTAATTAAAAACACCTTTGGAAACAAACACTTTAGCTTTTCCTCCTAATTTGGTACATACCTCCCCCCTTCTTTTTTATTTTTCTGAAATGCTATAAAGCTTTCGCTGGAGGAAAAAAAAAACAACACTTATAGCCCTTTTTAGCTGCCTTAAGTGCCTATGAAGACTAACTTTTCATTGCCACCTGTTCAGAACAGGTTTCTTGACTCCTTTTTTACATTGAGATTGACTCTCTGGCCCATCTTATTCATTATTCTGGTCCTTATGATGTCCCCCAGGTTACAGGAGAAGAAAAGGAATAGTTTTGCTACCATCATTGAGATTCATTTTAACAGACATCTTGGAAACAAACAGAATACTCTATGCCAAAATACCATCCCTATTTAAGAGGCATTCCAGTCTAAGATGAATGCTTGAAAAGCAGATGAACAACATGGACATGTGAAGAGGAGCAGTGAGAAAAAAATAGGAGGAGAATGCCTGTGTGTTGTAGTGCAACCAGTGATGCTGCGATGTTGTGAATAGAGTAGCAAAGCTGGACAAAAGAGGGAGCAAAGACAGAGACTGTTGCAAAAGGAAGCAAAGGCTGATGTCTACAAATGAGGTAGGATCCTAATGAGGTAGGATGTTGTGTGTGCTGGAGGTTCTTTTAGGTGAGACCACATAGCATATATGGAGAAATGGGAGCAGAAGAAGAATGCTAAAAAAGGTATTATGGAGACAAAGCCATTGGCAGGTTTTCTGGGAGACGCCACTGCATAGACGCCTGCTCCTCACTCTGAGAAGTCTTCTGGTGGGAAGCAAAGCAGAGGAAATATCTGTCTTGCTAAAGAATAAGGCAAGAATGGAAAAATGTGCACTCCAGAGTTTCTGTGACAAAGGGGCCTCGTGGTGTCTGGGTTATTTCTAGAGTAGCAGAAATCTACAGGGCTAGAAATTATGATAGAACTTCTTTTGTAATTGCTGGGGAAACATCCCACCCACTCGTTGTCCCCAGAGGACATTCTGGATTCAAAGGCTGGCAATCCACACTGAATAGCATCTCTGAATAACTTATTTTACGTGAATAACCACCTGGCATCCCTGGAGGTACTAACAATAGGGTAATTCAGCAGAAGAGAAAGGGATAGATGTGGGTGGTGTCCATGTAATTTCTCTGAAGAACATCTACCTTAGATATGCCAGGTTCCATGTCTTGGGATAGTAGAAGGAAAGTGGGAACTGATATTCCTTGCTGGGCCTCTGAAGGCCACAAAGTGCAATATTGGAAATTTGGACTTGGAAGTTTGAGTTCTCTGAGCTCACTGGTCTCCTTTGAACCTGTAAATGTTGTATCACTTCCAGACCTTTGTAAAGCAGATTTCAGGGTTCAGTTGACCAACCACACACAGGCCGTGCCTGGCAGGATTAGCACAGCGTTAGTTTTCACCTTCTTTAAAATATGGAACAAATAGTTCATTTATTCAGCAAACAAGCAAACTGTTTTCTTTTGGCTGTTTCTCCTGCTGCCTGATGAAGCTCATCTGTGGTGAAATAAATATTAGACATAAATCCCAATAGAAGAAAACACATCTTTTCTTAATAATCCTGCACATTTAGTCAAATTATTTAAATGGTTCCAGATGCTTAATCTGCTGCTAATTTGTTCATTCTTATTTGGACATAAATGAAATTGCTTTATTTCTGAATGCATGATTCCATCTTGATTTTCGTCTGAATTTATAGTCTTCGTTCTATTATAATCCTATAGCTTCAGTTAGGCAAACCACAAACGTGAAATAAACTGGCATTGACGCATTTCAAGAAATAGGTGATGCAGTTATAGTACCTCCATCTCTTTGCAGTTGGTGAATTTTGCACAGTGCCAGTCCCATGAGCTATGTAAACTGGTAGTAATGCAGTTTCACCAAAAAAAAAGAAAGTTAGAGTGCATGTTAAATGTATCTCCTCAGGACTTCATGGAACCTGAATTACTTGTAGTAGCAGATTCAGTTTTAGTTGTCAGATATATCTGGGTGAGGATACTGCATTACCTTTCCTAAGAGGACCTGAAAACAAGCTCCCAGTGTTGGAAATAATAAATTTCCAACCTGAAACCATAGTCCACTAATTAAACTCACTAACTTGCATATTTGTGTGTGCATATATAGCTTGTGGGCTGTGATCTGGAGGCTTCATGCCCATAAACCCTCTAGGTGAGCATCATCTCCTCCAGCATCTCTGTCCTGTGGTTCCTGAGGAATCATGGACTAGTGAAAAACAATGGGATGAAGGTAGAATTCAGCTTCCTCAGAAGAAGGAGGAGGGGAAGCCTTCTCAGCAAACATGACTTCTAAAGAAGGAGCTGACGTCTGAGACATTAGACATTTATTTCCTTTATTCTGTCAGCCAATGCCAGATAGCAAAGTTTTGTGAGCTTGCTGATGTGGATGGACTGTAGCTTGTTGGACTGATATTACTAGGTCTGTACTTCTGGGTAGTCATGGTTGTGTTTAGAACATGGAGTTCTGAGGCCCTCGAGCAATCATTTCGTTAGAGAGGTGTCCAGGTTGCAAGACTTCATAGACTTAGCTTTTCTGGGTTTTGGCCTGATATCAAGTGACAGGATGCCTTAGATCATTGGTGAAGAATCTTGGCTTATTGGAAGGCATATTTCCTTGCCTGTAAGGTCCACAGGTCAAGTCTCCTTGCTTTGTTGGTGTCAAGGACACAAGTTTTAGATCAGTTGACTCAGGAAGCCGCACTTCTCAGTTGGAAGCCAAGGGACAGGCCACTGTTGGATCTTCTACTTATGTCATGTGAAGATAGAAGATTTTGCTGGGAATGTGTGGGTTAGCAGCTCTGTGGGGTTGCCTGGCTATGAGCAAGTGAAACCAGCTTTGTGAAGTGCTGTCTCAGCTTGTCTCTCTAGCTCCTTGGCTTTGTGTCAAGGCACTGGCCGTTCTAAAGCCACTGGTCTGGTATATCTAAATTTCCTGGTTATATTCTGCATGTAGATTTCTGTGAGGTAATCACCATATCATAAATACCTCCTTTCATTTAATAAGGAGCATGTCTTCAGTGGCCAGTGTTCTCCTGAAATGGTGTTAAGATTGTTGTATTGGCTCAAATGAGTTAATGTGTGGATTCACGCTGAGAGAATAACTTATTTAGGCGGATAGTACCTCTACTCACATCCTGCCACGAACCACTGGTAATGACTTCAATTTTTAATTTTTCTTACTGGCAATTTGTGAAAAATACATGAGATCTATCAGCATGTTGTATTTTTCAGAAGAACAAGAAAAAGAAATAGAAAAAGTTATCAGTAGTTTAAATGAGTTTATGACCACAGAGGTCATCGGCATCACAGAAAAAAAAAACCTGCAGGAATTAAGCTTAGAAGGGACCCTATGAGGACATCTAGTTGCCTCATTGTGCTCGGAAGAAGGACCAGCTATACCCAGTGTCATGTTTGCCAGATGTTTCTTTCACCTGTTCTTAAAACTCTTCAATAATGAAGATGCCACATCTTCCCTATGGAACTTGTCCCAGGCCTTACCCAAGCCTGTTTGAAGGACTGAAGGATTTACTGTTCCAAGGATTTTTTTCATGTCCAGTCTAAGTCTTCCTGGTAGTAATTTAAGCCCCTACTTACTTTTTACCTCTGTCAGCAATAGACATGAAGACTGTTCATCTATTTCCTTTACATAATTTTTTTTTAAATATGTTTTTGCTTTAATTTTGATATAATTTGATTTCCTATATTCCCTAAGTTATAGAATTTCACTAAACAAATCCTGCAACAAATCCATAACAACTGATCAAACTAAAACAGAAAATTATAGAAAAGCAAATGGACTTGATTTTAAAACTGCAAATAATGGAGCATTCCTCAGTATTTCTAGATTCCAATAATATTTTTTCCTCCATCCCTTGCCTCTGCAGGTGTACCAGTGAACAATGCATGTTCTATCAAGGGTGAAAAACAAACATGCCCTTTGCCTTTTGAAAGAGGTCAGGCACGTAGAATGAAACATGAGTGTGAGGTCTCTGCACAAGTTCTCTCTGCCCCTGTACTGTCTTTCTTCCCATTAACTCATGGTTGAATGGGAAGATCAGGGACTGACTCCTACACAATGACACAATTTGGGGAGACTGTTTATTTTGGTATTATTTTGTCTCATTGGGGAACATGACTGTTTTGTGTGTGTGTGTGTATGTAACGATAATGTGAAGCTCTGACATTTCAGCAGATGCCTGGCAGAGGTCTGATTGCCCAAATCATGGGCCACTTAACTGAAACTTTGTCCAAAGACAGCAATGTATGTGGCCTAGGCCATATCTGTCACCTTCATTTCAGCCACATATCGTATGCTAGTCAGAGGAATGGGATATGTAATAAAAGTCTTTATATCAGATTTGTGTCAGCAGAGGATTCCCAACAAATCCCTGCAATTTTCTTTTGGACAGAGTCTACCTTGAAAGTCTTCCAGCAGTCCAGTGCAAAGCAGTTGCAGCAAATGAGAGGATCAGTCTGCATATTTCTGGGAATTTTGAGGAAATACTACATCAGTGACTTCACACTGAAAGCTATTTTCAAGAAGAAACTCTTTTTCTTAACTCTTGTTGAAATTTGGTTATAACCTAGGGTTTACACTGAGAGTTGGTTATAACATAGGGTTAAGATTCCATATCACTCTAATGGTTTGTGGTCTTTGGCATGTAGTCTGGACAGCGTTAGAGTAAGAAAAGATGTAGATAAGCATTGTTTACATGGCAGTGCTACATTCTTCTACGCTCTACAGTAGGAGCTCGGAATCTTCTGCATAGGCGAGTGCAGTGGGTGGTGATGCCCCTGTATCCTGAAACCACAGAAGGTGCATGGCAATTAAATGGTGCAGAAGAGGCCTCTCTTGTAGCCTTGCCTCTGATAGAAGATATCTATTTCTCCAAAGTATTTCTTTCCCTGTTCTCACAGCTTAGCTAGATGTCCTAGTTGATGAATAATCTTAGTAACAGGATCTTGTCCACTTTCTGTGACAGCACCAGAAGTTGAGAAAATCTTCAGCTTGGTATGGGGACTTTGAGCAAGTCTCTGAGAGGAAATGGAGCATCCCAAATCACCCTATTCTACTCATGACTCTTTCCAGAGTTCCTCTGGGTGGCCTCATATCCAGACATCTTGGGCATCCTTTCTTTAGTTCTAGAAATAGCACAGGTAGGGTCAGCTCAGGTATGTGCTCACTCAATGTTTTTTATGTACCCATACTATTCTTGCTCTCTCATGTGTGCAAACAACTGCCATAAATGCAGTCTCATGCCTTGCTATATGTAAATGGTCGAAGGTCCTTTAACCCAATGCATTAGAGGGCTGATTTTTTTGCATTCACTTAGTTCACTCTGTGGAATTTAAGTATTCTGAATTTACTCCCATGCAGATTGTGCATGCTTTTAAACCATGCTCTCTTCACTATCTGTGAGGATAACCCAAGTATAAATCACCACCATTTCTATTGTCTCCAGATTCATTTTCATGCAGGAACTCATTGCTCTCCAAGAATTTATTTAATATCAGTTTTTCATCTGCTGAGCATTATTGCTGTTCCTGATTATTTTCTTAGTAGTATCAACCTTAATTTGACCTACTTGAATCTCATTCTATTTCATGCTTGTATTTCTGGCTTCTTAACAGCCCAGTATTTAAGTCTTTGTCCTCTTCGCTATTCGCAACCTCTCCTAATTTAGTACCATCTGCAAATTCAATTGATGTGACTTTCAGAGTCATTGCTATATTAAATATAGGACAAACAGTATACTGATCTCTGACTAGATACTGTATCAGTTTCATGTACAGATTGCCACTATTTCCAACATTTCTCTGGTATGGGACTATAGAAACTTATTTTGTTGATATACCTACTCCATTTTTGTTAACAATAGGAAAGAATCAGACAAGCATTTTCAAGAGAATGAAATGTGAAACATTGATTCCCACCATTCAACTTGTTTTATATTAAATCTAATTGGGGCATTTCAAGGCAACTTTCAATAGATCTACATTTTACTGCCAGCTACGAACACAACTATTTATTAAAGAAAAAAAAAGGTGAATGGTCTAGGATGCTGGTGGGGAAGGAGCTCCCTGGAGATCTTTGTGTGTTTTCTATACGATTTTAGCACATATATGCAACTTGAATGAATATTACCTAATTCAGCCTAGTGTATGAGTAATTATTATTCCCCTGTTTGGAAATCAGAAAGAATTTGGACTTAGGGTGCTAGGAACTTTTGTTATATTTAGATAAGGGAGATCTAAATAACTTTCTATGAAGTTGTTGTTGGAAAAGTGGTGAAGATGTGCTTGTCAGTCAACTTCGGTCTAATATCTTTACTCCATTGTGTTGAAAAAAACCCAACCAAACAAACCACCAAAAAATCAAGTGGCCAGGCATTATGATTTTGTGGCTTGAAACTCCAGCTTTGGGAGCACTGGGAAGTATTGTACTTCATGAGAAGTGACTGTCAAGTTTATAATGTGAAAAATGGATATAATTTACAAAAATAAATATATCCTTGAATTTACATTTTGGAAAAATGAAAATTGATGCAAACAACAATGGTTGTAATTCCCTGAAATCACAGCTCTCAAAAGTCTAAAGATAATGCTAATAGTACCATAATGTATGTCTCTCATTAGTCTTCCAACTCCATTATCTCTAATTTCTATCTTTGCCCTCTAGTGTTTCATTTACATCTTTTTTCTTACTATTCTGTACTCTTCCACTCTTCTATTGGGTTTTGGAGGGAGAATGTGTATGTGCGTGAGGGTGTGAAGGTATGGAGCTGTTCGTTTTGGAGCAGTCCTTGTTCATTTTGTGTGCTCATGGTGTGGTGATGCATATCTAGTATTAGTTAAAGAGATAATGCAGAAATGGTACACCCATAAATTTCACTGTCTGACTTTAAACAGTTGGGTGGAATGCCAGAGTGGAAGAAAGTACATGGGCAGGACTCTTATACCTCTGAAATGTGTCCTTTTTGGAGCAGATGTGGAGAGAGCTGAAGGCTGCTTTGCTCTTGTACATCTCCCCATCCTTCCAATCTTCCATTTGTTGACTGTTTTCCCAGAGCTCTTCTCTGCACGTCATCTATATGTTATTGGCAAAAGTTTGCCTTTGTAGATTGTTTTCTGCAACTGAGTGTCATTTTTTTACAGCATGCTCAAAAGTTAGAATACAAACTTAATTAACATTTTACAGCTGGTAAAGCTCTGGAGTCCGGGAAAGAATCTGGCATAGCCACATCCCCTTTTAATTCTTTCCCAGCTTCTCAAACATTTAATTACCAACTTAAAAATATTACTAAAATTTACACCACTTCACTCTCCTCTGCTGTTGATGTGATCATTCACAGTTTGTGTAAGCTAAATTTGAAATTGTAACCAAAGGAAACTGATAATGTGTTACATGCCTTTTTCTCCCACTTTGTGTAGGGATAAGTAACTTCACATGGTGTAAGACAATGTAGAATTTGGTTTTAAGTGTGGGATGCCAAAGCCTTGGGGTGAGATTCTGCTTCATTGAAGTCATTGGGAATTTTGCAATTGATTTCACAGGAGCAGGAATTTTAGCCTAGATTCTTCAAGCTAGGGCACTGGCTCAGACTTGGGCCAGATAAGCTTTAAGGAAGCATAGAAAGGACATCGTTTCCTCAGAGTCTAGCACTAAATGCATCTCATCCAGAATTGTAATCATGTGCTCAGTTAATTTTTTTAATTGTGTTCCCTTCACATTAAGGGAATTAATACATGCGGTTTAGAAAAGTAACAAGACTATTAAATGTTGCTAAGAGACTCCCACATAAAGAATTGTAATTTAAGCTTTGCAAATTGCAAAATTGCCAACTGGCTTAGTTCCACTGGGCCCAAGTTGCTTATATTAAAGTGTATAATGGTGACTGAATGAGTGATTTTATAGACAAATTTCAGGTAAACTGTTATCTGTATGAGGCAAATAGACTTGAAGTTGCAAAAGATAACATAATTTTGGACCTTTTTATATTCTAGGGAGAGATACTGTAAGTCATTGGGTGTCTGATTGTGTAACTGTCACCTTTTAAAAGGACTTACACAGAGAAGATAGTCATACTTACAGAGAGAAACTTTTAAAATCACTGCCAGTATTAAAATTGTACCAAATTATGGGAACTAGTAAAAGGTCTTTTTTAAAAAAAAAAAATTATACTGGATAAATTGTTTTAAGATGTGCTGTGCTTATTATACCATTAACTTCTCCATCAAATGTTCACAGTTTACATGAGAAAGTGTGAAACCAAGTTAACTATTAGAGTAAGGACTCTCTGGATTTCAGAGTACGAAGTGGTTGAAAATCTGTTTAACTCCAGGACAATGTAAGGTTGTGAGTATTGCTGATAATTTTTGCTAAAGCCACTCTTTAAAGTTCACCTTGTTCTCCCTTTGTTTGTCTAATATCGAAGCGTATTAAATTGATCTAATCATGCAAATTAAAGTAGGCACATGTCTGGCTCAGAATCTGTTTTCCTTATGCGTGACTATATTTATATAAGCATATATTAAAGCCATGCGTGGCATTTCATTACCCTCTTTGAGAAAGTTCAGAAGTTACACTAAAAAATAAAAATTTAGCAGGTGACAGGATATCCCTTCTTGCCATGAACTCAATTTCTGGCATTCCACTACCATCTTCTCTATTACGACAGACCTGTGTACCACTGTCAGTCAGCTGCTTTGGAAATCAGACCAGATGTCTAAGTGTATTTGTACATCTGGCCCTTTGCCTTCCCAGGATCAGCCTTATTATGATTTATTAATCATCTACAAAGAGCATTGATAAACAATGAATATTTATGACTACAGATGTAACCCTATTGTTTGTGTAAATTATAGTGTTTTTCTGGTAATGTTCTGAATGGCTTCAAGTTTACATAAATAATTCATACTTGTAAAGCCATATGTTAAACTGTCATTGTAAAAAAAGAAGTGCTGCCAGTTTTCACTTGAACCATATGTAAATATCAAGTAGTTGATTTTAAACAGTGGTATAAAGACTAAGCACCTTAACGCCATTTACGCAATAACGGTTGCAATATGCTACAATGCACTAGATGCGTTGAGTGTCAAAGGCAAAATAAGTTCTAAATACAGCAGAGGAAAGAACCACTTTTGTTTCTCAATTAAATACAGGGTATTAAATTAACCAAGTTTGGCTTTACAAATTTAAATTACAGTGATAGTAGACCTCCAGCCTTTGCCACTATTTCTAAGTGAACGAAGTAGTTTGAAATACTTCCCTGAAAGTATTTCAAGAAGCATTAATTTTTTATCTTTGAAATGAATTTTCAGTAACATTTTTGTACGTATATGTGATTTTGAGATCTTCTGACCCTACCTGTCTACATACCCTACAGCTAATAGTTACCTCCTGATATAGTCTGGGTTCATGCTCTTGCTGCGGAGGGAAAGTTAGTAAGAAATCTAGTTGTCATGTTGCAGATTACCCTTATTTCAACAATGTGGGCCACATTCACCATGCCTTGGAGAACTTTGATAATAGATTTCATCTGTGTATTGAAGCTGATAGCTCGATTCTAATTTAAGAATCAGAGCTAGTTTTTATCAAGGTATTGTTTGCGTGCATGTGATATGCATACACACACACATTTTAGCATGTGTGTGCATATATATATGCCAAGTACTACATGTGCATACACATATATACTTTGAGAAAGTTCAGAATAATGCTAAGACTGATAAGGACTAGAAAGTACTTGGATTAGAGGATCTGTTCCTCCATTCTGCCAGGGCCTCTGTCGACAGAGAAGACGCTGATGTCTTCTTTGCCACCAGACTACCTTGTGCTCCGTGCCTGGTAGTATGACCCTCACCTAACACAGGAAGCGTCACGCCGTCTGTCTGGTCCTGTGGAAGGGATGTGCATGTGTGTACCTTGAGGCACAGGGGTTGGCTACTCCTACATGCTTTCATAAGCCTTGCTACGGGAAAGGCTGAGTGAGTGGCCCATGTCAGGGCTGTAGCCTGAAAGAAATTTGTTTCCAATCACATTGCAGGGGAAGGAACACAGCTGTGGGCTTGAGTGATTGTTCCCATTCTGAGTGAGTGGTCTAAGCTAGCAGAAAAGCCAAGAGGTGGCCTGAACACAGTTTGTAAGAACCTACAGCCAAAATGAAAAATCTGCCAGTAGGTGCTCTTAACTGACAAAGTTGCTGTTAAATGTCAAGGCTGGAAGATGCAGACAGGCAAATTCAGCTTGGAAATAAGCCATACATTTTCAACAGCTAGGAAAATTAGCAATTGGAATGACCTAGTAAGGCTTGTGACTGTTCATCACAGAAATGCTCAAGCTGTGATGATTTCTCTAAAAAAAAAAAAAAAAAAGTTACCTAAAACACATTTATTATCCTTATAGCAAAAATCATCTCAAGGAAGTTCTGTGGTTACAAAAAAGACCAAGACTGGATGATTAACAATAACATTGCTTAGCCTTAAATTCCATTAATTTCCCGTAATTAGTACCGAGCCTTGCACACACTTCTCATAGCTCACAATTCTGCATTGCTTCTGCAAATGATTTAGAATCCGTCCATTAAGCTCCACTGAAAGCTATCAGAGTGTCTATGCTATTCTGCATGTTTCAAAGACAGAAAAAAAGTTTTTAATTAAAAATTTTGCAGTCCTTCAGCTGGCTCCAAATGAGTCTTGGCAGTTCATTTTCCATGTGCAAGCTTGAAGGAGAACATTGCTCACAAAACAGAGCCATCTTTACTGTTAAAATGCCCCTACTGCTTTCTAAGTGAGAAGAACAGAAAATGTTGTTCTTTCTGTTAATAGGTCTTAAAACAAAAGCTTATCCAGCTTCTGAGGGAGCGTGAAGGTAGAACTTCTGGGGGCAGATTTAGGCTTGGATAGACACAGGCATGGACAGATGCCCAGGGTGGCAGCAGTTTTGTCTTTCCTCTCAGAAGTTTGAGGGCCAGTGGTCCCTAAAAGAGGCTGAAGCAGACCCATTAACTTATCCAGAGTTTCTTAGCTGTAACTACCACTGTAGGTCACTGCAAGATCCCATAAACACTGGTGTGCCCTGATTATGCTTCCTTTTGTGTTGCCACCCTGGAATTTACTGTCTTCCAAAACTGCCTGTACTGCAGGCTTTTTCTGGCTCATATCTTCTTTTAACCTTGAAATAGCGGTGAAGCATCCCTTTCTGCTTGCCTTTATCTTATTTCATGCCCAAAGTAAAATTTTAGGGACCCTTTATTCCAGAAGCAGCTCATTTCATTCCTCATCTTGACGCTGCAATGCATGCATGGTATTTCGGGTGCTACGCAAAAAAAGAAGAGCTGTATTTGATATACAATTTTTATTTCTAGATGCTCATTTTACAGCACAGCTTTTACATGACTTAAAGCTTTTCTTTCTACTAAGAAAGTTAGAAAATTGACATTATTTGTTTGATGCTTCCTGGGCATACTTAGAGATGAACTTCTGGATTTTGTAATTGAAAATAAAATTTTACACTTTTTGCTGTTGCAAGCTGTGCAAGACCTTAGGAAGCCAAGAGAGAGAGGTCCTGGATTCTGTTCTTCCCTAAGCATCTTTTACTAAGTTCCAGTCAATTACTGCAACTCTGTGCAAGTCCAGCAAAGTCATTGGGGTTGCCCAGGTGCAATCACACTGAGAAGTCTGAACTTCAGAACTGAAGTTACGAAACAGGATGCAGAAGAGATAAAGTATGTTGCTGTCCTCCCTGAGTGCAGGTTGAGCTGGCATGACTGATAGTTAGAAACACCTGCTTTGAGGAGGTGTCCTCTTGTGGGAAAATATAAATAAATAAATGAAATACTTGTGATCTGAGCAAATGGGCTGTGGTTTAATCCACAGAGAAACATAGAACTGTTTGCACAAAGTCGCTTGGTGCCGTCCAAGTGCAGTATATCTCCAGGCTTCCACAGCTCAGAGGCCCACCTGAGGATGCTGCACATCTTGGATCTTTGCCATGTTAGGTAACTCATAGGGGAATAAACCATACAGGAAAATCTAGATGGTGCTTAATGTTTTTGCTTTTTTTTTCTTTCTGATTTTGTTTAAATTATTTTTTGTTTTCTAATAGAAAAGGGTTGTTCTCCTGCAAGGAACATATGCAACATCATCTTAAACATTAGAACAGGAATGCAACTACAAAACCATTTTTTTTTCTCTAATAAAATTGTATTGTATTTGAAGAACCTGAGACAGATTTTAAAATATAACTTTTAGTATATATTGTTCATCTTGAAAATATAATCTCTATAGTGCAGTTTTCTGTTTGCTTATAAATATTTCCCCACAATACAGTTTCTCTTGGGGAATATTCCACAGTGTAACATATCCGTCATTGAGATTTTTCTTCAGAAGATCAGTGTCATTTAGTTACGTCAATGAACGCATACACCTCTTGGACTGCTCCAAATAGACTGCTTATCTGTTTGGCTGAGTTTTCATTAACCTTCAGGGAAGCTTTTCTGCCCTTGTCTAAAATCCAGGCAATGTCCTGTAATATATGTTATTGATTAGAATGGGGTGTCCTATGAGAAATCTATGAATAAATTCTATGAACTTAGAATAAACCACGTTTGCTGTAGTGTGCAAGTGTAGTATTTTGATTGTAGACAAGGTATTCTTGATACCTCACAGTACAGTCTTTTAGCGGCTAGATGGCACTATTGCTAGACAGTAGGATCTGGTGTGATGTAGAATACCAAACGAATTTACGGATTGGGTTTTCTTAGCAAGAGCTGAGACAGAAAGTATCTTTCTACTGCCTACTGTATTGATTTAAATTGCAGGAATTTGTAATGTAGTTTGTGCCAGTCACGCTGTCTAGGTAACTGGGTAATATTTTCATTCAGCTTTTTCATTCTCCTCATAATGGCATAGCAACTTGGGCATATTGTTCAGATCTCCCTTTGGGTAAGAGTTATAGAGAATGACAGACTCATGGCAAAGTCACCTAAGGTTAAAGGATCACAGAATGACAGAATGGTAGGAGTTGGAAGGGACCTTCAGAATACATCTACTCCAACCCCCCTGCTGAAACAGGCCCACCTAGAGCAGGTTGCACAGGATCGCATCCAGGTGGGGTTTGAATATCTCCAGGGGAGACTCCACAACCCCTCCAGGCAGCCTGTTCCAGTGCTCGAACCCTCAAAGTAAAGAAGGTTTTCCTCATGTTGAGATGGAGCTTCCTGTCTTCCAGGTTGTGTCTGTTGCCTCTCGTCCTGTTCCTGGGCACCACTGGAAAGAGTCTTACCCCCTCCTCTTGACACTAACCCTTTAGATATTTATAAGCATTGATAAGATCCCCATTCCATCTGCTCTAAGCTAAACAGACTGAAATCTTTCAGCCTTGATGCTCAAATGATGCTCCCATCCTCTGGTCATCATCGTAGCCCTCCACTGGACTATCTCCAGTAGTTCCTTATCTTTCTTGAGCTGGGGAGCCCAGAACTAGACACAGTACTCCAGAAGTGCCTTCACCAGGGCAGAGTACAGGGGGAGTAAAACCTCACTTGACCTGCTGGCCACATTCTTTTTAATGTGCCCAAGGAGACCGTTGACCAAGGGCACATTGCTGCCTCATGGTCAGCTTGTCCACCAGGACTCCAAGTTCTCTCTGTACAGAGCTGATTTCCAGCTTTCCAGCCTGTAAGCTGTACCAGTGTATGGGGTTATTCCTCTTTAGGGGAAGGACCCTGTCTTTGTTGAACTTCATTAGGTTCCTCTCCACCCAACTTTCTAGCCTGTACAGGTCTCACTGAATGGCAGCACAGCCCTCTGGTGTGTCAGCCACCCCTCCCAGTTTTGTATCATCAGCAAAGTTGGTGAGGGTACGGTCTGTGCCCTCATCCAAGTCGTTGACGAAAACATTGAACAAGACTGGACCCAGTACTGACCCCTGGGGAGCACCACTAATTACAGACCTCCAATTAGACTGCACCACTGATTACAATGCTCTGAGCTCTACCATTCAGCCATTCAGTTCTCAATCAGCCTCTCTGTCCACTCATCTAACCTGCTTTCCCTAAGCTCTCCTATGAGGATGTTATGGGAGACAGTGTTAAAAGCCTTGCTGAAGTCAAGGTAGACAACATCCACAGCTCTCCCCATATCTACCCAGTCAGTCGTGCCATCGTAGAAGGCTCTCAGAGAGGTCAAGCATGTTTTCTCCTTGGTGAATCCATGCTGACTATTCCTGATGACCTTCTTTTCCTCTACATGAATAGAGATGACATCCAGGATGAGCTTTTCCATCACCTTTCCAGGGATGAAGGTGAGGCTGACTAGCCTCTAGTTTCCTGGGTCCTCCATCTTGCCCTTTTTGAAGACTAGAGTGTCATTGCTGAAAACTCCTGCATTGCAAGAAGAGACTGGGAAGGCACTGCCAGAGTGTCTGCCATTCCACTGAGCTCCATCCAACCTTCATTGCCTTGCTCAGTGTTCAAAAGCAAAGGTGATTTTCCTTATGCTGTTGCACCAACACCACGGATTTACCAGGTTCTGGTGTCCAGGCACTCTCAGCAGTGGCGGCAGGGGTGGCTTCCATGAGGAGAGACTGAGACCACTCCAATAGACCCACTGCAGGGCACAGCTGAGCCCCTCAGCGAGATGGTGACACCTCTGGGAAAACTTCTGTAAGAAAGGGTAAAATGCTGGCCGCAGTGAGGAGGGAGGGGGGAAAGTGTGAGAAACAGCCCTGTGAGCACCAGAGTGAGAGCAGGAGGAGGAGAAGATACTCCAGGTGTCTGAGCAGAAATTCCCTTGCAGCACCTGGAGAGACCATGGTGGTGCAAGTATTTCCCTGCAGCTTGTGAAGGGACCCACCGTGGAGCAGACACCCACAATGCTGCCCATGGGGGATCCTACGCTGGAGTGGGTGGATATTTCCTGAAAAAACTTTCTGCTGTGGAGAGCCCACACTGGAGCAGGTTTATCCTGAAGGACTGCAGGAAAGAGGAGCGGCAGAGAGGAGCTGTTACGAACTGACCCCATAACTCACTGTTCCCCATCCCACTTCGCTGCTTCGTGGGGGAAGTAGAGGGGTTGGGAATGAAGGACTGAACTTGGCCCTTGGAAGAAGCTGGGAGAGGGATGAAGTAGAAGGATTTGGGGAGAAGGAACGAGAGAGCGGTAGCGTTTGTGTCTGGCAGCTGGCCAAGGTCAACCTACTACAAGAGAAAGTGCTATTTTTGTACTGGTCAGCAAGGTAATATCTTTGGGAGGCAGTCCATATTTCATTTAGTTATTCCCAGTAATAAATGGATATTTTAAGAATCAGTTATGCTTCTAAATCTTTATTCCAGGAACTTATTTGATTGAACTCATCAGGCACAAAGTGCTCTTGTAAAACAATAATTTATATAAAGCAAGTATTCGGGTTCTAAACCTAGGGCTTCCAAAATGACTGTTGATGCTAGATGCCTCTGCATTCTTAATGCGCATGTTGAGATTGAAGAGGGCAAACACTGTAATAACTGCAGTCCTTAAACTCTCCTGAAGTTGGGATCCTTAAATGGATTAATCCTAGTGTCTTTTAATGCCTAAAAATGTAGGCTTAGACACACCTTAGCTTCGGATATACATCTCTAAAAGTACATGTCAATCACTGCTCAATTTCCCTAGTTTTTCTTCCTCTTTCCTGTAACTATCCAATTCTGTTTTACTGAAAAAAAAAAAAAAAAAAGGTGGGGCAAACAGGACAAATAGTTATTTTGGCCGTTTCCTTTTCATAATGGACAACTGATTGAAATTTCTCAATTTTGTAAATTGCTGAGATGTTGTCAGGAGTCTTCCAGGATGTGATATTTTTCTTGACTTGGAAAGCCAGCAGGCCATGTCAGAATCCTGGCTGTCATTTCAAAATGCAATCAGTGTTTTACACCACCAGAAATATTGAACAAAAAACCAAACCCCAAAACATGAAAAACCCTAGTCACTTTGCCACTCATGATTTGGAGAGCATATTTCATGATACGTGAAAATTTGATTTTGGTATTATGATTTCTTATTTTCCAAAACTACTACTAGTGAGATTTTTAAAGTAATTTTTGCTTGCTGAGTTTTGCCTCTTCCTGGACTTTTCGTATAAATAAGAGTTTCCACGTCAGTATAGTTATAAAACATTTTCTTCTTTCCTTTGGTGACTTTGGCTAGCATTAACTCCTTCTGCTGTTTTATTTGTTTAGCGTTCTTCCCCTAGTGATATTGTTAGACATGGTGTCCTTCTTGGAGTATAATCACTTAGACCTTTTTTATGTCCTGTATAATTGCTGAGTGGTAAAAGCCAAAATTAAATGAAATGCATCTGTGTTTTCACAGAAATGGTTTTTAAAGTAGCCTTCCAGCTAAATGAGGGACTCCATTTATGTATGTACTATATGGAGTATTTGTGTAGTGTATACATTGGGCCAAATTATTTGTGCTTCTGCTTGGGTTTGCTATGGCCCAGCCCTGCCAGCATTCTCCCAAAGGAGACGTGCTTAACTTGTCTCTTTGAACAGCTGAGCTGAGGAGATGGGATGCTGAGTGCTGCTACTTTCCACGGTGTTTGAGGCACCACCACAATGGCAATGGATGTGTAGACAGGATCATGTCTTCAGTCTAATTCCACATCCCGGTAAACTCCACGAGAAAAATCGTTGCTGCATTTCTGTGCTTGGAGCATGCACTGTACTCCTAGTGCTGCTTTGGGAAAGCCTCTTACAAAGTCATAACACTCCCAGATTTTTATTTTTATCTGAGGACAATTGTGCCTTAGAAATGTTTTATTTGAAACCTTTGACCTGAATTCTAATATGATTTAAATTCATTTAAATTCATAATAACTCTGGATTAACTCCAATATAAGTGAAGTACTAGTCCATGGGATAGCAACGGTGGTTCACAGAAATGCAAACAGCAGCTGGCTCTGTGTCCTCAGTTAATTTGATTATATAGTTTTAGTTTAACTTAAACAAAGTAGTGACCTTAATATTATTTTAAGAAACCTATTTTGAGAGGAGAATCGTATTTCTTATATAAATCCATTTTCAAATATCTTCTTTAGAAGTGCATGTTGCTAGAAATGGGGTTGAGTTTGTGTGGGGAGAGTAAAGGCGTACTATATTTCACTGACCACAGTTGCTTTAAATTATGCAGCGAAGAGAGAGATGCTGTTTGCACATGAGGAAAACAAGGTTGGCAGCAGAGATCACAGAGGGGGCTTGTCTTTGTAGCTTCTCTCCTCTGTAGAACAAGTACCGGGAAAAGGATTGGGGTGTCTTTGTAATAGTGATCTTAGTGGCCCCATCTGGCTGAGGTAATCATTGGACAAAAAATCTGAGTTCAATGCTAGTAAGCATTCTTTTAATGTTTTCTGTCTTAAGCACGATTCTCCTGAAGTCTTACAAGAAACAGTTCAAAATAAACAGTTGAATCCTGCTTTGCCTCAATGTAAATTAAAGTGAATCTCAGGAATTTCTCCTGATATTATGAAATTTAGTAAAAGCTGAATACATTTTTTCAAATATTAAAATCATAGTTACATATGATACTTTTGCAGACATTTTCTATATGTCTTGTTTATCCTCTTACCCTCTTTTCTCTCAAAGTCTGCTTTAAAATATCAGTGTTCTAAATCTTACAATCACCTTTAAAATTACCACAGGAGTAGGGGAAATGAGAATGTTTTTCAATAACAGATCTTACTAAGTCTAATACTTGTTATTGTACAGTTCTGTAATGCCTGCTGTTTCATCTTTTTGTTTTGTCACAGGATGAAAAGGAGAAGCTGACATGGAGTGACCGCATGCCTGGATACGCAGCAAACTTCGGACTGATTTTATTTATGGTAACATAATCTGCATTTCTCCGCATTTATTAGGTGTGAGAAACTTTGCAACGAGCATCTTGAATGCAATCCTGAATTAACATTCTCACAGATGCTAAAAATCTGAAGAAAGCTAGGTTTATAACCTACAGCTCATGAGAAATACATGTCCGACTAGGAAGACTCATGGAGCTCAATGCCTCCCTCCAGCTTTATTCTCTTTTACCAAAGGCTGCTTATGAGAGGGCTGTTGGCTCAATGACTTGCTGTAATGACAGCAGCTTGGTACTGGATGCTGTCTCTACCACATGGTTTCTGCTCCATCCTCCGTTATTTGATGAAGGGAAGTTTGCTGTGTAGTTGCTTGCGTGCGCGGTATTGAGTATGCTCTGTAAGAAGGACATTCAGAAGTGTTGAGCCTGCTGCACAGGTGACACACAGGTGACATAAATATGTTGCTGAGAAATATTTGTGCAAGACACATTCAGGGATTGACTATACTGTAGTCAAGGAAAACCATGGTATACAATCCTCATTTGAGAACAAGCATAAGGTGTGTGGGTCAGCCAACTGTAAAGTGTGGACACTGCTGTCCTAGCGAAATTTCCAACAGACTGTAAACACATCGTCAAGCTGCTAGACTTTGTAGGCAGCAATAAGAAAGCCTGGCTAATAAACCTTAAATTACGCTTTCAAGGATCCCATTATCCCTCTTGTTACAGAAATTACTGAATGAAATATTCCCGTTTAAACCACAGGAGCATCTGACATGGGAAATTTACTTAGGAACTAAGTAATTTTAAAATATCTACATGCATTTCTAATTTACTGGAATTTGCATATACTGGAACATATATCCTTTGAAGATTTTATTTCTCTTCCTGGCAATCAAAAATATTTTTATATTCACATTGAAGTCAAATGAATGACTGCATTTTTATAAATATATTTTATATATATTAAGATATATGTAATGTATATTAAGTATATTTTCTGTACATATTAGGTGTGTCATTCATATATATATATGTATGCCCTTGCAACACTTTGAGTGAGTTTGTCATCCCAAGGCTATACCAAACATTTGCTTTTTAGACAGAACTTCTAACCAGCATCAGTTGTGACTTTGCTTAAAGCAGAGTATACTGAGTATGACTAAGCACATAGCCCTAATTTAGCTTTTACAAGTCATTCTTTTGCAGACAAGGTGCTTACATGTGCTCTTGACTTTAACCATATGTTTAAATCTCCCCTAAGCTTGAGCTTAAAGTGTTTTCCTGAGTCATAGCCTATGTATTACACTCCCTGCTTACTGTAACATCTCAGAGAGATTTATAAAGGTGAAATGCAGAGCTCCGATTCTTCAACTTCTCTTAGTGACTAGTGGAACTATGTTGGCTTTCACCATTTGGAGAAGTGACCACACTGGTTTTTTAAGAATACTTTGAGCATTAGTAAGATCTAAGCATCTGCAGGAGACAACTTAGAAACCCTGCATGAAATTCAAGTCAGCTCTTGAAGAGGGAGAGTGAGTTGTGCTTTTCCATGCAGAGATTACAATCTACTCTTCACTGTACATGATTTTTTATTTTTTTTTGCTAGATTAGTTAAGCAGGGATTGGAAACACCAGACTGAAGTTTGTTGTCAGCCTGTGCAATAGAATTGCACTAAGGAAACTAAATTGGTCTCATCTGCCTCTGTTCTTAATATTCTTAGAGACTAATTTTTTTAGCTCTAAGCACTACATACATAATAGGTGGTGAAATCTTGAATTTACGTGTGTGTATGCACATAGTATGGCACACAGACATAGGAGACTCAGACATGGATACACACACACACATGCTGCAATTTCTAGTGCTGCAGAAGTGGTTGTTGCCTTTTTAATACTACCTTTCCCAGGCCCAAAGCGTCTGGTGGCACAAATCCATAGGCATTTTCCATGAAGATGGCTACATTGCTCTAGAATGATGCTGTTGTGTTCTGTCCCTCCTTCCCCCAGCTTTACATGCCGTACCTTCCCTGATGATTCTTGAAGCTGCTAACGGTTTTCTTATTGTAAAAGTTTTTCTCTTTATTCTTCATTTGTGTACTCCTTTTGCATACTTCACTTTTGTGAATCCTCTTTCAGGAACTGTTGTGGTGTTTTTCTTTCTGGCTTTTCTTCTGTCTCAATTAAACTAGCCATGCTGTTTGCTTCTTTAAAATTGCAGGTTGAAAAAAGTACTGGGTTTGGTTCTCTTGCCCAATTTTACACCAACAAGTAACTCCAAAGATTATTTTACACATTTACAGATCCTTTAAAATCTGGTCACAGTTCTTCTGTTGGTATACAAAGCCTCACTTGACTGCAGTGAGGGCAGAAGATCCAACCTTGATTTAAGCAATGCCTTTTGCAGGGATTTTAGAACCGAAGTTCACAAGTCTTACTTTTTCCCAGTAAACCAGTAATAGGCTCAGCTGGGCATATACAAATTTGGCTTGTGTGTGGTTAATAATACCATATGTCATAGTTTAGAAATTCCATATTTAGAAGGTTAACGTTGTGGCAGAGGTGTCCCAGCGTGTAATGAAAACATTGGTAACTACTGGAAGAGAGCAGGATGGCATGGAGCAATGCCATCACTGGAGCCTTTCTTTGTGTTCATTGTGTTTGGCTTGCTTAGAGGAAGGAAGAAAACCAGTTAGTGTCGTAGCACAAGAGTTCAGCCTGTTCCTTCTTTTGGACTCTATTGCCCTATTCTTATTCACATGGCATAATACTTTACTCTACAATAGCCCCCCTGGGGAGCCAAAGAACTATTTGGACATTAAATTGTTATCCTACTTGGATAAAGGTATCAATCTAGCCCACGGGGTTTTATAGCTTCCTTCTCAGATCTAGTATGCTTTCCTGTTTGTCTTCATTCATACCAGGCTCAGTAGGTGACCTTTTCTGCAGCCAATTTTCACATCTGTTTCTAAGCAATTCAGTCCTTGACAGACTAGTTTAGATATTCAGTGAGGAAACTGTCTGCCACAGAAAGGGATTGAACTCGCCAGATGAAATGTTGACAATGACAACAAAACCCAAAGTAGGTACCTGAATGAAAGTTGACCTTCTGATCTGGAATTTGGGCAAAAGAGGTATTTTCAGGAATGGAAGAAATGCTGTGAAGATACAAGAACTGCTCCCTCTCAGTCGCTGTCTGGGGAGTGAGAGCTATGCTCTCAGTTACTGTGCAGTCCTACAAGCCCTCCTCTTTCTCTTGTTACTGGATGCACAGATAATGAAGGCTCCTAAAGGAGTGCTTTTCCATCTGTGTCTAACTAAGCAAATATTTAAAAACAGCTGGGCAACTGAGGAGTTTCTGAAGCGCTGGTGCTTTTGCAAAACCAATACCTTTGTTCTTTAAACA
Source organism: Arenaria interpres (assembly GCA_013399435.1). Taxonomy (NCBI): domain Eukaryota; kingdom Metazoa; phylum Chordata; class Aves; order Charadriiformes; family Scolopacidae; genus Arenaria; species Arenaria interpres. Next base: position 82,994 of record VXAK01017561.1, read on the forward strand.
AATAAAACATAGGTTTTTTGGTAGCTTTGCATGTCTTGCTACGGCACTGAATGAATTGAAAAGGCAGCAGTAGTACAAGCCTCTGATGGTATCCGATCCTTCAGTGATCTTCCTCATTGCTATGGATCCCTTAAATTCTTTGGTCCATTTAAGAGCTTGCTATTCAACTTTCGTGACCTGAGATTTCTTCTTTCTCTACTTAGTGCTGACTGTTCTTCCTTTACTGTTAAGATATCATTTCTAAGTAGAAGCTTGTGGTGAAGATAGGTGTCTATGGGGCCCAGAGAGATCATCGTCTCCAGAAAGATACATACAAGTTTACTTTGCTGGTTTTCCTTGTCCATCATCATAATAAAAATTTCAAAGAAATCCACAGAGGAAAGAAACAGAAAAAGCCTATTTGGAGGGTGATTTACGGGAATGAATCTGTGACCCAAACTAGGAAAAAGAGATTAAGGTGTCTGTAGAGGTGGAAGGTGAATTAGATTACTGCCCGGTGGCGCTGTTTTGTTTTCTCTTCTTATTGGGGATACTACTCTCTACTGTAGTGACTGCTTCTGCCATGGGCAAGTTGGGTAAAAGTTCTGATCTTTGTGTTCCTGCACCACTTCTGTCACAGCAAGTGCTGAGCAGATGGTTCAACATGAATCTGATTTTTGTCTGCATGTTTGGTAGGTAAGTAAAAAAAACCAAAACAACCAAACAGAAAAATAGGCAGAAAAAATATAACCATTTTGTCAACACAGTGAAAACTGCAGAAGGAAAGGAAGTAATATTTTATGGCATTTGAAATGTTTTCATTCCAAGTGTTTTATGTTTAGACTTTTTTCTTTAGAAGAGTATTTGAATGAAAAACATTAGCATGAAGCAGAAGCTCATCAATCACCTACATTTCATTTAAAATTAATGAAATATTGATTTAAAAGGTAAAATTTAGATGTTTTACTAGATATGACATTTTATTACTATATTCTCACAACATGTATTTGTGAATTTAATCTGATATCTCCAGGACTTTCTCCAAATCATTATTTTTAGTATGTTTATTAGTTCTCCATTAAAACAAAATGTGCCCACTTTTTATTTCAGCCTTTCACATAGCTTTGGTTCTTGTTGTGCTTTTTTTGCAATAGCTTTTTTTCATAAGACAGCCTCCCTCTGTATACACAAACTCAATAAGCTATTGCTGGGTCATTAAAATGGACTGTTAAATTTCCTTAAATCTGTGTTGTGAATCTGGGCCCCTAGGCCCATTGAAGTAATTGCAATAGTCTAATCTTTCACATTGAGGTAGTCTCTTTCATCTGAGGATCTCAAGATGTTTTACCTAAAATAATGAATGTATGTTGGAGTTCTTGTTGAAGGCAAAAATGAAAGGGAAAAATGTACCATCTCCAGCTTTCCTGCTATGGCTAAGAAAATTTGCTACTTTTTATTGTTATTTTATTGATTTTTTTCATTATGGAGTGGGATTTTTTTGAAACCAGAGTACCACAGCCCTGTGAAATTCAAATTCTTCTTGTGGGAACTTGACCTTAAGTAGCAAGGCTAACTTTCCTCATCTCATGGGTCAAAGCCTGCCCGTGAAGGACGTCAGGATACCAACTGATTTGTGGGATGGAAATGTTAAGAGAAATAGGTCAGTCTTAAAAGAATAATAACAAGTGAAAAAAATATTTATTTATTTATTTATTTTTGGGCAACAGTTGAGCAAACAGAACTGGAGAGTAAGGTGCCACTTCTACTGTGCAGAGGTGAAGCTGTTTCAGCCAGCAAAGCCAATTTTCTTGGCCCTTCAACCCAAGCCATCTGAACCTATTGCTGGGTAAAAGACCTTGCTTAATACCTGCTTTTGAAACCAAACTACCTGAGTTTCACCAGTACTGCATGGGTAATGTGCGGAGCTTTAATCAGAGAGGACAATCTTCAGGAATTGTTCTGCTGATTCCGAGTTCTGCATCCATTTTCTTCATTATGTCCCTGTTAGAGAGTTTTGAATTCTCACATTTTGATTATCCGTGTATTATTGTGTTGCTCGAAGAAATAACCGCACAATACCAATTCATGGAACAAACCCAACATGTCAGTTGAAGCTTCTGTTTAAATGCTAGTATCAAACTCGAACTAATCTGTCTGTATATTTCTTTGCAGATTATGCTGACATTTTCAGCAGTGTTTGGTGTGATTGTGTATCGAATCACTACAGCAGCAGCTTTGTCGTTCAGCACAAATGAGACAACCAGGTCAAACGTTCGAGTGACTGTGACCGCAACTGCTGTCATCATTAACCTTGTTGTGATACTTATACTTGATGAAATTTATGGAGCTATTGCCAAATGGCTGACAGAAATTGGTAAAGCTATCTCATCACATTCCTCGTTAGTACATTACATGTATTGACATGAGAGTATGCGAGGAGGTTCTAGTAGGAATATTTCCCACTGAAGAGTGCCAGTGAAAATATTCAGGCCTATGGGGTAAGATGCTCAGACATGCCTTTGTGAACTAGGGGTCTGAGCCGCAACATGCAGTGTGCCACTAATAGGACTAATTAGCCTGGCCATAATGCCATGTTAACGCAGCTGTGCTATTTCCAGGATCTCAGCTGGTATTTCTGCATTGCCCTGGCTCTGCGCCCAGATCCACTTATCTGGAGCCTGATTGAGAATTTTTGACCTGATATGATTTTTGATATATATCTTTACCTCTAGGAACTTGGTTTACTGAGGGTCTTCGGGCTATTTCAAAGATCTTGCTGGCTCTGGCAAAGTTACACTGACAAATGCTTGCCATGTTATTTTGCTGATGTGATTTTTCTGGGTTTGTACCACTCAGAGAATATTTTTGCCATTATTAGGTGCATGTCTGGGTTGGACTTTTTACAACACTATATATTTCAGTTAGAGGCTGGATTTTTTTAAATTTAAATGTTGTATTGTTACAAGCCTGGCAATGTATTTAACTCTTTTAAAGGTGAGTCAGTCCTTTGATTACTATATGTGTTTGGGCTAGAGTTTTGTTTTGTTGTGTACATTATGCCAAAGATATTTACTAATGAGGGTTTAGGCTGGGGTTTTGTTTTGTTATATAAATTAGGCCAAAGATGTTTCCTGACAGGGCCTTCATGTGAGATTCTTATAGCTGTCATTAAATACTATTTCGCACATTTTTATACATCACTTCTCATTCTAGATGGTTCGGAATGAGTCTCGGAAAACAAAGTAAATTAATCTAAACACTGAAAATCAACCAGAAACCATGGATACCTTTAACTGTAGCAAGTGCTCTACCTGTCAGTTTTGGGCATCTAAACCTAGGTATCCAGATTAGAAAACTTTTGATAATTAGCACCTGACTCAATCACTCAAATTGCAGAGTCCCTCCCTGTAAAACCTACAGCGATGTGAAGCTGGCTGGAACTAGCAGACTTTGGGATAAAACCTTAGGAACTCTTAAGATTTGCGCTTCTAATTCTCACTTTCTCAAGACACTTTAAGTCACAAGTGAAAACACTTGTTTTAGTCCTGCTTGCTGAAGAACACTATAAACTAAAGTTCTGTACTTGTCATGATAGGGGTTGAATCCTGAACTTTTGAAATACGGTCCTATGGTTTTACCAGTGAAGATAGTGTGACGGTTTAGACTAAATTCACAAAATATTTGAAAGAAATGAAGACAAAGCAATTCATATTCAAAAAATGCCACCACATGGGGTTAATTTTTTTTGTTTCTGTTTGGAAGCAGCTTTGGGCAGAATGTAGCAGGGTTACACAAATGAACTCTGTTCTAGTGGCATAAGGAAGCTCAGACATACTGTACAGGTGAAAACTGTACCCAGATATTCAGCTTTCATATAACTGACAAGATGCTAACTGCATGTACCCTCCCCAGTCCTGTCCATTGCACCTGCCCTGCTAAAATAGGGCACAACTGTTAAGGCATGACATTAGTGAGTCAGAAGAGTAGGAAGAGATGAAGGTGAGGATCCTCCTCTCTGCCAGTTTCTAGGCAAAAGCTGGGGTGTGCAAGCCATGACCATTGCCTCTGTGAGAAAGGCGTGGAAGGAAAATTTCACCCTTGAAAAAGTGCACCACTCTGAATTCTGAAAGAAACAAGAATTTCTCACTAACTTGCAGATTATTGTCCCCTTGTCACTTAGCATTTAATTCTAATCCTGCTGTTTTTATTTAGGCAGCATTCCTAATTAACCGTAAGGTGTTTCGTTTAAGAAGGATCCAGTCTGAGTAATCTCTAGTGCTACAAATTACATGAGTTAGAAAGTTCATTTAGGCAGCTTTTTCCACTGCTAGGCTCAGATGCCAACTGTAATCAAAATGTTCAAAAAAAATTGCAATTCATTCATGCTGATAAATGCCCCTTACCTTGTGAACTTTCATCTTGCTGAGCGGAGCAAAACATACTCAATTCTCTTTTCACGCTGCAGTTAATTGACAGGCTGAGGAACACACTTGATGGGCTGGAGGAACAGCTCTTGACAGCAAGGATTTCAATTCCAACCCCAAGCACACTCGTATCTTCATTTGAGTCAAAAATTAGGTCTGTAAGCATAAGAACAGTACTACTGGTAGCAACTGCATTCATCATAGGATCAAAGTAATGGATCTGCCTCAATACCTGCTGAATCAGCATCTGGTGGGGGGGGGGGAAAGGTAGTGCGTTTGTTGTAATCAATAGAGTTTGTACAAGATACACTGGGACTCCACTCGCCCCCTGTAGGTCCAGCTAAGCAGAGCACTGATCTCCCCCTTTATCACACATCAGACCAGCAAAAGTGCAGATTATACCCTGGTATTTTCAGATTGAATCATTAGTAATCAGGCGGTGTGTGTCCGACCTGACTTATAGCTCATTTGCTCATTTGTAACTTCACTCAGGTCAAGGAAGAACCAGGAAAGTAGGGACAAAATCAAAACGACTTGTGTTTGTGCCTTATAAAGGCAGCAACTCCTTCAGGGAGTTAAGGTCCACGCCACAGGTACCTCAGCTCATTCTCTACCTGGAACGTTTCGGCTTCCCAGTTGCGGTGTAAGACGCTGCACCACATTCTGAGTGTATCATTTGAGGAGGGGGGGGAAGTTTTCTCTCTTACTAATGCATCTATTCTGGCTGGATGCATTTCTCGTATAGCAGATTCTACTAGCTAGAGGACAAATTCTATGCATGCCTCTATTGGTATGGTATAGCACATCGGAGTGTGGGGAGTGAAGTGCTGAGTGAGTCTCTAGAGCCATGTATGGTGTGCAAATTTCCATCCAGAGGCTGAGCTCATCTTTGTGGTAGTTCTTCATAAGGCAAAGGCTAGGATTTTTCTCCCTTAAATTAAAAGCTGCACCACTGTTATTCAATATTCCTGTTGCCCTGAGCTGTTGTCCTGATGATCTCTCCAGCACATGGGGTCATCTACAAATTGTTCAAATCCTTTGAAGCTTTAATTAGGCTTTTCTATACATATAGGTGAATGATGGCTAAGGGCTCATTGTTGACCTTTTATGAAAACATGGTTGAAAGTATCACAAATAAAGCTGGGCAGTGGGGGCTCATTAGAGTTTTGCTATTACTTTAGTGCTCAAATAAATGCCACGCTTCTTTTTCAAGGAAAAATCACCAAAGCAACCGAACATCCAAGCTGTGCCCCAAAACAAAACTGTACAAGTATAGCAGGATTTTTAGTGAAGTCTTTAAAGCCAGAACTCTGGATCTACCTTATTATTTCATTCTTCTGTTGTTCTATAGAAATTCAGTCGAGAACATACCACGATAAAATTATCTGCTCTTACATTAGTTAACAACTCCAGATAAGCATGGAAATACAAGAGTTTAACCCATATATAATCTTTAAAAGTGGATCCTACTGTTAACTTGGAAAGCCTCTGTCTTAAACCTGTGTGTTCTGTTGCTAGAAAATTTCCATGGAAATTGGAAATAAATCTGGAAACAGAGTAATGAATACTGAAATGTTTTAAGGGAGCTTTTTTCAAGTTATCTAACATAGCCTAGAAATGTAGAATATGTATAGTGAATGGAGAAGCATTAGTAAAAATGTGCATTTATTTTGCATGGCAATTAAGAATTCATTTAATGCCTTATTAAGAAAGGTACTTATTCTTGTGTTTAGCATTAAGCACATTAACAATCTCATAGAAAAAAATCTTGTGCACACAAAGTTAAGAAGGCTTTAAGGTTGTTTTTTTCTGGAGGAAAGTCTTTGGACTTTCATCATTTGTGAATTGAGAATACTCATGTTCTGTTATTTCAGTCGTAACTGATATGTATCAATATATATGCAGTTATAAACATTTAATCCATTTATACTGCTTTAGCTTTAGGCAATTGAATGTAAAATTCCAATTATTTTTTTCTTCAAACTCCAGATAGCTAGTCTGAGAACCTTATAAATATAGAACAATTCTATCTATTATTATTAATAAAATATAAATTATATAAATAAAACATATTTAATACTATTACATATTTACTAATATAACAGATGTCAGAGTAAATGACAGAGGAGGCATGTGCTAAGATTTCACAGATGCATCCTGAAGCGGAGGAAGGTGATGTGGTCTGCCCAGCTCTCTCAGCAAGGCAATGAAAGATACTGTAAAAGAAGTGAGGTACTGTCGGGTCCAGGCTAGGTGGCAGGATCTGTTGGTTTTTTGCCACCAGGATAATGGATAAACATCTGAAAGCAACTTGGGATAAGCTGTCGGAGGCCTATTAGAGAATCAAGTTAATTCTGGTGTTATTATTAAAGTTCCTGTGAAATAATCTTCAATTTCCATCTAGAAATTTGGAAAGACTCTCTGGAAATCAGGAGTCAGTGACAGAGCCAGTGTGCTTTGGTAAAAATTAAAAGTACAAAAGAAAAATCAGTATGAGCTCAAAGTTTGCAGTTTGGTTTTGTATTTGGGAATATCAGCGTTGTTTACATATTTACAAATCGACTTCTCTTGTTTGCTTTTTCTTCCCTCCCTCCCACAGAGGTACCAAAAACGGAGAAAACCTTTGAGGAGAGACTGATTTTGAAGGCATTCCTACTGAAGTTTGTGAATTCTTATGCACCAATTTTTTATGTTGCCTTTTTTAAAGGAAGGTAGGTTAAATGTCTTTTACATATAGCTATTTATGTATGTATATCACAAACAGGGTTGTCTAAAACCTACTTTTCAATGGCAGGGCATGATATCAACTACTGTCCTGTTTCTCCTCTAAGTAGAACATTGTTCTGAAATGCAACCACTCTAGTTTTCTTTCTAAAAGAAGAATAATCCTCACTTCAGAAAATAATTACTTTTATTTAAAAAAGGATCCTGCATATATGAATGAATGGCTGTGCTTACAGGTCTTCACTTTCCACATTTTAGCAATTTATTCTTGAAGTATCATTTAGCAAAGAAAGATTTTCCGGTTAAATTTTAAATTATGGAAGTATGTACTTTATTACTTTCTCGATGTTTTGCACTATTTGCCCGTATCAAGTTAAATTAAGAAATAGTTATAGTCAACTGGAAGTTGCATGTTTTGGCAAATGAACTGATTGACCAAAGAGCTAATTCAGCTGTCCTGCTAAATAAGTGTGACTTCCTATGGGTTCACGATCATTGTCTTTTGGGACCCAGTTACCCACAATATAACATATGCTTTTGAATGGGAAGCTTAAAATGATTGTTTGCTCAAACTTTGGCAAAAATGTTTAAAACATCCTCTGGATTCTCTTTCATACTATTTTTCTCTTCCTTTTGGGGGCTGTAAAGTTTGTTAATCTATACTCTTCACTAATCCTATTCAGCATCATTGATTTAGGAATTAATGATACATTTTACCAGCAGTTGTAAATCTTATAAGACATTGATGAAAAATATCACCAATTTCTTTCTTTTTTAACCACTTTTTGGGGGATGTTGTCAGGTTATAATAAAGGCAATCTCCCTGTTTCTTCTCGTGTAGTCAAAAAACATATTTACTGTGTGTAGATGTGTAAATAACTCCATGCAGGGCATTATTCAGATGCTAGAGAATGTGAGTTAGGATATCTATTTTCAGTTTCATTTGTGATCTCTAATCAAGAGAGGGAGATTATTATTATTTTTTAGCACAGGAAAAGATTTTATTAAAAATATTTCAGCAAGATGTAGTAGATAAATATTTGTAGAAGCCTACTACTTTGAAATAATTTTAAATAATCAAAGTTGAATAGCTGTCGAGTCTTTTAAAATTTGTGTTGAAGTAGCTTGTACTGAAGTATTTTAGCTAATATGAAGGAACAGTTATTTTGTTACAGTTAACTTTTTTCTTATTTTTATATTATTTCATATATTGTTACTGCTTTCAGATTTGTTGGCCGTCCTGGGCATTATGTGTATGTGTTTGATGGTTATCGAATGGAAGAGGTAAGTACATGTGAAATTCAAACAAAAAAATCCTTAACAAAAAGACATATGCGATCAATGTATTTCGGTGGAGTCTAGACAAGAAGGGAAAAATAGAAAACATGTTAAGAGAAGATGTTAAATCTTCAACATAAATAGACAAACCCCAAGTTTACCATCTGAGGCACCTGTATGTCTGTCTTTCTGCAGTTTGAGTACTTCACAGTCTTTCTTAGGTGAAGCTTCACTATTTGTATGCTTTACAACGGGCACTAAGGCACAAAAAGTTACATGATTTGACTGAGGCCCTTGGGAAACCTGTGCCAAAACTGGAAGTTGAATCTGGCTTCTCATTCTGTAGATCACTAGAAGCCTAGCAATTTTAATAGCCCAAAAAGCTAAAGCCATTTCTTGCTAAACCTGTAAGCATTTTTTTTTCCCAAAATTCCTTTTAGCTGCTGTGGGTATTCCCTTGAAAATCAATATACGTACTCAAGGTTTTATAATAAAGCTTATACATAAATCTTTGCAAGATTGAAGACTTCCTTCTCCCTTGGGAGACATCAGATTGGAAGAGTATTGGTGATACTGCATTATGTTTATTACATTGATTATATAGTAAATATTTTAAAAGGAAATATAGTAGCCCCAGGACACAGTAAGTTATTTCAGAGCTCTGCAGATATTCCATAATGCAGTTTTATGAGTAGAGATGAAATACCTTGTTAAGCATAGAACGGCAATGATTGACGAGTTCTGTGCTCCTGTGCAAATTGGTGGCAGGGGGTAAGGGCACATACAGACATCGGTGGCTCTCCCAGGTGGGTACTTTTAAATTAATTCTCTTGCTCCCTTCACACTCTATGGTTCTGTTTAATTACAGTGTGCTCCAGGAGGCTGTTTGATGGAACTCTGTATTCAGCTTAGCATCATTATGCTTGGAAAACAACTGATACAAAACAATCTATTTGAAATTGGAATCCCGTATGTATCCCAGCCTTCTCCATTACCATGCGTTATTCCTGTGACACGGTAAATTAAAGGCTTGATCCTTATTCAACTGAATGCGACTTTTGCCACTGCCTTCAGTGGGTTCTAATTGAATGTGATGATAAATCACATTTTTGGTTGTGATGAAATGATCTGCCTGTATTTTATGTTGAATAATTGGCTATATCGCAGTAAATGGCTTAAAGAAAGTGATTGAATATATTAAATAATTGATCTAAATTAATTTTAGAAACCTGTGAAAACAGGCAAGGTATGATAGATCTCTTGGGAAGTTTTAGAGAAGCTTTCAGGGTAGCAGTATTGAATACAAATTAGTATAAAGTGGAGGAGAGATGGTGTTGGAGAAAAGTGATAGCTCATAAAAGATGTTAAAATGTATTACTTGATCTACGACTATTTTACGGGTTTGCAGATGAAGTCCACACATTTCTAAGGTGCCCGTATGTCAGTATGTCACTATATGATGCAGGAGCTAGAGTTTGGGAGAGATGCTGACAGGCTGCTTGATGGCTGTCAGCCACAGGATGCCTAGGGCACGGTGTCCTCTGCTCCAAACACACCAAGAAGTCTCGCTTGGTCTGTCTCCACCGTCAAAGGGATCTTCAGGCACTGAGAATTCACTAAGAATATCCAGTTCCCACCTCTTGGGAGGTTTGCTCTTGGTTCTGTTAACTGAATCACCCTTGTTGGTGGCTGTGAAATGTTGTATTAGATGCAGAGTCTGGCTTAGACAAAAGCCTCAACTACTGTGGTTAGTCAGAATCTTTCAACTCTGGTGTCAGTAGCTTTTGGATCACATCCCTAAGGAAGGCCTTGAAAATGCTAACTAGAAAACAAGATGAGTGATGCTTAAAAGATTATGAAATATTTTTAAAATGAGCCCTTTTCATCCCTTTTCCTAGCAAGAACTCTTTTTTGGAAGCAATTTAAATAGAGAGAAAAGAAATTTCCCAAACAAATCAAATGTGGGTTATGGATGGTTTAATTATTCCTGTGTCAAAGTTCAATAAGGAGGCCTGTTTTCTGTCTACATCTCATTGAGTTTACAGTTTATTTTGAGAAAAGGGTGGTAAATCATTCCCAAAATATCTGACATGTTGAAGGCTTAAAGCTTTCCCAGTATAAACCTGGTGTGATTTTTTTTCCCGTCTTCCAAAAACTTACTGCTACTGGACTTTTTTAATGGGGATTTTATGATGTTAGAAATACTGTATTTATTATTTTTGACTCACGAAAGCAGAGACTGATCCAGTTCAAACAGAAAATGCCTGTCAAATTATTTCTCAATTCCCTCACTACAACTCTTGGTACAAGAATATGACAATTGCATCCCATTTTTCTCCCCCATTTCTGCTCCCCCACCCTTCTGCCAACAACCTATGGTGGCCTCAATTTTTAAAACGGAATAACAGTTTAAAAACGTATCTGCTTTCATCCTCTCCTTCCCCGAGAAATACCTCATTTCAGTCACAATGCTATCTTGTGATCCTGAAATGAGCACATGTGGTTTTCCTTTGCTTGTCTGCACTCTCAAGTAAATCATGTGTATATCTCACTGGACCCGTTTGCACCAGGAAGAACCCAGTGCTTTACTGAACACTTAAGCTAATTAAATCAGAGTAAGCTTTCTGTTTCTGCATGGACCACTCTACTGGTTTGGGCTAGATCCTTAATGGCACTCTGTTCTACCTCATCTGCCCTACAGGCACACGGACACACTTTGAGTACCTATCAACCAGATTTCCAGAGGGCTGTGCATAGGTCTGCAGGACATATGTAAATTCAGACCAAAAGGGACTCCAAACATGCATGCCTTGCAGAATTAGTAGTTCTGACATGTTTGTGTCTCACATGTAACCTACGTCTATAAATGTTGTTAGGACATGTGACAGGTGTATATGTAAACACACCCTTGTTCTCTGCCCCCCAGCCTTCTTGTCTGGCTTCCTACTGTACCCTGTTCTCTCTGTTCTGCTAGCTGTTTTCCCTGCTAATCTCTTACAACTAGCTCATCTCCTCTGTTAGATGATCTTTTTCCTACCAATAAGTTTTTTATTTTCGTTCCTAGGCCACCTCCGTCTTCATTGGGTCCTTGTTCTATTTTCTGGTGTCTAGCACAGGCTACGCAACTGTGATGAACTGTCCTTCTGTGGCAGAAAGCTAGAACAATCTTTTCTATCTCCAGTTTCAGCAGCTGTATTTTCTTTCCCCCTTGCCGTGTGCCTCCTTGGAGGGAATGAGAGTTAGAGTGAATAACAGAGATTCTTCCATTGGCTCCCTGTATTTTCACTGATGGCAGACTACAAGTGCTGCAATCAACCTAACCAAATGTAGAGGCAGAAGGGACTATCATAAATGGTGGTTTGTTCTTCAGAATCTCTAACTGTTCTCCATATATCTGTAACATGGAAGTATCTCTCTGCTAAGTCGTATGATGAGCCAGATGAAAAAAGTTTTCCTCTGTTGAAATCTTGGGATTTCAGGATTATTTTCAGAAATTTCATTTGCCATAAAACCCCAGGCATCTAATTGCTTTGCAGAAGATCACAGAGCCTTACTCCTATTTTCTGTCTCTTTCCCTCAAAAAATACTACTAAGTAGACGACAGACTGTGTTTATGAGCAACAGCCATCCATTGCATCTCTAGCACTCCGAACGTTGCTGCAGTTGGGAACTATCATTCAATATCTTCATTCTGTCTTGTCTAAAGTCAGTGTTGGCTGAAGAGTTATGGAGTTAAACTTCAGATGGCAGCACTGCATTGTCTGGGGTCATTGGAACGCATCTTTGCTTTTTCCTTCAGCGTTTCTGGAGAAACTGCTGCACGGCTACGACAGAGGTGACTTGCTGGTCTTCCAAAGCTTTCTGTGATTTCTTTTCCAATTTCTGCATCTAAGAATGTCAAAACAGCTAGGAAAAATTCAGCAACAGTTGAATTATGGAAAACTAAGCCTTCTTGAATTGAAAAGTGTGTTCTGTGGGGCTGGAATTCACAAGTTTAACAGATGTAAATATGCTACAGCTCACTAAGATGTGTTGCATACCACAACTCTTTTACTGTTGCCACAAGAATTGACCCTAAAAGGCTGCAGGGCTTGAGAGCCTTGACCTAGCGTTCCTATAAGACTCCTTTTCTTCAATTCTATTTTTCTAAACTTCCTGAAAAAAATTTGCTTGGTTATTTTATTACTCTCCGTCTTTGACCTTGGTGACAAACCCTTAGGGTAAAATACTGGCTCTATTGAAGTCAATGGCAAAACTCCCATTGACTTTAGTGGGGCCATGATTTTGGCCTTTTTATTCAAAATGAGCTGCCATCGCTTACTTCAAAATGTGCTTAACTATGCTGGATGAGAATACTAAGAGTAAATAAAATCAATTTAAAAAACAGAATGAGAGATTATAGTCCTTTTGTTCTCCCCTGCCTCCTTCTTGTACCCCCCACCTATGGATATGAGAAGGTCTCTCCTTATGCGAACAGACTGAAGAAAAGCCTGGTCCTTCCATGCTCCTTCTCCAAAGCAGCAAACAAAATTACAGACAAGCACACAAGAGTCGGAGTCACTGCAATTTCTTTTCTCTAAACACAAGTGCTCCAGCTGCTCAGCCTAACAGTCTCCTCTCTCTAGCTTTCTCCCTGTACCTTTTCTATCATGCTACAAAGGAAAAAGCATCAACTGGAAAGATAACCTTAAAAACCATTGAACAAAAACAATCATTCATCCATGGCAGCTGTATTCTGGGGGGTTTCTGTCTTCTTATGTAGAGTCTCCATTTGGACCTCTCTTCTAGGAAGTATTGCCTTGAAATACTTTAAAACCATTTCTTGGTGACTGTCACAGGTGGGATGTCACTTGGGGTTCTTCAGTGTTGGGGCATTTTCCTGTGGTCATTTTGTGCTCTCTTCAGATGCTGATTACCTTGCATAATGGGATGCTTATTGGTTATATCAGGAATTACAAACCATGTTTCCACCTCTTACCTAACACAAGAGTTTGGTGCCAATCCCTCATGACAAGCTGCAGCATCATTTTTAACTGCTCTAGACACAGCCTTCTGACAAAAACGTGTTCTTCATTTTCTTTCTCCCTGATCCTACATTCTTTCATGCAATTCTTCTCATCAAGAACATATTTTGCTTTTGATATTCATGGGAAAAAGAACCAGAAATAATGGCTATTCTACAGTTCTACTGTTTTCTCTGTTTGTCCAGATTCATATGGCTATGAGGGGGGGTCATGAAACTTTGCTGCATGTGTCTCTTCAGCGCGAAGCTTCTCAGAGACTCACCCTGAATGAGAAAACTTACCTCTTTCTCACTGGTGGGGCTGCCTGGTATGCAGAAATCAGAAGCTAAGATAGCTCTTGATGATAATTGTCCATCAACTTTGTTTAAAAATGTTGATCTAAGTAATTAAAAAGCAGATTTCTCACAAGTACATTTAAAAAGATTACTCAGTTTTAATAACACAATCATATGTGCAGCTATAGAGTTCTGCAAAACTCGTTTTCATTGCCTTACTGCTGTATAGCTGGAGAATAACACTGTGCAAATCCTTGTTCTCTGTTCGTTTAACTTTCTGACACGTCTCTGTTTGTTCTGAAACTTCACATGCTTAGATATGATGGAAAGGTAGACTTCTTTGTGAAAAATTTAAAACAATTAGTTTGGCTTGTATTCAGTTAGCTGATCCTTTTAAAATTTCCATAAAAATAAAAAGAACACTCTTCAAAGCTTAACTCAAAATGTTTAAAGGTGCCACTCCTCATGCTTGGCTTATAGATGACCACATGAAAAATTAAAAATTATTCTGAGTAACTGAGCCCTGGATTTAGTGTATTCCCAAATAAACATTAAAAACAACAACTATTGTTTTAGTTACTGGGTCCTCAGGGGAGTTATGTGTATGCACTAAACTCCATAACTTGACTCCGTGGTGCTATAACCAGAGGATTAGATCACACATGTACAGACTTCACATCTAAACACACCCCAATTTCATCTCAGCTGCTGCACAGTGACAGTGAGATGCTCTTCAATCTTATCTGCCTATGGAAATGTGAGGGACGTTTATAGCTCGTACCATTTTATTGGAGCAGAAATCAGCACTGTCTTGAACTTATTGTTCACTGTCCTTTGAGAGTCCCCCACATTAGGAAATTAATTGGGATATGATGGAAGAACATCCTGGGAATTCTTTGATTATTTTAAATCCTGCCCCAGGTCTCCTACCCTCTGAATACTACATCACCTCTGTCACAGGCAAGTTCCCTTGATTGCCATAAAAGCAGAGGAGGTTAAAGGAAATTTTAGTGTCTTGAAATGGCTGAGTTTGCAGGATGTAGGACGTAAATGTCTTTGTAAGGATCCATCTAACTCTTTCTTGTGAAATATTTTAAATTTCCTCAGGCTTTTATTAAAACTGTATAAACTGAGCATTCTGGGTACTGAAGGTGTTTGTTTAGCCCAAATATATCTGGGTATTGGCAAAGTACCGAGGATCTTACCAACACACTTATGAGCTACATCTTAGCTGCATCTGGAACAAAAGCTGGAGTTGATCTGTTGATTTTTGCCCCTTTGTGCTCCTGATCCTGGGACTGTCAGGGCCTGATGCAATCTAGATATGTTTTAGGATTGTCTGCCAATCCCCATTTCCTCCGCGCTGGTGATGAAATTGGATGAGTCCTGTAAACACAGGTTGGTGTAGAAATTCTTCGGCCACTGTGGTCATTTCCAGCTTACTATAGAGCCTTGTGCTATGTGGTGACACAGTGTTCCTGTGTGGCTCAGTGTATATTTATGAACAAAGGAAAAAAGCCTACCCATCAAAGCCTTTAGTGTGTTTGCCAGCTAGACTTTCCCTGCTATTTAAGTTAGGGTCTGAGAAAGTGGTTCTGCTTAACTGTAGGTACAAATGAGAACTCCTACCATTTCCCCATACACTTGTGTCTCCAGGCCACACACCTCTAGTTCAAAGGATTTATTACGAGCTGAGGGGGAAAAGTTTGTGGGTGAGCCCTGCTTACATTACTGGCAAAGCATCACTGGAATTAGTCTGGATTCTCACTCACATGGCACATACAGGAAGAACTATAAAATAATGTCATGCATATTTGTGAAAGATGAATTTCATCTGCAAAATGAAGACATACGATAAGGATAAACCTTCAAGTTTTCTCTTAATCCAACTGTATTTCACTTCCTTGATTTTGAAGAAGTATTTCGTTCTATTCCATTTTTCCATGGGGATTTCTCAATGTGTAAAAAAGTATGAAGTTACTGATGCATATGCATTCAAAAGGTCATCTGTGGGGGGCACTAGGAACACTTTACCCCTTTTTCAGAGATGGATTCATTTTACTCTGGGATTGTACCACTTATGAAATTCATGAATTTGTCAGTGTTGTGAAATTTGTATCTCCAGCTCAGTGGAACAGTGATTGATACTACTTCTCCTACTGAGGTCCAAAGAGATACTTGTACAAATAATTGCTCACCCATGTCAGTAATTTATTGTCTGGCCAAAATGGATAATGTTACCGCAAAATGCAGTCAAAATGAGAACCTTTGGGACAACCTCTGCTGATCTACAGGAGTTGGGATACATAACTGACCTGTGTTTACTTAAGAAATGGTAGGAAACTGTTCTGCTTTAAGGCTTCAGAGGCAGTGAAAATTCACCAGTATAGTTGGTCTTGCAAGATGTACACTTTTCAGGTAGCAGAAATATTTTGTGACTGAAGTCAGTGGTTTCTAAGTCTCACCTTAATGGTGGCTGTGTGCTAGCTCAGTGTTCCACCTTTATACACACTGTGGCATATCTGAAGGTAATTTCAGAACGTCTAAAAATCTTATGAGAAATCTCTTCAGAAGTATACATTTGTCACGAAAGCATTCAATAAATGTTCCAGTTTTGATGGTAGTAGCTATAGAATTCTGTAGTTTCCAGTGGAAGTAAACTTGCAGAGAAGCTCCAGTGAGTTCCAGTTTTTCCCCAGTGAGTTGCAGTATGAACTGCATTGTGGAGTATTGAAGAAGTTGTTACTACATATATCCCAAGTGATGTTACTGAATGCAAAGTGACTAAGGTAGGATTTCTGTGCATGACAGGAATATACCTCTCTGAGAGCAAATTCTACTGATCTTCTTGAAACTCTCTCATGAATCTTATTCTCTCCGTTAGTTTGAACCCTGTTTGCACATCAGGTAGAAGAAGGGAATTGTGTTTCTCCAGGATGAAAGGCCATTAGTAAAATTAAGGCATTGCTTATGTTTCACACTTCATAGGTACATATTATATTGTTCTTATTAGCTGTAGCATCATTTTGGTTAAAGATTTCTTCCCCTTTAAGGTTCCTCAAGCAGCATCTATTTTTGTCTGTTTAGATAAACTCAGTTCTATTTGCTTGTGACAAGAGGCCACTGAAACCTGAAGAGCTGCAGGTGTTTTCTGGTGATCCCAGAGCTGGCTTTAAGTCAATAATATCCATTTTTAAAGTCATAAATGGCTTTGGACCTATCAGTATCTTGGAGACACTTCTTTTTTTGGTGCTGCAGACTTATTAGTAGAGGTGCTTGTTTCCTTTTGCTTTAAACAACAAGTATTTTTTCTGTTAAAATGTTCGTAAGTCTACCAGGTTTAGGAATGAGTACATTCTTCCATCCTCTTTGTTTGGCAATATATCTAGTCATTTTGACCTTAAAAGTATATTATATTGGAAGTTCCCAAGTTTCATAGTGAGAAAAAAGTGCACCTGTGCTAAATATGTGGGATAAAGGTATCACATTACCTTCTGGTATTCTGGTATTTTGTCTTTCTTTCTTAAGAGAGAGGTGGTCAGTCTTTTTTGTTTGGTTGGTTGGTTGTTTTTTGTTGTTTTTGAGATTACTACTTATTACTAATATTATTTCTGTCCAAAGTGCTTGAGCTTCAGGACCATGCCCACTCAACACATATCAAGAGAGAAACAATTTCTAAAAACTACTGAGTTCAACTCCATTTTAACAGAGTTAGACTGTTGACACAGGAATGCTGTGGAATACCAGAACTGCTGCCCCCAGCAGCCCGTCACCTGGCAATAAGCAGCATCAAAACTTCAGAGGATGGTGTAAACTAAGCCTACAGGGCACCAAAGTAACATGATATACATTTTGCGTAGCTGTGCAAAGACTTGGCACAAATCTTGTAGGGAAAAAAACCAACTTGGTTCAATCTGAACTTTTGTTCCTCAGGAAGCTAAAGAAGCTCTTCAGGAAGCTGAAGGATGAAAGAACCGAGCCAAAGGAAGTGGACACCAACCAATCAAAGGACCCTCAGCAATGGGATCTTGATTACACCTTGGAACCTTTCACTGGGCTGACTCCAGAATACATGGAAATGAGTAAGTTTTCTGAATTCCCTTTCTGCAATAACCATAGTTTTGCATAGGACCAATCACTGTATGTTGTAAATCGGCATGATAAAGGGGGGAAAAAAAACAAAACACAGACAAAGTTTGCAGAAATTACATACAAGACAACAGGACTATGAGACAACATTACCAGAATAGCAAAAATGTTGACTCCTGGTATTTTTTAATACTTAAACTGTGAGAGTCCAGTGTTCCCAGCTGAGAAAAGTGCATAGAAACTATTCTGCTACAGAAGCACAGAATAACTAAGGTCAGAAGGGACATCTGGAGGCCATCTAGTCCAAACCCCTGCTCAAAGCAGGGTGATCTACAGCAGGTTGCTCGGGGACTTGTCCAGTTGGATTTTAAGTATTTCCAGGGATGGAGTTGCTACAACCTCTCTGTGCAACCTGTTCCAGTATTTGATCACCCTTACAGTAAAAATGTTTTTTTCTTGTGTTTAAATAACATTTCCTTCTCCTTAAAGGTCAGGTCTTCCAATCCCTTAATCACTTTAGTGGCTCTTCACTGGATTCATTGCAGTGTGTCCATGTCTGTCTTGTACTGGGGAGCACAGAACTGGAAAGAGCACTCCAAGTGTGGTCACAGCAGTGCTGAGTAGAGGGGAAGGATCTCCCCGCTTGAGCTCTTGACAATTCTCTTCCTTATGCACCCCAGAAGGCTATTGGCCTTCTTTATAGCTATGGCACATTGCTTGTTCATGTTCAGCATGCTGTCCACCAGGATGCCCAGGCACTTTTTTGCAAAGTTGTTTCTCAGCTAGTCAGTTCCTGGCGTCTAGTGGTGGTTGGGCTTATTCCTCCCCAGGTGCAAAACTTTGTGTTTTCCTTTGCTGAACTTCCTGTGAGATTCCTGCTGAGAATCCTGCGAGATTCCTGTTGGACCATTTATCCAACCTGTTTAGGTCCTTCTCAATGGCAGGACAACCATCTGGTAAAACTCCTCCCCAAATTAATACTGCTCATTAATCCTTCAAATGTAGTAAAAATAGGTAGATTCAAAAATATTAATGTGTGTTTTCTCGGAGAAGTAAATTACCCTTTACACCAGAAAACTGTAGGAATACCTTTTTGATTCATGACTGAACATTACATGATGTTGAATCATGTACAGAACATTCCCAGCTATGCTTAAATTAAAATCCACATGCATATACAACAGGAGAGAACATAAAACAGAGAGAACCTTCAGCCTGTCAGATCTTCTTGGTCAGCTGAAAGAGCGAATGGAATGGAGAATTGTTATTACCATTTTACTCATGGAGACCTGCGGCATGCAGGCATTGAGCTGGCCACTTTCTAAGAAACTCTAGGGCACACTTGGGAATGATTTCTCAGCCTCCCACCTTTCATAGCAGTTCTTTAAACAGCACATTCTCTAGGTTTTTAAATAGCATTTGTGTAATTCCTCTGCACGCCTCACTCTGCTGAAGTGACTGGCGTCGCTGGTGATGGGCAATGCCAGACGTCTGGTCATCTTTCAAACCCATGTGAAGTAGGAGCAACTCTATTAAAATCAATACTATTCTAATTCTGTAAAGCTGGTGCCCACCACGTGTGTACCATCTATGTCTTCATATGTTCTTTCTGGTTTTCATGATTACTTAAATTGCTGATAAACTATGGCAGAAATCAGTACTTTTTCAAGGTTGCTTCAGTTTGCTTTTCCACATTACGGGAGATAAGTATGTTGGTGGAAACCCATCTGGAACTGGTAGGAATTCTTTCTTTAAGTGGAAAGATGCCACCAGTTACATGTTTGGTAACCATACCATCATGTCAGTGAGACAACAGTACCTGATTTGCACTAAGTGGGATCCAGGAGCTGGATCTGCTGCTTCACAGAGATGCCTCTCTCAAGATGCAATGTCTATCAAAGAGGAACTGTATGCACTTTTTATTATCTGCAAGTGTGGATTTCTGACATCTTAGTGACTTGATCCATCATTTGCATACCATGAAAAGACTCTCTGAGTTAGGTTCTGAGGTCAACGTGGCCACCATAAGTCATTTGAGACAGCATTAGAGTGTTTTCTCCTATCTGGAAGACAACAAACTTTAAACCACTGAGTTTGTGCAAATGAAATATCATTAATAATTTATTTTCTTTTTAAAATATTTGACACTGTACCATTGCCCTCAGTAGTTATAACTTAGAAGCCTGATCCCTTTGGCATCTTGATTGCACTTTGCTCAAATGAAAATATAATTCCATTGTCCAAAGTTGCAATGATACAAAATTGTTTGACATTCTGAGTACAGTATCTAGCCTGTATAAATGGATACAGAGAGCAAACCCAAGAACTAGGCATTTTTCATATAATTCTGTTTTGTAAAGAATTCTCTGTTGCCTCTTCTCAGCTTTCACTGAGATCATTTGATCACAGTCATCTCCTTCCATCCACTTACACTCATCCACTGCTTCAGCAGGAGCAGGTCAAACACTGGGATAAAGGAGTATACTACAGATGAATTAGCTGAGGACAAATATGAAACATCTGATAGAGAATTCCAAAGTGAAATATATACATGCCTTCTTTCTCATTCTAAAGAGATACGTGTTTGTTATAAAGTCCAAGGAGTATCTCTATAACTTACAGGACCCGGGAGGACAGAGGTGCAAATAATCACCAAATAACCCAGTCTTGCAGCCCTGGGACACAATCCGACTTCAGCTATCCTCAGGGAAATGAACCTGAGAGGAAGCAGCGTACAGGGATGTTAGGGAGTAAGTAAGAGGTCAGGATCTGTAGTTGCTTCATGAGTAGACGTTGGAGAGGCAAGGAAGGAAAAAGGGGGAATGATATGGGTAGGGGGAGGAAGGAGAGAAATAATGTAGGCAAACCCAGGCTTTAGGGCATGAAAGTATTCAGGAGAGAATCAGAGCTTGTCAACGGGCATGTTATCTAAAACCAAACATCTGTTAAATATTGTATGTGACAAGTTCTGTTTTAACAAGCCACTATTCTCAAAACATCTGAAAGAGAATGCATTTTATGACAAAAAAAAATTAATACCATGTATGGTTTATCTCTCTATATAGAAACAGCTATATAGATTTATAGATATAATTTATAATATATTTATAAGGGCATATATGGGATTTTATGTAATGATGGATTTATATAAATATATAAATATGTACGTGTATATGAGGTATTTTATATAATGGCGGATTTGGTAATCTCTTTATGGGTATGTTTATGGATGTGAATCTTGCCCATTGTTATACCATTAAGTTGACATGAAGACATCCTCACCTGCCATCATCTTCCTCTCAGTTGTTTCAACTCACCATAGGATTTGACTGTGTGTTACAGCCTCTACTAACTTATTCCCTTCTGCACATCATGATACTTTGTTGAAAAATTCTCCTTTAAGATTGATTTTTTCCATGCATTGCTTCGCCCAAGACGACTTTTCCTCCTGGAAACTTTAAGCAAACTTCTTTGCAATTTTTGAGTTAAACAATGGTGAAAAAATATAGATGTTTCCCCTTGTAAACATTTTCATATGTTGTTATGCTCAGGCATAACTCAGAAATGTCTGCATTTTAGCATCCAAAATTTCCTGGTTAGCTAGTTCTCTCTAAGGATAAGGACGTATATATATTTGTAATGAACAAACAGAATTACTATAACTGTTTATAAATGTTTAATATCTTGTCCTTGCACATCTGTGGTAGTTGATCCTATTCATTCTGGGAGCTAGAGCATGCGATTGGTTGCAGCGTGAATGGCTAATTACAGCAAAATCTACTGGCAGAGAAAGGAGGAGCCAGACTCCTTCCCACTCATAATGGGCCAGTGACTGCTGAATATGCTCTGTGATAACCAAGAAGTGTGGCTGACTGACAAAGAAGCAGGATGGAGACCTGAGTGTGTTATGAACTAGTATATCCCACTTTTCAAACATTATATACTGATGCTTTCTCCTACTTGTAGTTGGACCTTATGCAAAACATCCAGTTGTGGGACAAAACTCTTCCTGCTCTTTGTTACCTGTGGCAAACCCCAGTTGCATCTGAGATGGTGCTGTCATCCTGATTCAAGATGTCTGTGTAGGTCATCACACTTGATTCATTGATAAGGACACTACTTAGATGCAAAGGTCTGCCTTGTTGGAGTAACTTGTAATATCGGGGTCTAAGGTACTGATGTCATAAATCACTGGGCACTAAGCCTGTATTTTAGATGAGTCCCTTGTGCCTAGATCATAAACCATGTTGAGTGCCTCATTCTGTAGTCATTCAGGGTTAGTTAGATAGATGCCCTTCAAAAGAATGGATGAATTACTAAGCTAAACACTTGTTTACAATGGGAAAATTAGCTTCTCAAGTGAAGAGAATGGTTCCCTGCGCCTTGTAGTGTGCTACGGCGAGCTGTGCCCTGCCCGTGGGATTCAAGACAAATGTGCAGCAAATGAAACCCAAGCTGCACCTCCCCAGACCGCTTATTGCCCCGGGTCCATATCACTGTGCTCAGCTGTCAGATTCACTGCGGAGTGACTCAGACCACCCACGCCGAGAGGAAGCACTTTGTGCAGCTCAGCACTGAACCTGTCAGCTGGGATTGTTGTGAAGGGCATCAAGCTGAAATGTCGAGGCAAGAGGCAGTTACACGGCTTATTTACCTGTTTTTCTAAATTTGATTTGAGAGGGGGAGGGAAGGGAAACAATGCAACAAGTGCAGAGGAAGCTTTTTTTTTTTTTTTTTCCTGAATTGCAGAATGACTGGGATGTAAGAAAAAGTATGATATTAAGAAGAGAGAAATCTGACTGCTGTTTCAGAACTTAGTTCTTAATTTTCACACTGATTTACTGGGGCAAGCTCCCACTGGTATCAGTGGCTATCTGCTCAACCGGGAATGAAGCAGCTGAATAAGAAACTGTAGACTGAGCTTACCGTGGCACTCGGGTACCCTCATCCAGATGATGATGGGGTTTCATGCAGAAACAGACATGGACAGATTATGTGTCTGTGTGTGAATATTCACTACAAGCAGGTTTGTCCTGCCAGCATGCTCCTACTTTTAAGCATGAGTGACACCCTTAAGACTACAGAGGAAGCATCTGACCCAGCAGAGACTCTTGGCTCCAGAGTCTAACCATTTGCTAGGCTGTACCCTAATCACAGGCCATCCTTGCCTTTTGTATCCATATAGAGTTTTTTCTACAAATTTCCATCAAGAGGGTTAACATGTACCCTTTCTGAAGGAAACATGTAGTCTGTCCCACTCCCCATGCAGCAAATAATGTATTCTCTTTGGATTCTCTTATGAAGCAGATTAGCCTTGGTGAGACATCACTTGTCCAAGGGATAGCTTTTGGAACAATCTCAGGATATGTTTTGCAGTATGATATGCCATAGGTAAAGGAGTTTTTGATTATAGCTATCCCACTTCAATTTTGGAATGGTTGTGTCGAAGCTGCTGGGATTTCCTTTTGTTCTGTTTTCTTACACTAGGGAGCCTGAAACCTTGAAGAGACTTCACCCTCTGCCTGCTGCACCCTCCCCTTGTTTAAGTCTAGGTAAATTAGTAGAAATAGTGAGATTTACTGTTTTTATAAAATCTCCTGTATTTTCATATTGGAAATTGTGGTTCTGTCATTGTTCACTGGAGTTTGAGTCTGCAAAAAAACTCTAGTCCATGTCAGCAAAGCCACAAGCAGCATTGTCATGGCTTAACCCCCGTTGGCAGTTAAGACCGTACAGCTTCTCATGCAGTTCTCCCCCTTCCCCAAGAAGGGCAGGGGGGAGAGGGAGAAAAGGAGAGGAAAGGGAAAGGAAAAAAAAAAAACCACTCATGGGTTGAGATAGGGACAGTTTAATAGAACAATAACAGAAAAGGAAAATAACAATAACAACGATAATGATACAAATCACTCTCACCACATGGTGAATTGTATCTTCCTAAGCTCCCCGTGAATACTGGCCCCTGCAGCTAACCTCATTTATATATTGAGCATGATGGCTATAGTACATAATATTCCATTGGCCAGTCCGTCATGGGAAGCTGAAAAAGAGTTCTTGAAAAATATCAACATCACCTGACAACAACTAAACGAATATGCATTATTGACATTCCTTTCCTATCAAAATCTGAAACACAGCAACCACTGGAAAGAAAATTAAGTGTCCCAGCTGAAACCAAGGCAACCAGTAAAACAAGAGGCAGTGTGATGGCTAATGGGAACACTGAGATGGTGCCCCTAGTCATGATTGATCTATTAACAGTAGGCACAAAGAATGACAAACATAAAACAGGGAAAAGTTGGCAAGAGAAAAACAATCCAAGTTTCTCTCACTCATTCAGGCTCACTCACAGCCATCTCTGTCTTGGAGCCAACCTGTGCTTAAGTGCCCCAGGAGTGTTACCTTTCAGTTCATGCATTTACAAGGCCTCCTAGAGTTGTTCAGCTCTTTAAATGTAAACATAGGTTCTGTCAGACTAGGTAATTTAGCAACATACTAAGTTGAATCAGTTGCTTGATGATCTTGTTCCTCGGGATTCCCACTTCCAGCTGTCCCTGAGCCAGCACCTACACCACCATGTCTTCCCCACCACCTCAGGAGTGATCTGCAACCCAAAACAAATGTGTCTGTCTGTTGGAAGCGGTCTCATCATTTCCACTAGATGTCATGGACAAGCGAAATGATACTTTATACCTACCCTTTGACTTCACTTGGCTCCTCCCTGTTCACAAACCCATAAGTTTGCTGACACCTCTCTGGCCCAGGAAGATGTACCCGGAGAAGAACGGCTACTTGTAATTTTGCCTTTTTTAGACAGGAAGTGTGACATATTGAGGCTTTGGTTTAAAAACTTGCTATAGTAGGATGTTTCCTGGCCCTAAATAAGGACTCGGGACTTTCTCAAATCAAGACTTTAAAAGACAATGAAACAGGTGGCTAGGACAGAGCTGGGAAATACAAGGCAAAAAAACTTATTTGCTTTTCTTAGATAAAATGTCCTATTAATAAACATCACTGCAAGTTTTCTTGAAGAACTGTGCTACAGTAGTTCTGAACTAATTGACAGAGTGTCAGCAGCTGCAGTGTGGACACTGCAAGAAAATTCAGGGCAGCCAGTGGTAGGAATGATGGTTTCGTAGGTTCTGACTTTTGCACAGGGTTGTATTTCAACAGATATTAGTTATGAAAGTGAAACATCTAACTAGGAGCAGACCCAGCAAAATCAAGTATGGGACCGATGTAACATAGAGCAAGCATTTAGTTCATGACTTTGATGTAACACAGAGCAAGCATCAAGACCAAGGCATTTAGTTTTAAGGTAAAAGTCAAATATAAATCTTAAAAAAACCCAACCACGTAAGAGGATAAAGCCCGAAGTCTACAAGTCAGGCAGACTTCCATTAACTTCAGTGGCATTTTACAGATACCTGTAGTGTGGGAGGAAGAGGCCAACACTTCATCATGGCAAATAAACTCTAAGTATTCCTTTGGGGAAAGCTTTTGTGGCTCATTTCTTCAGCTATCTGAACTCTGAACCTGATTTCAGTCAGCAGACTCTGCAGAACTTCTTTCTTGAACAGGTCTTGTCAGTCAATAGTGTGTCTGCACTTAGTTTTGATTTGCACGAGTGAAATTTCTGATGACTGTTTGTTTTACTATTATTAACTGATATATATTTGTAGTTTTTAGCAGACACTCTTCAGCAGAGACACTCTTAAAGTTCCTGAGTGATCAGAAAGTTTTGCTTAAGGAATTCTGAAATATAAATTGTCTTTGTTAACATGTGTCAAATTTGTCATTAGTTCTTCCTGTTTCTAAAACTGTCCAATGACTTTTGACCCAGCCCGATATACGAGATCACATACATTCCCAAACTAGGTAGCATATACAGCAATTCTCTCATCCAGCTGGTAGCAAGCTTGCAACATGTGTAACTAGCCTGCAGTGATAGGAGTTGGCAAGAAATTCATGTTTAGAGTAGCAATAAATATTGCTAATGAAACAAACTTTATGAAATTGGCTCCAAAACCAGATGAATGATGCATGTGAATGTGTGAAATTTACACCACTACTGACTGTTTCCTTGAGTAGAAGGTGACATCGGCAATGACTTTCAGATTGTTATTTCATTTAGTCTTCCCTTCTCCAGTCTAACCCCTCTAAGAGTCCAAGGTTCATGTGGCAATTAATTGAAAACATTTTTTCTCAAAGAGAAATAATAATAAAGGGTTTCATCATCCAACTTCTGTTAAAAATCAATGGGAAAATTCCCTTTTGAATTTTGAGAAGAAAATTATCAGAGCCAATGTCTGTAGCTACCAACTGCCATAAGGATTAATCTTACGTGTTTGGAAGAATTTCCTCTAAAGCAGGAAAAGCCATCAAAAAGGCAATGTGTGAGGCAGCAAAAGGAAAAAGAAAAAAANGAAGAAGAAGAAAAGAATCATTGAAGAGAAACCTGCATTTTCCTATAATCTCTATAATGAGGATGGATTTGAAAATGCTAACTCAGCCTGTTGTGTAGGCTTGTTGCATACATTTATTACCAAAGAGTCTTAAATTACACCTTTTCCTTAGTTTCTCAGCCAGGCTTGTCTGTATATTGAAACGTTTCTTCTTAGGACTTAGAAAGTCACTTAGCACAGGAGTGATTCTTCCATTGTTTACTTCCAGTAACACATGATCCTATTATAAAGTAATAAGAAAAAAAGCAACAGAATCATAAACAATTACCTTATCTTAGTGTACATTTTGATGTAAAAGATATTAAGGTTACTCAGACTAGTCAGTGTGTAAATTTGGTAGAACCTGAGTGATATTCACTGCGGAAGGTTTTATGCCAGGGACTGATTCTGTATCCCTTACGCAAGAACACTAACTAGCACTCTCCAGACCCACAATTCAAAAGCCTTGATCTGTACTCTTAATCATAATTTGGAGGCCAGAGCTAGTTAGGGGGACAGCATGTGTTCTTTCTTTCTTTGCTGAGGCTGGATTCTGTTCAGGCTCTGTGAGTAGACGAACAGCTTTTGTGAAAAGTGGACTTCTGAGAAGCGCTGTGGTCTGAAAGATTTCTCTAGATGCTGTTTGTCTTTTATAGATTTTGCCTCTGGGCCCAGTCAGCCTAAGCCTGGATGAGACGTTGCTGGTGTGGCATCAGGTGTTGAGAGCCTCATGTGCTGGCTCTGAGGCCTTTGCCTCTTTCCTGCACGTCAGACGGTAAAGGTGACTTCTCCTGGGCACCAATAGTATGTGGTTTGGGTTTTTTTGCCCATCAGAAGTAGTCACTGGAAGCACATCTAGTCTCTTACTTTGATGCCCTAGGAGAAGGCATTCTTTCCCGTGTCCTTGACTTCCCCTTATACACAACCTTCAATCATTTTGTTCACTAGCTTGTGCCATGAGGCTGGTGATGTTCATCTCTGTTGTCTCCAGGCTGGCCTATCAGGCAAGTAGGAAAGCTAGGAAAGAGGCTGGATGTCCAGAGGTCTGACTCCAGGCACAGGTCTTTTTAGCCTTTTGCCTCAAAGCACGGGAGAATAATCACCCAGGACAGGTAAGGCTCTTATGTGGGATCATAGAGTTGTTCAAAAACACTAGAGGAATATTGTATGGAGACCTTGTGGCAAAGGGTGAACATAAAAAGAGCATTCCAGGGTTGCCGTCAAGAAATCCAGCCAAAAATAGGATATCTTGGCGTCAACTGTCCTTGATGAAACAGTCTTTGTGGGTGCCCTAAAAGTATTGTAAACGTTTCCACTGTGACTGGACTGGCACCCACAGAAATAGTTTTCTTCTGGGACCTGAACTGTATGCCAGGGATTCTTCTCTTTTTAATCCATGCAGATTTGTTTCTACTACTAATACTGACTGAATGAAACAAGGACCTTTAAATTGCTGAAGCTGTTCACAGAGTGCTTGTTTTGAATGATTGTTTGCTAGTTTACTACACAAAACCATCTACATTGGTGTGTTTGGTTTTGTTTTCGGGGGTTTTTGCCTGCTTTTTGCATCGTTCACACTTTCATAAAAAGGAGGACGGAAGATTGAAGAGATTTCAAGATGGCCACACAAACGCTTCTGGTGTAGAGTATGAAGACATATTTTCAGAATTGTCCAAAAGTTCTTTGAATACCTTGAACATTCTTTCATGAACTTGAAAAAAAATTTAACTGCATTTTCCCAGGCAATGAAAAAAAGGAGCTGCAAACAACATCAAAGCAAATGGTGTGTGGTTTATACTTAAAGCATTGCAAATATCTCCTTTCTGTTTTTTTTTTTTCCTTTTTCTTTTTTTTTTAAGAGAATCCTCCCAGCTCGATTCCTGCTAAAATCACTTAAACCCAAATAAGGCGTGTTTTGGCGCTATGTATTTTTCTAAGCATTTCACAGTTTTTTGGGACATTACTCTAACATCTGTTTTTATTTCCTTGTTAATTCCTTTTCCTGACTCTGAACATAAAATATTCAGGAAAGTATGATTTCAAGGACAGAAAGTTTGTATGCTTTGAAAAAGCTCCATCTTAGTCTATGTTAGGATATACTCTGTATCTCAAGGCAAAACAATGACAATGAAAATCAAAAGGCCATATATATAACACAGAGATTGCACTTTACTGTGCAGATTTATTGTCACAGAAAAGACAAGCAGCAATGTCAGTCAGAAGACTCGCAATCTGCACACAAAAAAAAAAGAGGCATCCAAGAGCAGATCCTGGAGAAAGCTGTTTTATCAGTTAGTGGCAGGCTGTGACAACAGTACCCAAGGAAATTATTTTAAAATAAACAGTTGTGCTATGTAAACCCCTGATTTTCACAAAAAGTGCATCAGATTACTCTCATAGGGGAGAGAGGACTTACACAGGGATTTGCCAAAAAAAGAATCCACAATAAATAGGGCCTGATACACACCAGCCCTTTTCTATACTACTATTTATTTAATTCTGAAATGCAAGTCAGAGTTAGATTTATTAGTTTAATCTTACTGGGATTACCGCCTTTGCATTTGGGCAGCATGCTTTTCAGCCTCTTTCCTCTTCTTTTACTCATCATTAATTTTCTGGGGTAATAAACCTCTCTCACTTCACTGAAGTTTTACTTTAACATAATGTAGCATTTTTACAAGGAAATGATCCAGTCTCATGAGTAACATTCACCACTGATGCCTCCTGCCTTCCATGGAAGACACAGCCTTTTATGCCATTTGCTAATTCCTCAGCAGCTTAGGGGGAAAAAAAAAATGTAACTTAGCCCTTTTCAGGCTAATTGTACCCAAATGAGATTTACTTCTATGAGGCAGATCCTGAAGTCTCACTGAAAGAAGGGACAGTTAAGGATACTCTGGCCACCCAAAAACTGAAGGAGGGTTGCTTGGGGGGACTTGGTTTTCCACTACATTATTCCAAGCATCTCTAGAGCACTGAGACTTGTCAGAAAAACAGAGTGGCATCAGCATTGTGCTTTTGCAGGGTGACATTGGTTCCTTAGCTGGTCAGAAGGTAATTTCTTTGCATGAAGACAGGTCATCCTATGCCCTAGAAAAGAGGCATAATTCAACTCAGAAAACAATGTGGTCTTTTTCTTTATGTCATTATACTACTGAACTGAGCAGTATACAGTGAGCTGAACTCTGTGTTGCCAGTAGGCTAGTCCTGGGAACTAGATGATACAAAATGCGCCATTCACTTCAAAGTGAGAGGGTTTTGGTTGGTTGCTTGCTTGCTTGGGTTTTATCCCTTGTGGAAGAAGCTAGGCTTATCAGTTGTTTACCTGTTCTAGCAGGCATGGAGAACTCAGCAGGTGCTTCATTGCAATACTACTTTAGGACAAGTGGACGACTCCTTTCTTTCTCCCAAGCTACTTTACACAAATTGCAAAGCCAGAAAAAAAAAAAAAAAAAAAAAGTGACAATAGCATTCTCCTTTGCTAGGAGTTAAAGAGGAAGTTTTATAACTTTTCCAAAGTCTTCGTGAGTTTTCCAAAGGGAGCTATGAAGAAACAGTGACATCTTGGAGATTTCCTCCTCTTGCTTACTTGTGTATCATTTTCCTTACAGGCAAAAGAACAGGGAAGAACAACACAGTTCTTAATCAGTTAATCACGTATAAATGCAGAATACACCCCAAACCCTTTGTCCTTTATTAAATTTATTATTTACTTTGGCTTGTGCTTGTGCTAGGGACTAGAAGCATAATTAGAAACATTCATAAAGCATAGTGACAAAGCTTTCTCTCTTTCATAGCCTTGCTTTGTGATATTTATTACTGGGACCAAACTGTGAAGGTGAGTTTTATGGGTTTTGTAACCCACAAAGCTCATCAGCAATTTGCTGTCAACTGCATTTACCACCACCCTTCAGAAAATATTAACAAACATTGCATATTTCTCTTCCAGTTATCCAGTTTGGCTTTGTCACACTCTTTGTTGCCTCCTTCCCTCTGGCTCCTCTCTTTGCTCTTCTGAATAACATCATAGAAGTTCGGCTTGATGCAAAAAAGTTTGTTACTGAACTGAGGAGGCCAGACACAGTAAGAGTAAAAGATATAGGTAAGTAACGAAAAAACATTACAGTGAAGATAACACTAAAAATTCAATAAGGAAGAAGAAAAATGATAGTAAATCCATTACTAAGTTCTGATTTTTACTTACAGGAATTTGGTATAACATTTTGAGTGGTATTGGAAAGCTTTCAGTTATCATTAATGTAAGTATTTGGTTACACCAGTTTCATGATCTTGGGAGCTTATATTGGTCCCTCCAACATAATTTAAAAGTGAAGCCTGATTTTCTCAATTGCTATTAAGCACAATTAAATTTAAATCATCCAGTTCATTCTAGTGAAAGTGTAAAATGCGATTTAATTACAAATGAGATAACCATTCACTCATTCTCTCTGTCCTTGTGTTATGTAGAACAGGAAGACTAATTCATATGTGTGTACATATGTATGCAGATATGTTTATTATTCTACATGAATTCTTTAAGTAAGCTTTTCCTGTATATGCTTTAAGGTAAAAAAGACTCATGCCCTAGGAGTTTCATCATAATACTACCTAGTGGGTTTTTGACTCACAGATCATTGAATCATAGGATCATTTAGGTTGAAAAAGACCTCTAAGATCATCAAGTCCAACCATAAAACACGAAAGATATCACAGCGCTTTAGAAAGGCAGATGGTTGTCCCTACTGAAGGGGAAATTTGTGCAGAGGTGTTATGCAATTTATCTAGTACAATAGCTTCCAGCACAACAGCACTCTGTAGCAGTATGTAAGCTATCATTATAACTAGGAGAACTATAATGCCTCCAGAGAAGCAGTGTTATTTGACTTGGGTGGAGTGTTGTTCACTTATGGCTCAGCAGTTTCCAGGATTTAAGTTAGGAAATCCGTGCAGCCCTGCACATACCCAGAATTTTGCTGTCAGGCATGGATTTCAGGTTTCCAGCACTGATCTGTGCGGGATAAGCAAAACTCTGCAACCTCTCAGTTTTAGCTGGATACACTTTGCAGATTTATGATCCTTGATTATTTTCTGTGTCAAACTAACTCTTTTGTTTCCTGGGGATTCCATTAAAATATCAGTCAGCTACATTTTCTTGACATAAATGGAAATAGGTGCATATCTGATTTTAAAAAATGCTGAATGCCCAGTCCTGCTTCGCCATCTGAATAATATTGATGCAGAAGAACTATTTAGCAAAATGTAGTTTTAAGTGAATCTAATGAATTCCTGTTGATATGCTCTAGGTAGTTCTGTGTCTGATTCACTTCACAATTATACCAGTTTTATACCAGCATGAGATCCACCAATGTCAGATGTGTAAATGCTGATGCAGAGGGGAAAATGGAGGATGAGTACCTTACACTTAACTGGTTTATTTCAGATAACACTGTAACTACACCAAATTATACTCCAAATTATACCATATAGCTATTACATATTGTTGTAGTGTTTTAAAAACTAGTGATAAACCTCCTAATGGCTCCAGGGGTGGAAAGGGTTGGAGAAATAGTGTAGGAAATATTCCACTTCCCTGAGTACACACTGGAGAGACAGAACAGGTTACTTTTTATTTATTTATATTCTGTACCAGATCTTGCCATTTATCTCTCACTTCATTACTGCTCTAAACTTACTTGAATGTGAAAATTGTAACTTGAATTAACTTAATCTGAAACACGTTAGACATAGATTCACGACGCTGTTGTTTGGTTGGGTTTTTCTCATCTCTCAGGCTTTTGTAATTGCTGTCACATCTGATTTCATTCCACGCCTTATGTATCAATATGCATACAGTCAGAATGGAACCATGCATGGCTTCATCAATCACACGCTCTCATACTTCAATGTCAGTCATCTCAAGGCTGGAACACAGCCAGAAAACTCCCCGTTTGCACAGGATGTTTTATTCTGCAGGTAAAGTACTTCTAATGACAGTTTGCATAGTCAAAGCAATTTCTTTGGGTCTTTTGTCAGACAAAATTTTTCCAAGTGCGAACTGATAATATTTGTGTCTTTAAAAATGTGGTTTTACAAGTACAGCTTTCAGACTATTCTCACCACGCTAGAAGGTTCTTAGAAGGGTTTTTCCAGTGAATTAAAAGGCAAAACAACTTAGGCAGACTTACTCAAAAAAAAAAAAAAATTCCATTCTTTACTGAAAGACATAACTTTCATTAAAAAAATTAGTCTGAAAATTACTGATTAGAACCACTATAATTAGAACCAGGCTTTATTTTTCTTTATTAAGTTCAGTGTTTACTTGATGAGATCTGAGTTTTCAATTATATTCTGCCCATCTTTAAAATCTTTAAAACCATTCCCCATCTACATGTCTTATATTTCAGATTAATCTTTTCAGAATGGGGAAACAAGGCTCGATTTCCTTTAAAATTTATCCAAAATATTTGGGTCACTTCTTCCATAGTGCAGATATCTATGGCGTAGTTCCAGTTTGCATGAGAAATCACTAACATGGTTTCAGAGCTCTCAAAGTAACCTTGCCTTTTTATAAAAAATGTGAAGAAATGCAAAGAGTTGTTTTAAGGCAGTACAACTCAAGTCTGCTCAAAACTGAGCTCCTCAGGTTGGTGCTATATTCAACAATCTGCCTCACCTTCCTTTTGGACTCCCTTGAAATCACACTATGCTTAGCCCCTGCCAATGGCAAGAAATCATCACAAAATTTGCTCTTCCATTTTCTTCGGAAAGAGAGCCTTCATTTATATGCTTTTTACTATACAGAGATCTTTAATTGGCCTCCCTTGTTTTGATGCATTATATATTTGCATATGTTTGCTGTCTTTTTCTGATGCTTGCCAAGGGTTTTGAATCTTGTACTCCTGATAGTTAAAATCTGAACCTGCCCTGGTTCTAAAACTAGTTTCCCCTCTGCCTTTCCCAACCTCCTTTGTCAAACTCAGTTTTCAGTCTCCTGCTTCCACTGTGCAGTTTTACTCTGAGATCAAGTTTTGGCTAAGGTGCCAAAGGTGGGATTCTCAAAATCTGTCGCATATTCTCTCAGCATCACTCTCAAAGCAAGGACACAAAATCATTTAGCGAGCTGAGCAGACTGATGAGACAAACCTTATAGGTGGCCTTCATATACCATCTAGCATCAGATTGCTCTTTTCTTGTAATGCTGGTTTATTGGATACTCAGATACCAGCAGAAAATACTATTAGTATTGTAGATAGTGTAGATATCGAGTAATGTTTTCTGGTTAGAGCTTCAGAATTCTTCTTTCCTCCCAGTCACCCGAATTCATTGTACTTGAGAAATCTGCATTAAAAATAAGGATAGATTCCTTCATTATTAATTCAGATGATCCCTACATTTCTGCATATTTAACATTCAGATTTTTTTAAAGAAATTTTATGTACGGAGTAGATACAGATAACTAAGGCAGTTGGAAGTTTTTATAGGGTTCCGCTAAGTTATGACTATTATAACTCTGCAAGAGCAGCTCTCAGTGTAACATAGAAGGCTTGTAACTAAAGCTAGCTACCAAAAGGTTTGTCTTCATGTTGAAGTTAGGGAAAGAAAATATTTCGAATAAGTAAAACATTTTGATTTAAAAAAAAATAAAAACCCCACAAAATTCAATTAATTTTAAATATTTGTTGATTTTCCCCTTCTAAAAATAAATTACTTTAGAAACAAGGAGCCACTTAAAAGCAAAGAGAGAAATTAACTTTGTAATTAAGTTTCTAACTTAGGTGCTGTAAATTGCCCTTCAGAACAGTTCAATTCTTTTCACTGATTACTTAAGGGATCATATTCTAGTTCTGTTCGTGAAGTAGCCCAAAACCTTCCACTTGCTTCTAAATTACTGCACATGCTTAACCGTAGACTACATATGTATCTCCCAGAAAATCAGGGTCTATTTCCATTCTGATTTTCTTAGGGAATAAAAATTTTTACTACAATAGCTTGAGAAGGGGTAGATGAAAATTCTGCAACGATGCCTACAAATTCATACCTGTCTTAGACAATACATTAAATATTGTAATGTAATCATTTTCAAGAAAGAAGCCTTGAAATTGGCATTACTCAGTGCAGTCTGTGCATGTTTTTGTCCTGATTCTGTGCAAGCAAACTTTAGTCATACTTAGGATCCCAGGGATTTTAAGCAGGGTGTTTATCTCACCCAACTAGAAGCCATAAAAAATACATATCTCTGTTCCTTCACTGGAAGCAGAGTAAGCGCAGAGAGAAATCTGGCCCTCTTGACTCAAGCACTGCTTTTGGGATTGACTTTGGGACATATCTACCATCTTACCTTGACTACATTAGACTCCTAACTTTTAAGCAGGTAAAGAGAGGCAATAAAACTCAGCCTAGCCATGTCCCATGTTTGACATTGCACTAGCCTGAATGAGAAACAACTATGAGAGCATTTCTGTTCCTTTATCAGGAAAAAATTCCGAAAAGATGTCAGCATCCACATTCACTGTTTCTCATTATCATCTGCCTCATTTGAATCTTATCAAAATCTCTGCTTTGGACAGAACTATCACTGTGATAAAGTATGGGCTATCTAGCTTGTGTCCCAAGAGACAAGCAACAAACTGTCCCTTAAGCTGGAAATAAAATCTGCTTTTCTGTTTCTGGCAAATACGTTGGGAACAAGCTGACCTCTCTTATTCTTAGATTTCTGTGACCTCTGGAGATAAATGTGGTTACAATAAGCCTGAATTTTGCTCCTTACGGGCATTGCCAGAGATTAAGGTATCTTAAAAATAACCATGACAAGCCAGAAACAACTCTCCCACCGAACATTCAGAATACATTCTTTGAATATTTTGAGCAGGATTTTCTACAAATCTGTGAACTCTTTGACATTGCTTCCAAATAAACATTGCTGTAATGCCGTTCAGACGCATAGCATTAGTTGTAATGATTTTTTTTCAGAGTGAAATTACATTTGTGTAGCTGAAAGCAAATGAAAAGCAAACCTTGTTAAGTTATGTGACATTTTCATTGGTTTAGCCCTTTTAATCTTTATAATCTGGTATGATAATGGAGTACATGAAAGCATGCTGATCACACTGAAAAGAAGAAAGCAGCAGGTAGGGAGTCATTAAAGGAACTTTTCCCTTAACACGGGTCTACTCCAATATTCAGCAAATGTATAAAGTGTCTTTGTATGAATTAATTTTCTTAATGCCCTGGGATTCATCTCATCTACTCCCCTTTATCAGTGGTGGACTCTAACATTTTTCCCTGGGCAATTCTTATATATTCCTGCATTGCTGAAACGCTACTTCCTTGTGATTCGGTCACATGTTCTGCAATTTCTTGTCAAAGACCCGATGAAAAAGGAAATGAAACAGATCAGCTGATCTGGACTGATTCGCAATTCCACCTACATACACGTTTCGATTTTTTTCTGCCAGTCTTTCTTTCTCCCCGTGCAATATACTTGTTAAATATACTTGCATATTTCTTTTAGCTCTGTCTGCAGTTCAGTTTTGTCGAAGTCTTGCCCGGTCCTCTCCATCCATCCTCTCTTCCCCAACATATCTCTACTCTCATTGTGCATTTTTCTTTTTTCCCCTCAGAACTTTTCTGTGCTCTATTCTTAAACCACATTGTGTACTTCATATTGCTGTCCTTTTTCAGTGGAATTAAAGTTGTTTGCTATTTCTGAAACACTGTAGTCTTTGCCACCACCGATCATTTGCTCTTCCTGGAATATCTGCTGAATCAAGTCTTTGAAGAATGAAATGAAGAGGTGAGGGTAAAATGGGCTCTTTAAAAAAAAGAAACTACCTGTAGAATATAGTGGTTAGAAAAGGCCTGGGTTATTGCACTTTGATGTCCCATGTGCTGTAAAATAATTAAAAAGGGAGGTGGGGAGGAGGCCCAGCTACCTTGTTTGTAGCTCTGACAACATCTCCCTTCACCATAAATCATTTTCTATAGTGTTCTGCTGAATGTAGATTCAGGCATCAGAAGCAGTGTGATTTCCAGCTGAGCCACGTGAAATTTCCATAGGGTCTGATGTGCTGCAACACTTATATAGTTTGTGAAGCTCAGAGTACATTAAATGGAAAACCCGCCACAGTTGGTGACCCTTCCAGGGGAACCTGGGCTCTGTTTCAAGACTGGGATTGATTTATGGTGCTAGGCAAAATCCACAACAACCTCAGTGGTTTTCCTTGGCTTTGATGTTCAAACAGACTAAATTCAATGGACCTGACTCCAGCCCTGGCTGCAACCCTCATACAGACTTGAGCATCATGCAGAATCATGGAATCACGGAATTGTCAGAGTTGGAAGGGACCTCTAGAGGTCCACATAGTACAGAAAGGTACTAGAGGGGGAATCTCACAGCACAGGACCAGACAGGAATCCTGTGTAAGATGGGACAGAGAGCTCAGCTGCTGTGCACGCGCCACTGACCAAAACAAACAATCTGGGGTCTAGGGCAGCCCAGGTAGCACTTCCATAAATTAATACAGCCACCAATTGAAAGTTGCTTTCTCATTCTTTCCCTCCTTCCTCTCCCCATCGTGGGTAGTTCCTTGTGTCCTTTGTTTCCAGAAGGTGCAGCACAGATTTACATCCCTCATTTCAGACTGAATTTCTCAAGGGGGTGGGGAGATATAAGGAGTGTGTAGATTGTAAATGTGTAGTTTAACATGCAAAACCATGCGGATAGAACCTGAACGTAACTTTGGTAAGCACACCTGCAAACTGAAGCTGACAGATTTTATATATGAACCTTCTCCATTATCCCCCAATGGAGACTTTTCCACAGTCTAATGAATCTCACTGTCAGGAAGGGTTTTCTGGTATTCAAAACAGATTTTCCCTTTCTTAATTTCATCCCATTACTCCTAGTCAAACATTGTGAACAGCACTAAATTATCCCTTTCAGTCCTAATTTGTGCATGGTTATCATGTCCAACTGTGGCTGTTACTTACCAAAGTGGAGCAATACATGTGCTCTTCTTTAATCTTTTCGAGTGAGTCAGTCTCCTCAGCCCCTGGACTGTTTTGCTTAACTGCCTTCAATTCATTGCTATCTTTTTCTTTTCCTTTTTTTTTTTTCCCCCTCTGAAGTCACACAGCTGAATGGCTGAATGCAGAATTCCAGGTATAGCTTTACCTGAGCTGTGCAGAGAAGGGCTAATACTCCC
This sequence comes from Arenaria interpres, assembly GCA_013399435.1. Lineage (NCBI taxonomy): Eukaryota > Metazoa > Chordata > Aves > Charadriiformes > Scolopacidae > Arenaria > Arenaria interpres. The sequence goes on from VXAK01017561.1 coordinate 120,432, forward strand.
CAGCACCATCGTGCCTTTTGTTTATAGATCCACAAGTCATACTGTCATGCTGCCATATTTCAAGCTTGTGCTAACTTGCTGGCCACTGTAAGCTCCGGGCTATTTTCATTCCATGTTCTTTCAAACTCTATCCTTTCAAAGATCCTTCAATTGCTTTATTTTTAATTATTTTCCATTTCCCCAGATTATTCTCATTGTGTTTCCTGTCTCTATTTCTTATTGCTTTCTGTGTTTCCTGCTATTTGCAAAACTTTCCAATTTAGGAGCATCTGTGACTTTTATTAGCCTGTTGTTTACTTCCAAATGATTGATGGTAATACTAAAAGCATCAGTCTTTACCCCAAACCACCAAGCTCTGTTTTATCCTGTCTAAGGCTAGACAGTTAATTTAGGAAGTGTCTTTTCCATGGCTCCCCCTGTTGTTAATGCAAGGACAGGAACCACCAGAGTGTGAGTCAGATTTCATGTGGTCTGAATTATTCCCTAAATTAATCAAGGTTTAGGTGAGATGAATGCAGGCTTGTCTCCTTGAGTAAGAAAAAGCCCTGGAGTGTCTCTATGCTTTAATTTCAACACTCTATTCCCTGGACACTGAAATCAATTTAACATTAACCCCCCAAAAAAGCTCACATTGGTAAATCCTGGAAAATCTGGAAATTTCCAACATTAGAACAATGTTCTGATTTTGGTTACAACTGTGAAAACCAGACTAAGCTTGCTAAATTCAATGGAGATAGTCCAGCTCTAATTCTGGAGTTGTATTTCATAATAAGGGTTGAAGTAAGAACATCTGGAGGATGCAATTCCTTGGATTTCATGATTGGAAAATCGTGTTAGTAAAAGCAATTGGTGCAGGAGAGGTTGCTGAAACTGTGTGATAACTGAGCTGTCTTCATTGACAGGTTCAAAGACTACAGAGAACCACCTTGGTCCCAAAATCAGTATGAGTTTTCTAAACAGTACTGGGCGGTCTTATCTGCTCGCTTGGCTTTTGTCATTCTATTTCAGGTAAGTCTGTTGAGTTGCTGCAATTTCAGTCACGGAAATGTCATAATAAGGGAATTGAAAAGCAAGCGCCAAAGAAGCCCATCTCCAATAGAGATCTTATGTTTGCAAATACCCAGCCTGATGTGCTTACACCCAGCCTGCTGAGGTGTCAGGGGCTGAACTTCAGCAGAAGTTTCCTCTTGCTTCGTGGAAGGGAAGACCCACAGACTGCATTACCCCTGGCACTAACAGTGATCCCCAGAATACCCCAGCGTATTCAAGGCTCTTGAACATTTCAGTTAAGTGGGCTCTGTCAGCTTTCATATTCTCTAAGGGGCACTGCTTGTAAAAAGCTCATAAATGTTACGTAGGCTTGTGAAATGCTGTTCTTTACCCAAAGCAGAAGTAATAAATCCTCCAACGTCTTTTGCTACTTTCTACAAGTAAATGGAGTAGATAATACCTAGCGTGGAGATTTCATTGGCAAGGGATTTGCCATCATGGCTTGCCTTCCGAATGGCAGAAGCCTTCTGCTCTCCTCCATGATCTGGAGTTCCTCCAGAGTCAAATCGGGCCCACGTGACTGTGAGTCTTGCCTGGTTTATATTGCCCTCCTCTGCTTCTCTGCTTTGTCTTCAGTAATTTTCCACCACTGGCTCTAAAACATTGGAAACCAACTGGTTATGCTGGGCTTCAAATAACCTGCCTGTTCTGCCAGAGTACGTTCCCTGGTTAATTAGCTCCATTGCCTCAGATGGGGATGGAGGGTTCATTCTAGTAGCCTTGTCAGAAAACGTTCTCACACATTGTGAGGCATTACACAACACAGCAGTTTTCAAAGCATTATCATGATAATATAAACCCCAATGAATAATTTATCTACAAATGTTACAAACAAGCAAAACGTTTTGCCCGGTCTGCTTCCTGCCTCTGTGTTATGAGCATCACCTGTAATGAACTTGACACTTGATATTCAGGGTTGTTAGGGTAAAAAAATCCTGCTTGTCAGAAGACAGAAGTATTTGAGGACAGAATGACCATGAAAGTTGTCTGCTGTCTGCTCAGGCCACATTGGAAACACATGGGTTTGATTGTTTTGGAGGGTGCTTTCACTGATGTTGCCCTTATAGTAGCAGATTCTGAACTCATTCTCGATGAATTTGATGTTGAGAACTGAGCACCTTTAGACGCCTGTAAAGAATAAGGCTGTTTTAGCTACTTAGGCCATGAATCATTTGATGCACCCAAGTCCCTTCCTGTTTCAAACCTAACTGAAGCATGTGTTTAATTTAGCCGCTCAACCGAGGGGGAGTTGTGCACAAACGTTAGCTGCTTTTTGAATTAAGGCCTTATTCAACTGCTTAATACTACATGCCGTCAGCAAAACGTGTTTGATACTGCCCTCATAGCTATAGCAAAGGTTTGGGTTTGCTCTGGTGTGAGTATTTTGGATTTTTCATTCTTGCTTCACGTCTGTTGCTGTGTTTGCAGAACTTGGTGATGTTCCTCAGTGTTCTGGTTGACTGGATGATTCCCGACATCCCCAAGGACATCAGTGAACAGATCAAAAAGGAGAAGAGCGTGCTTGTTGACTTCTTCCTGAAGGAAGAGCATGAAAAACTGAAGCTGATTGAAAGCTTTATTGCACGCGACAAGCAGAAACACAAAAGTGGGACCAAAGGCGAAAGGATCCGGGCTGCCAGCTTCTGCCAGTTTAACCGAAGCCAGAAAGGCAGCTTTACCTCCTTCAGCTCACAGCACACAGAAGTGTGACTCCTTAGGGAAGGGTAACATACTGTGCTTACCTCCGCAATACCTGCTTACTGTGTGACATGATTCTGAATCTGGAGCAAGGGAGGGAGACACAGTCCGGGAACGAAAAGGAGGCACCATTTCCTTCCTTAGAAACTCCATGGGCAAAGGTCTCCGTTACATTTTATACGCTCTCTGGTCTGCAGCGTTTTTGGACTAAAGCAGTCCAAGATAAGGGCTATATTGTTGCTGTAGCTGGTCCCTTGTGGTGTTGCATGTGCATTGGGTAGGAACACAAGAATTCTCACTTGTGCAGTCTCTGTGGTAGGACCACAACCATCCCTCTTCCTGCAGACAGCCTGTGGGGCGCGGGGAATAGAAGGGACACTCCTGCTCTAGTACCTATCTTGTGGCAGATCTGATGGACCACAGCAAAGCGCGCACAAGGAATGGTCTCATGGCTTGTAGCTGCCAGTGGGTGGTTTATAAATGTGTGGAGTCTCAAGGAGTCATTGTGCCTTCCTAACATACACTGCCACGCGGTGCTGTCGCTGTAGAACATGCAGAGCTGTTGTTAAGGGCACAGAGCTGTGGGAACAGAAGGAATGAAAAATCACTAAGCGCTTTCATCTACAGATATATTGAGTTTTGCTTAGCAGGATCTTGAATTGCGTGTGCTAATGAGCAGAGAGGCCACAACATATGCATCAGAATGAAGTAAAGCTGCTAGAACCAGGGGAGCTGATTGTTATTCATTGTCCTGAGCCAAAAAAAAAAAAAAAAAGCCCCGCATGTTTGATTCTCCTCTCACTTAGACTGGGAATTCAGCCAGTATCAAGAGGAATAGCGCCACTAAAACCAATGCCAGTGAGAAGCTGACAAGTGAGAATGGAATCAAGCCCTGTAAATCATGCGGCATTTTCATGTATGTTGCACGTAAAGTAACAAAAGTTGCTGCTGTTGTGCATTTACTGTGAAGTAAAATATTTTGCAGAACTGCATTTCATTGGAAGAAAGATCAACACATTCACTAACCAAGCTTTCATCTACAAGCATTTAATGAATAAGTTTATTCTGTTATGAATGAAAATAAAACTTTCTTAAAAAATCCATTTCTTTTACTGTAGATTCTGTCGGTAACCTGACTTGAAATTCAGAACCTGGGTAAAAGATTTTCTTCTCATTTTTTCTTCGCGACAGCGCTTTCAAAACCATCAAAAACAAAAACCAAAAGAACTCATTCACTTTCAGGCATTGTACACAATATGATTGCTCTTTAAAATTATAATGGCATTTTTATATTTCTGAAGCCTAAGAATTTCATTGTTCTCTTAGATGGAAGGATCTTCTTCTACAAGAACTTTTGGTAATTTAATGAGAGATGTGAAAATAATTGTGTCTTTTTCCTTCAGTGCCTAAACTAAAGAAAATTGAAATGGGAGAATTATTTCAGGGTGGGCTGAAATTAAAATCTTCATTTTGGAGTTTAATTTTAAAAATTTCATGTAGGGTATTTTATTCCTTCTATATCGTAAATCAAAGTTGAAATGGTAACATCAACTTGAATAAAATTGCAAGTGTTTAACTTTGTTGAAAAAAGAGTCTGACCTCTCCAAATGTTTTCTTCTTTTTCCCATCAGAACTCATTTGCTGAATTTTAAATTTATTCAGAGAGAGTTCTTCTCCATTCTGAAACTGTTTTTTGTGGGTTTTTTTTTTTTTTTTTAATTAATAACCATTTGCTAGGGATATTGCCCAGATCTCAGCTTGACTATATACACTCAAGACTACAAATAGACCTTGTAAATGTGCAAAAATATGTAGTACAATGTTTCTTCCTTTTTAAACATATATATATTATCTAAAACAAACTATCTGAAGAGTTTCTGACACAATGTAGTGTGTATAAAGTATTGAATGTGTTATCTATTTGGTGTTTCAAATCGATAGAGATAGAAAAACTACAGGAAAAAAGCTGTCTTTAAAATAAAATTTAAGCTTTTTCTTAGTATAACTACCTCACAGCCACCTGTGGCTTTGTGAAGAACATCCTTGTCAGGCCTGAAAGTCATTTAATTGCATCTTGGGGAGGCTCACATGATGGGATTTGTATGAACAAAACATAGCTATTAAAATTTAGGCAGGTTGCCTCTGCAGTCACCAGAGAGAGAAACGCACCACCAGCCAGATACTCATCCCATCTCCGCACTGCTGTCTGAGATGGGCAGAGGAGTCACCTTGGAGCTCCTTCACCTCCTTCCCTGCACTGCAGCAGGAGCCCTGGTGCCTGCCTTAGGCTGTGTGCTTGGGCTTCGTGTTGTAGAAGACAAGCACCTGTCCTCCCGAGTCAGAGTGGTTAAGCTGTGTGGACCACTGAAAGAATTAGCAACTGCTAGATTCCCAGTGGATCAGGCTTGATTTGGTTTGTTTTAATTTGATCGATGCTTGAATGAGTATCTTTTTTTTTAAAAATTGGGCTCCCTACTGGAAATCTGTGACAGGGCTGAGACATAAACCTTGCTTTCCCTCCTCTAAGTTTAACATTTGAATGATGGCACTGTATCTCCTCAAAAACGTATTGTCTCATTTTACTGTCAAAAGACCAGCAAGCTCTGTGGGGGATTTCATGGTCTAATATATTAAAGCAGTCAATATTAATGACATCTATTCCTTCATTTACAGTAGCGGGTATTCTGGTGGGGGAATGGGGATTTTGGAACTGTCTAAATTTGTTGTTTACAACTCTAATTGATTGAAATACAATCAATTTTCTTTGCTCTGGAATGCCTCTGATGGGGTGAAACATTATGTTTCCAAACAGTAGAAATATCAATCTTACCAGACCTTTAGAATATGCTGCCTTTCTTTTTCCAGGTATGTGGGAGTGCATGCAGAAACGGGTTTAGAAAGAGGCTAACACGCATGCATGACACCCTCTCTTCCAGTGGCTTGTGGGAATGCAACATGTTAAGGCTCTTCTTAAAATAGAATCATTTTTGTACACCCTCCCTCTACCCAGGAAATACCCTCTTGTCTTTTTAAAATCTGTGAGTCACTCAAAAACAGTCTGAAAAATGCTATCGCAGAATTGAATGCATTAGGCTGTTGTTACACAGAATTTCCATAACAAGCAACAGAAACGCTTGCTGTGGTCCAAAAATGATAATGTGTTTCTAGATTTCCTAGCAAAAGGAACTAGAGAAGCCGGCAGACGTACACTGATGCTCTGAAAGTTCTCCTGAGGTTTATATATTTCACCCAAACAAGGCTGGGAAAGAGGCATAGCAGCAATCACGGCTGACAACCAGATGGGATCTCCCATGATATCACAAACAGGACAGACGGCTCAATTATCTTTATCTGTGATATGGTTTCTATTTTTCTCTTAAACTTAAGAGTTTCATTCACTGAGAATTCCTGCACGTTTGGTACTTGGTTCAGGTGCAGTCCCTGAGGATTGCATCCTTTGTTACATTTCTATGGCAACCTCTGGATTCTTCTGACACTGCTTCTCATCAGCTCCTGTAATTGTAGATCACTGATCGAGCATTCATTCATTCCCAGTTTCTAACTTATCTCTTTTGGACAAAGCAAGACTTTATCTGATCCCTTTTTATCAGCATGATACTTGTAAGTCTACCCACAAAGCGCCCCCTCACCATAACTTGTGTCTCAGAAGCAGAGAATGACTGTTTCAAGAGATGTGCATGGAAAGCTCTCTCTGGGGAAGAAGAGAACAGGGATAGAAGCAGAAACACTAAGCAGTAATGAAACCTGTGGGCTATTGTCATTCCTTTCATTGCTTCAGCAATGAAAATGAGCTAAAACCTCTGCAAAAGAAAGCAGAAACTAAACAGAAAAAAAATAAAAATTGCATAGATATTACTGCACACTTAGTTCAGAATCTCATAGCCTTTCAGATTGCTCCAGCTCTGAAGTAAGTAAAAAGCCCAATATAAACAAACAAACAAAACAAAACCCCACATCCCTTTGTATATGAGTGGCTAATACCACTAAGTACTACACATAGCCGCAAAACACCAAATCCACGCTCTGGGCTTCATGTGGAGTCCCATTAATAGGAATGTACATAATTGCACATCAAATCAGAACAGTGAGAATAGGAAGTAACAGAACAGATGAATGAGGTTTGTATAAAGCCCTAGCACAGATTTAACTACATATAATCTTGTAATTATCAGGCAACGTAGGGTATGTCCACCTCTGTGGCCAGCAGAAGCTCATGGAGATGGAAAGAGGTTGCGCTCCATGTACCGCAACTTCTCCTTGGGACTATTGGTGCAGGGCAGTTTCAAACAGCTTCAGGAGAAGAAATGGACTCAGACTGAAAGGAGTCCTTTCTCCCGAGTCATGCCGTGAACTGAAATGTTGTTCAGTTACAGAATCCATCCGATACACGCAGCCAGATGAACCCTCTCACAGTGGTTATCTCTGATTTTAAAGAGGGCTTTCAGGAGCTGAGTGAAGCTGCAAGAGTGTTAGCCCTTTCTGTCATGTCTTTTTCACATGGACTTTCCCATTTTTTTTAATCATCAGCACTAGCTGCCTTTTTGTGATGGGTATCATTGGCTTTTCAGTCCTCAGCGTTCTCAGTATGCAGAAAATATTGCTATCTAGACCTCTTCTGCAATTTGACCTTTCATGACACTAAAAACTAATGAAACGTAGTCCAGGAAGAAAAGGGTAGCCTATGTGGAAGTATGTCTGTTAAATTATTGCTTGGAAATATCCAGCTCAACATGCACAATATTTACCACTGTTAGCAATAAACTCTTCTGACTACAATAATGTAACATCTGTTGCTGTTATGCAGTCTCACCCTTTAATTAGGCACAGATGGTGTTTCTATTCCCCGTCTGGTCTAATTCTTTTGCTTTTGAAAAGAAAATATAAACCAGTTTTGTTTGTGACCTAATCCTGTAGGTAAATTCCTCCACACCACATACTGGTTAAGACATCTCACGTGATCAGTAACACAAGATTTTCAGATATAGCAGTAGATATAGTAGTAGTATAGTGTATAGTAGTAGTAGTATATATATATATATATATATATATAGTAGTAGTATAGTGCCTTTATTGCACTCAGCGGTATGGAGGGAGGAGGAGGATGTACACCCTATCTCCCAGTTTTACCTTGTAAGGGACATTGGTACATGGTTCATCTGAAAGGCAAAGGAGGTTGAGATGTATTTCTAGCATGAAAATAAGTGTAGATTCTGTATGGTCTATGTGCAACCTTTTTGAAGAAGATTCCACTTTAGTTATTTTCTAAATGTGTTTCAACCCTTCCCAAATCCCTCAGTACCACCAAAACTCTGAATATTCCCCACAGTTTCCATCTTTTACCAGTCATCTGCAAATGTACTCAATTATTAATTTATTATTAAATTATTAATCATTACATTAATTAACAGGCTGCTTTACTGCCTCTTTCACACTGCCAATGGAATTCTAGAAATTAATCAGACTCCCTAACAACTCCTGAGACAGCCTGATAGCACACTTTATTCATACATAATGATCTAACAAAATATTTTTATATGTATTTTCAGTCTGCTTGTGAGCACAATCCTGCAGCTTTAATTTTCCTGATTCTTAAGAAAGTAAATAACAACAAGTCTTCTACTCAAACATGCAGCCTTTTCTAAGTTATTCCTACTGATGTCCTAGTTCTACAAATGCAGTTTTAATGAGCAAAATGAGTACTATCATGGGATTATATTATGTCTGCCTCTAATATGGCCACCTGAGACAAGATCCCCAGATTCGAACCCCACTGGAATCAGGGGAAGCCTTTCTTTTGACTTCAGTACCCCCTTGTTCAGAGAGCCTTTCTTCTATGCAACTCTGCACACAGCTTTCATCCAAATGTAGGAAAGTTAGATAGAGAAATGTGAGAGAAGTGAAAAAATGTGCATCCGCAGCAAACCCTTCCACTGCTATGGTCTTCAGTGAGTCCCACTATGTCAATGCTATGGAAAATGTGGGCAGTCAGCAGTTTGGGATTTGACCATACATTTTCCCGAGACTGGATCACTCTTTAAAATTGACTAGAAATTTTGTCTACATACATGCTGGTGTCTTGTTAGGGCTGGCTTTAGTAGACTTGATTTTCAGAACAGTTATCACTCTGCACTTCCATGTAATTTAAGGGAGACACAACTATGATTCACTTTTGAAAACCATGACCCTTGAATTTAAATATGTAAAGAATTAAAAGAAGAATTATTTCATCAATGCTATTCTGATGAAAGGGGAGGTACTACACACTACTGTTATAAATAATGTAAGATAGGTAAGAATCTAAGAATACTGGTGCATAGTTTAGTTAAACCTATGTAGGTTATGTAAGATACACACCTTCTAGAAACAGAGTGCTTGCTATCTCATGCAATAGTGTTTGATTTCAGTAAGTTCAGGGAGAGAATAAACAGGGAAGCAATTTGACCCATCAACTTGGAAAGGCTATTGCACCTCTGTAGCTGAACCACGTTTTTGGGAAAGACATCTCTGAGAATGAAAGTTGTGCTTTTTAATCTAGAAAGAAGCTAGCCAGGGAGATGGAAGCAGGGGAGCAGGAGAACAGGCCCTTGAAGCTATGAGAATAATGTTGTTCTTGTTCAAATAGAGGTCTCTGCACGCTGTTTGTTGGTAGACACAGGCTTTTTAGAACTTACCAATATCATATTCCAGCCTCATCCTTTGCTGGAGCTCTGACTTCTGTAACGGGATCAGGGGAAAAGAGTCACTAGTGTCCACGTTTCTAAATTTTACTACATAAATATTTTGGTCCACTCAGTATAAATTGCTATTCTTTTGTTAACTATTAATACTAATGCTAATGCCTTGACAAAAATACTGGTATTTTACAAGTTTTAACAGTTTTTGCTTGAAACTCATATAGAGGGGAACAAACTGTTCTCTGCTTAAAGGAAAATTACAGGAAGAAATCACAGCTCTACCTGAATTTGAGCTACGAGGTAAAGTTTCCTGGGTGATTCCTGACTATCTTGCTGAATTTTATGCAAAGAAGAGCAGAAATTCAAGGAAAAAACTGTGGAGGTTTCAACTGCACAAAACCAATTTCTAGCCTTTTCTACCCAGAGCTTAGACAGAAAACGAACCCTATCGTGACAAGGCAATTCTTTACAGGATTATTTTCCAAAAGCTTTCCCAGTAGCCACTTCTTTAAATAAGGAACAAACAATTGTGAAAATGAAATTAGCCTGAATCTTACAGGTATGGTGCAAACTTTCCTCTTGTGTCTACTGTTTTAGCTTCTTCTCCATCTGTTTTGAAGCATTTTTAATTTTTTTTTTTTTTTTTAAATAGACAGTTACATATGACTGCTAGAATCTGAATTAGGAACTAAAGGGAAAATGTCCTTCTGCGTTAATTTAATTCCATGTATGTATTTTATAAATTATATAGCAATTTGTATTCTCAAAGTATGATTAAAATCCCAGCTAATTCCACAAAACATCCTTCTGTTGATGCTGGGAGTGGGTTTTTACGTGTTGTTTTGCTACATCTAATGTTTTGAGAAACAACAACATATTTCTATAAGGGTTTGGAAACCATGAAAGTCTGTAAGAACACGAACCTAATTTCGATCTAGAAGAGTATTCTTACTGTCAGGGCTCTGATTAAGAGCCTGAAAAAGGCAGGGGGTGGGATTTAGTTTACAAAATGTGCACTTTGTTATAAAACTAAAATAACTCAAATGTTTTGGATTAAGAGGTTACTCTTTTTTTTTCTTCTCCTTTTTTTCTTTTCATAAGTATAAATAAATATACCCATGATATGATTTGTTCGTTCAAGAGCCATGTGGAACTGGTTCCAGTAGATGGAGCAATAAAGCAGAAGGAAAACAATGCCACATACCTAAGGTACTCAAAGGAGGTAGACATGTTCATGAAACCAGACATGAAAAAGACACACATTCATAGAACATGCCTCAAACTAGCAGAGGAGAAAGCACTTTGAAAGCTATTCTGTGGATTCAAGTTCAGTCAGAAAAACTTTCACATAACTGACACTGACAGGAGTTTTCCCTTGGAATTGGCTTAGCAGATGAAGAAAAATAACCACTTGGGATTTTCTCCAAAGCCAAGAAAACAGATTAATTCTAAATATCTTGTTATTTTCTTGGCTTTAGTAGAGATTAGGACAGCTTAATCCTTCAACAAAAGCTAATGCTGTGAAGAAGTATTAAAGGAGACAAGCTTTACATATCCCATACGGTATTCAGCCTCTTATTTTCCATTGCCTCTCTCATCTGATTCCGTATGTCCTGTATATTGCCTTGTTTACAAATGGGTCGTGCATCGTGGAGAGCATCACGTGCTGCAGGAAATGTGTCCAGAGGCCCCGCACAGGCACAAGCCAGCAGATCTGTGGCTCCTGGGAGACACCGCAGCACCTCCGGAGCCAAAATAATGTCATTTGGGATGAAATGACTGGAGTTTTGTTGCCTTTTTTTTTTTTTCTTTTTCCTTTCTCTTCCCCCAAGTTAACATCTAGGAAAAAAGAAAAAAAAAAAAAAAAAATCATTTGTTTTGGTGAAAATGAATGAGAAGAGCTGTCACTTGAATCAGTGATGTTTTTTTTTTATTAACCGGACCTATTTATCACAGAAGCCTCCGGCAGGCAGCCAGCAACATCCGCGAGGTCTGTGTCCCGTCACCGGCCCAGGAAGTCTGTGACACCCAGCTTAAGGGAAAGGGGAACATCTGTGAGCTCAGCTCCTTCCCTTGCTGACAGTGAGGAGGAGGGTCTCCTTCCTCTTCCAGGCTCAGGGGAAGTCAGCCCTTCTTGTTTCTTCCCTAACTCCTAAAACTGACACTCAGCCACTAAGCAGTGATCTCTAAGCCCTCTGTGATCGTCCCCACCAGCAGGTATATTCTAGGCAGTTTCCACAGAAGTCTTTTGGCAGCAACAGTTAGCTTGACTTCACTTTCCAGCTTCATCTCTCTGCAGTTTCCTGAATTTCTTTGCCAAAATTGAGCTGAACAAGCCACCTTGAAAACTACATAAAAATTGGTGATTAATCTCTTTAATTTAGGAAAAAGAACCCAACAATAAAAAGATTGCAAAGATGTTAAGCTGCTTTAAGACTGCCTCCTTTTTAAAAAGTGTTTTTGAAGGAGACTTTTTATTTGCCTGTGCTTGTCAGATGGGAGGACCTGAACAGGGAGAAGTGCTGGTGTTTGACTGCAGGGCTGCCTCAAAGCTGTGGCTGGCCAGGCTGGAACCAGAGGTTCAGGTGGAGCATGTGAGTGGTGGAAATGTCGCTTCTGTGCTGGGGCTTCCACCCCAGCAGCAATCCTGCATGGGTGTCAGAGGTGTTATAAGGACCCTTTTGTCACCTTCTTTTAGTGACATGCTTCTGGGGCTACCTCAGCTTCACGTGCTCTGCTGTGATTTGTGACCATATAGACATGTTGGTGCATCATGCGCAGTCAGGCTTGCTCCAGCGTAGAGGGGTCTGTGCCTGTAGTGGGATATAGACATCAGCGATTCTTCCTGCTGCAGGTAACCCTAGCAGGTTTGTTCAGTTTCCTATTTTCTCTTCCTTTTGATTAAAAAAAAAAGCACAAAAAGGTGAGATTTTCTGCCATTGTCTTCTCCTTCACCATGTTGGCCTCTTCTCCCAAATGCGTAATGACAGGACCAGAGGAAATGGTCTGAAGTTGGAGCAGGGGACCTTTAGATTAGATATCAGGAAGAATTACTTTCCTGAGAGGGTGGTCAGACACTGGAACAGCCTGCCCAGGGAGGTGGTGGAGTCACCAACCCTGGAGGTATTTAAGAAATGTGTAGACGTGGCACTTCAAGACATGCTCTAGTGCCCGAGATTGTTGGGTTGGGTGCTTTGTTTTGTGTTTGTGTTAGGTTTTTTTTTAAGTTGTTGTTGTTTGGTGTGTGTATGGTTGAACTCGATGATCTCAAAGGTCCCTTCCAACCATGAAGATTCTGTGATTCTGTGATTCAAGAGACCCTAGCAAAAGACAAAGAGTCCCTTGTCTCCTACGAAATGACCCATTACTCAGGTGTGTCCTTGTGGTCTGATGAGGTCCTCCAGCATGTATCTGCCACAAGCACAAAGAGAGCTGAGAGTTCTGTTCTCCCTCCTGCTGTGTGCAGAGAAGGGTGTATGGGAAACTCAATGAAGAGGAATAGGGATATTCCCGTATACCAGCACACGTTCCAGGTACATATGCAGATGTGCTTTCATACACATTCATGTGTTGCAGAAGCAAGAAAAGGAGTGTGGACACCTGGTATAAAGAAGTAAACACAGCTCTCCTCTCCAGTCTTTTTCCCTCCCCTTTTCCATTCAGTAAAAGTTGAAGACATCTGAGTGAGGAGAGCCAGCATATCAGGGAAGATATGCTGAAGGAAAAAGGAAGAGAGCCAGGGAGACAGGAGGCTGTGCTCCCGTCACATTTTGCAGCTGTTGGCTGCCACTGTAAGGACAAACAACTACATGGAGACCTTCCCAAGCTGTTCAGGACCTTACCTTCTGTCCAAGATTAGGAAAGCAAGAGTTGTGTGAAGAACAGAGAGATTAACACTATTAATTAGTCTATATTTGTAGAAGAGACTATGTCTGGACATAAATACTTTCCATTCCAAGTTTTCATGTCAATTATTCATCATCACAGTCTTGCAGAACACATCCTAGCAGAGCACTGAAGGCACATCTTGAAGTCGAACAAGGGGAAAGCCACAGAACAAGATTTCTGCTCTGAATATCTGTAAATAGTTTTTAATTAATACCAACTTGGAAAAAAAAAAAGTGTTTTGCTTGTAGATGCTTTGTGATAGGAAAGAGTGGGATTTGTTAAATAAATAATTCTTTCTGAATTAGTCACCAGGTCTAATTAGGAGATACCAAAGGGAAAAGGAATCAGAAGAGAAAGTTTAAAGGAATATCTAGCTAAAACATAAGATAAAAGTAGTATTTTAGAATATCAAAATAAACAGCGTGTGTGAATGTTTTTCTTGGGATGAGCCAAGGGAAATATTTTCCTGGGGTTTGGCCCATACAACATGTAACAGATGAAACCAATCTGGTTGCTCTTTTGAATGAATTACACAATTAGCGGATAAAAGGAGATATAGTTGATGCTAATGCAATGTCTGAATGTCATTTGAGCAGTAATACCTTGTAAATCCTGACGTTTGAGGCCTGCCTTATCTAACAATTACCTTTCTTTGTTGCTGGTGTGACTCCCTTGACTGCAAGGGGCTCACACCTGATTTCACCTGTTTGGAAGAGGAAAAGGCTCTTTGATTCCTGGCAAAAATTGTAGATGTTTCGGCTCTACTGGCAAGGCTGCATTTGCTGGAGGATTTTTCTCATTGTTTTAAAGAGAGATGCAGTTATCATCTCTAATCTGATCCTGAGGAAATCTATTAGTCACAGTCTTGCTCTCCAAACGATCCAGGCAGCCCAGCAGATCCTCTGCCCTTACGATGTTGCTAACAAGGTTTGCCTAAAGCCTAATGGGTTTCATTCCAACAGCTAGTAGGGTGGGTTAAAACATGCATATGCTGAAGGCAACGCATGGTTTCTCAGTACAGCATCATGCATATGAAGACCAGACACTCCTTTTTAGTGACCACCTGTTCTCCTCTCTCAGACGCTGGCATACATCAGATGCATAAACAAAGCAGAGGTGAGAGGAGACTCTCACTCAAAAACCCGATAAGAAAATCCAGATCCCATGCTCCCTGTCACTGCTGAGACACACTCCCCATCTGTTCTTGCTCCCTTCCTATGTAAACCTGGAGTAACTTCAGATAACTTTGAAGAACGACTCCAACTCTATAAATGAGATAAAATGGAACACAAAGTGAAGGAAAGATAGAAGTGTGCAAAATGCCTATGTGGCACTTGGTGAATATTAAACGCAGAACAGGCTACAACCCAACATGGCGCTTGAACATGAGTTTCTATTAAAATCCAAAATTTACTTTTACCCACAGTACAGTTTTCTACTAACAGTAAATCTGTACTGTTATTGAATTTCCTACCACTACTGTTTGGGAAGGATGTTTTTTTAGTATGTGCTTGTGGTATCCCTGGTTCGTACGATTCCCAGACACAAAGCTACATGAAGCTGGGAGGAGGTTTGGGAGCCTATACCAGCAACATATGAACAAAAAAGTGTTCAAAAAACCACTGTAATGATAATAAAAGCCATGCATTTCAAGTCCGGGAAGTTGAAAAATTACTGTTAAATATACAAGAAGTCTAAGAATGCTAATGAAAAAAAACAGTTAAAACATCTTCAAAAATCTTAGCTCTGCTGGATAAAATGTATAAGATATACAGTATTTTAAGATCATTCCTCTTAATGTGGACACTGAAATATACTAATGATAATCATATGACTATTGCATAAAACTATAACTGCACGAACTTGCACATTCTCAAAAAAGTCATTCCATACTTAAAATAAGAGTGAGAACAGATCTCCTGCTGTGGCTTAACTCAAGCATCCCGCTATGAGAGTGATGGACTGTATTTTAACAGTCTGTGTTTAGAGGCAGATGAAGGAATTGGTCCTTGAAACCAAAGGTGAAGCCTAAATAATAAAATAGGAATAGAAATACCAGTAATGCATGATAGCTTTGTTTCCATTTGAAGGATGAAGCTCAAAAGGGTATTTTGTGTCCAGCCCTTCTCAGCTGAGGCAGAAACAGAACCATCCCGCGTTACTGAGATGAAGAAAACATGAAAAGACACAGAAATATTTTTTTCTTCTTCCCCTTTGCACATCTGCCTTTTGTTATCCCCAGAACCCTTATGTCGATGTGTCTGAGAGAAAAAGTTGGAGAGTATTGTCCTCACAGCAGAATTGGACATTTGCAGGTGGGCTGCCAGACGTGTTGTACATGGCACTTTGGGGACAGCGCTGCTTGTTGAATGGGCGCTTGCCTGGAGAAGCCTCACCTCTACATACAAGGAAGTTCAATATCTGATTTTTAACATTGCCTCTTCTGCAAGCATGACAGTATTGTACTATATTAGGGTCTACAGAAGTAAGTTTTGAAAGCAATTGTCAATTTTGTTTTTCCTTCCTCTCTGTTCCTCTTGACATAGTCTCAGAGGACAGAGCTCTATTTCTCAAGCTACCACGTCTATACAAGTATATTAAAAATATATTAATACTCTGATATTCTTGATAGAAAATGTAGTATAGGTCAGATCCTTAGCCTGGGGCAACTGGAAGAGGTCTACTGTTGTAAATGCTACTATCAAGATTTAAATCAAACTACTATGTTGTCTTTATCTCAGATCCTTTAGTTTGACTTGTTTCTGTGGGTTTTTTTTCTCTCTCCATTTCTCCTGTCTCCAAAATTAAATACAAATTATTAGAAAGAAGAGCAGGAGGAGAAATATTTCCTTCTTTTTCTTAGAAGTTTCTCTGTAAAATGTTACATATCCCACAAAAAATGATTCATAAATGGTGCTGAGCATTATAGTGAGGGAAGTATTATTTAACCAGCACTTGAGCTGACTTGTGGTCTACTTTCAACATTAGCAAACTTGCTGCAAAGATTGAGACCCACTCTCCTTATGCCATATGTGGCATTACTCTAATGAATCTACACTCATCTTAATGTGTCAAGGAAACAGGATTTTTAATCATGGCTAAATGCATGGTAAATGTATTACATTATATGGTAGTGAGTTACGGAAAAATGCCTGATTGTGGCACATTTAAAAGTAGGGGGTAGGTTATTTATTTATTTATTATATACCATAGTTATCACATGCATTGGAACCTTTTAATGTTCCTTTTACAGTTCCCATTCCTCTCCTCTTCTGAATGTTTCTCCCAGGATTTTAAGTAAATAGATAATAGAAACAGGTTGAGTCTTTGCACTGGCTGTATAAACTCTTCTACATCTGCCAGTTGATCTGGGAACATTATTTACAGCCACAACTTATGCTATTGAAATTAAATGCAAGGAGACTGTGTGTCTGGTTGCTGGAATACGACAGGTAGCTCACTTTCCTCCTTTTTATTTAAAAAAAAAAAAAAAAAAGTCTCTAACGTCTCTACTTTGACCACATGTCTATCTCATAGAATTATGGTAGAGCTAAATTCCCAGATGTAAGTGTAGTGCCTCCATCGTATGTTACTACTGACGTTCAGCACTGGTTATCCAAGCTTTCATCTCTTCGTCTTTAAAACACTGCCATCTGTTGTTTCCAGACGGTTCAGTCTTCTGTTTATCCAAAACTTTGTTCCAGGCCATATGGAAAAAATATCTATTTTCAATTAACCACCACATTTTCTTAAAATATACCAGGGTGAAGAGAAAAAAATAGACATCACTTACACATAGATGTTTGTGAAGAGGATGATAATTTATTGCAAATTGTAGTTTCAAGATTTTGACCATGTGGTCATTCAGTACACCCAGATACCACAAAAGCTGGCCAATTTTGTAATAATGCAAACATGTTTTAAGCATTTGAACGCTGTTATCATATATAGATTTCATTGGTACTAGCATATTGATCCAGTCATTTACACTGGAAACTTTTCTAGCTAGGCCATTATCAGCATTTTTCTTTGGTGGTCAGCAAACTTCTCAGCAAATTTCTTGCTACAGGCTATGTGTGGCTTCTTATTGTAAATTTTAGTCTCATTCCTTAAACTACTGATTAAGCCATGAAAAACCCTCAGATATTATATTAAATCTGTGATGCTAAGGATATGTTAAAATGTTTTAGAAATGGGGGATCATACTGCCTACATCTACATGAGCAAGCAATACAGACCACGGAGGTAGATTAGTAGAGACAAGCAGTGAGTGCTGTAGCCCAGATGTCCACCTTACACACATTTGAGTGGTGGGTTCCTTCAGACTTTTTCCATTCCTGTTCTCCAAACTGAATGTCTATTCATGGCTGGAGCTCTTGAGTTCTGGGTGCCTCTTCCAGGTTAGTTTTCTCCAAAAGTAGTCCTGTTTGTGTGCTGTGAGACCATACTGCAGTATGAACCAACGGGCAGTAAGGAGAGACAATGAGGGCATTACCTTCAATAGAGAGCTGAAACGAAGGGGGTAAAATAAGTCAGTAAAGGTATTCACCTAGGAATCCATTTCAGTAAGATCGATTCCCTCTTTTGTTTCCTGAATCTGAATTTCTGGTATAAATTATTTTCAATGCTAAAATTGAAGACGATACCATGCTTGGGCAGAAATAGATTTCTTCAGAACTAAAAAAAATATAAAAGGATGCTATTCTTAGGAATGGACTATGCGTGTCATTCCCCAGTTCAAAGGAATACTTAAAATGAGAAGTTGAGTTTCCATTCAAAGCTAACCTCTTTGATGCAGGATAAAGGCCTTCGCTTCCATCCTTCAAACAACTGCAAGATTTTCTCCTCCTGAGTTACAGTCTTGTCCTCACATCCACCCACATCCAGCAGCCTCCCCCAGATACACGCAGATTATGAGCTGTGTAAATTGACCCAAGTTGAAACTAAGGAGGAAAACAGGTGCCAGGTGGCCAGAATATGTGACAGTCACTGGTAAAATCAGAACACAGCTACAAAGATGTGTATAAAAATGGAGAACAGATGCATCAGAAGTCAGGCAAAACACCCAGACAGAGCATGCTTTTGATTGTCCATTTGTATAAAAGAACGAGGGCTTTGGCTCTTGGTTTAGTAAAGCACTTCATGGCACTAGGAAGGAAAGCCACCTCTGGGGATTTTGAGATGAAGTCGTGTATATATTATAATGACTCAAGGCAGGATGGGAAATCCTGGATCTTTTGAGCTGGTCTTTACATCTAAATTTACCAGCTATCAGTGCAGGCAGCCAGCAGGGAGAAAAGAAAAGGCAGTGGTACAGATGTGGGAGACCCTGTAACCAAAATAAAAATCTAACTGCTTACTAAGTGTACACATATTAATGTGTGTTATATTTAATTAATCAGAAAATTAGCACGCCCAAATTGAACACTGAATCCGTTCTGGTAGCTAATTACGTGTTTCTTCTCTGCTTGAAACTGTGCCAGATATTTTTTTTTGTCCATCACTTGTGGTATTTCATCCAATTTTCATCCACTTGAGAGCATTTAACTGCAGTTAAGCACTCAGTTCCCAAAAGGCACGTAATTTGTGAAAGGCAAGCAAGTGTAGTTAAGCACTGCAGTTCTCAAAAGGAAAATTTTGTGAGTGCTGTACAAAATGTGCCATCTTAGATGTAAGGCATGGAGAACTTAGTGTCTTCCTCTGTCCATTTATTTTATTATTTATTTTTAATGGTCAAAAAAATCCCCAACCTAGTGGAAGTTAGAATGATCTTATGTTTTGGATTTTCCAGAACCTATAACCTCTCTATGCCCTTCCATAAAGCTCATCTCTGCAGAATACCATGCTTTCAATCAGCTCACTGTACCTCTCATGAGCTCATTCAGCCTTCCCCAAAACTACTTGTTCTTTAAGCCTTCAGTGTTTATATCTTAGTGTCAGGAAAGCGCAGATCCTTGAGTGATATTTCACATATCCATTTTGGGCACAATTTTTCACTTGTTCTCTGGCAGCAGTGATCTTAGCCTAGGAGTATGTTGTGCTCACAACCAAACAAAGCCCTTGCCATGAATTTACAACCAAGAAGGAAAAAATGAGTAATAACAAAAATATGTGGTTTTTTTTTTCCCCCACAGGAAACTGTAGGTACAAGAGTATGGTACAGTTCCTGGCAGAGGTACCCAAGCCAGCTCTGAATGGAAACACATTGGGATCTATAGAACATGTCAGTGCAGTGCTCTAATATTGTGTTTATTAAGAAACAGTGGTGCAAATCAGAGAGTTTGCTAGAGGGTAAGAGGCTGAGGCAGGGGCCCAAACTATCTTAGGGAAACAGACCTCTAATGTTAGCCATATTTTGCACTGGCAGAACATGCACTGTGCTGCTTTACTGTAGTAAGAATACGTTTTCCTTAGCTACAGAGACTAGAGAGAAGCTATAACATAACAGGATCAATCTATGTTCTTTTTTCACTGTTTTTCCTTTCCTTATGTAATTTGAGAAATGACATATACTGGTTGAGTTGCTCTGTGACTTTTGTACGGACTTTTCCTTGGGAGGTAGAATTATTCTCCAAATGGTCAAACAGCCCTTTCAAAATAATTATATAGCGCCAAACTGGTTACTGCCCCTTGATGAGTCTAACGATGGACACATATTCTCCATGTCCCCGATATGACAGAAAGCATGCTTCATCTAATACCCTTCCCAAATATCTCACTCTGCTCCCTGAAGGCACTCTTGCTGTTTTTGAATATCGGTGTTAATGTCAGTTATATCCCAGTTGTCTCTAAAGTGGTAGTAGGTGTTTCGGTAGGAAAGGAAAGGTAGGAAAGGTAGGTAGGAAAGCTGAAAACACAGCAGTCATCTGCTTTCAGGGAGCACATCCAACCTCAGGAAAGCCTTGTGAAAGAGATTCAGTGGGCTTTTAACTGAGTCTACAGTCAGACAGGGAACACTCATCAGGCAACACTTTTGATCTTGAAAATGTGTTGCCTGGAGCTGGGAAACACAGTGAGGCCTATGCTACCTTTGGAGATTCAATGCATGTACTATTTGCAAGTCTCTTGGTACAGGTAGTTCATGAACACATATGCAGGACTGCTGAAAGAGCTGCATTGCCCCTGGGTCCTGTTCCTATCAAATACATAAATTATTAATTTTTCCTTTGTCCTCTTATTTTCCTTCGTGTAGTTTCATGACACCTCTTTGGTGACAGTCACCAATCTTTTCTAACTTGGCCCATCCCTCTTGATATTTGAGTCATTAGATTTCCATTGTCTACTTGACACAAATAATCTCTTCAAAAGGAGCCTTTCTCCAGGGCTCCTGTTTTGCCCAGTGGTTTATGACTGAAACATTGGCATGGGAAGATTCACACATAGCTGTTATGAGAAGTGCGACAAGTCACTTCTTGAGAAGTGAGAAGTGACTCTTCTTGAGAAGTTATGAGAAGTGAGAGCAATTCACTTACCCCCATACAATCTAGTTCTGCCACCTGGAGATGTTCTGGGCCATTGGAAACATCCTCATGGGGCTGTCTGATTACTCACAAGTCCTGTGCCTTTCCATAAGGATAGCTGGGAGCGAGCTCAAACGGACAGAAACAAGTACATAAGGCAACTGAACTGAGTCACTGGTCCCTTCCTTTTGCTCAATTTTCTATATGCACTGTACTGTAAATTACACATTTTGCAGTCAGCTGAGGGATTCTTGGCAATATTACCCCAAACAGAATTTTACTGCCTTAGAGGTAAGAAGTTACAGAACGGCTGCTTCTGCCACAGGAAGAGAGGGAGGTGGGGAAGATGTCACAGCTGGGAGGAGCAAAAAGGCAAAAAGCCCTGGAACACTGGGTTTTCCAGACCTGATGCCACAGGGCATGTGAAATGTATGGGGATAGTGAGTGCTGTTTCCCTGTGGGGATGATTCTACTGCAGCAGATAACAGCTTCACAGCAGAGGTGGAAGGAGGAATTGAAATGGTTGCCCAAGTACACCACCTGAGGTAACAGCCACCTCAGGAGGAGAGTGGGTATTTGGGAAGCTTGTGGATATGTGCGTGCCTTTGGGATTTCAATGTAGTTCAGTAAGGATGTGAGCTGGGTGGTGCACAGGTTATGGGTGATGCAACAACATTTAGTTCAGAAAGCTCTGGGAAAGAATAAGGGGAGGAAAGCTTATAGTCAAATACTCCACAAACAGGAGAAAAACGATGAGATTAAAGATTCTGTGAGTGTTCTCTTTAATGAACTCAAACACTGCTCAGGACCAAAAATCAGAGAGTCAAGCTTTATTCCCTTTAACCTTTTTTCTAAGAAAAACTTCTCAAGTTATTTAGCTCCCCAGATACAGAGGAATATGGGGATTGTAGCACTGGATCTTAGATAACTTGGTAGTTTTGGGTAATTCCACCAGAGTCCTTAGGCACCAAAATATTTTTACAGACTTTCTGTCCATTATCACAGCGTGTTACTGTGGTCACACAGTGAGTGGACAAATATGACATCTATTTACATCACAGACCTCCTAACCCAAGGGGCAAATGTTAGCCTTTGGCAGACCCAAAGTAATAGACTTTCAATGGCCTCACGACTATGGGAGTCCAGCTGGGCAAAGGAAAGAAAATGTTGAGCTTTTTGGGTACTTTGAGAGTCTGGCAATGAGGATCAGGAGCGTCTGAAGCAGTGGCTGGTCCTGGTCTTCTGCCCATCTTGTGGCGTGTCTCAAAGCCTCTGATAACTATTTGAGGTATCAAAGTGTAAATCCCATTCTCTTATTGGCAACATAAAAATGATTCATGGACAAGTCCTAGACCTCATTGCAGTTAGTTTTGTGCTGGAAACACCTAGGAGACTAGTGGTTAGTAAAGTCCCTTTGTATAAAGTATACTTTATGTCCTGTACTAATTTAAGACTCCCTTTTTCTTGCACAAGTCTATACGGCAAGTGGAATTCACTGCTGCAGGATCTTGATGGTAATGTTAGGGAAAGGGAGAGAAGCAGCACATTGAAGTGAAATAAGTTTGCTCTGAGTGGTGCATCCTTGATAGAATTTTTAACTTAGCTACAGAACAAAATATCACCGCTCTTCATGGCAGTTTGAATGACGCTGTATCAAAAATTGGAAAAAGCCAGTGTGAGGAGAAAAGCTTGCAAGCATGTCAGTTTCTCTTTTTTTGTTGTCAAGATAAGACTCATCCAAATGCTTCAGATTCCTCCAAAATTTGAATAGTTTTACCCAAAAATAGTGTAAATAAAGTTTTACCTATATAGTGAAAAGCGTAATCAGGGAAAATACACGGATTTTATGGTAATACCCACTTCCTCTCTCAGTTGTGAACTCAACACTCTTGTAAAATGTCTTCTACCTGAAAAATATGAATTTGTGCTGATATGCTGCCTGGAACTAAAATCCACAAGCAGGGCTGGCAGGTAGAACATCGTTGTTACTGTAAATGCAGTATGTATCTGTGTGTGTTTGAGAGAGAGAGAAATTGTCTATGATTTAAAGGTAGGCAATGATCTGAGAATATGGAAACACTGTTCAGAAGAATGAACTATTTCTCTGAAACCTTCTTCTGTGTCCTGTAACAAAAGGGTGCATTTGGGAATGGTCACTTCATAATGATATCCCCAGAGAGGCAGAACCTTGTCTGCACTAGGATCAACCCCATGTTAGCAGGAGACACGGGCAGCCTTGTTGAGCATGTCTCTTCTGAGTAACCCTGTGGCCTTATGCTCATCACCCCGCGTCATTCCTTTACCCTGGCTTGTACTTTATCCCCTGGCCCCTTTATTCTGTCTGTAATTAGTGTGTCAGCCTTTCAGGGCACTGACCACATCCCTTTATCTCTGGGGAGGCTTTTGTGACCTTAACATAGATGAATAGAAGACAATGACGTCTCTCATATCATTGCTTTGGATGATTTTGGCGATTGCTCCTTTCTGATCTAGAGTACATTTAATCATGTAATACGTAGACTTCCATCTGGTTTGCATATCCTGAATAAGCTGCTGAAATGGGAGGGTTTTGTGCTCAGCTGCATTCCGTGCAGGGGTTTTTTAAGCTTTGGTAGACTGATTAAAGTGGATATAACCCCTCTCCCTACCTTCATTATGGTGAAATCCAGTGGAATTTGCCTTGGATAAAACAAGTAAGATTGAACGCTGACTCCTTTCTACTAAAGAAAAATAAAGCACAGCAGAGAGACGTGGGAGGTGAAGGTTTTATTCCTGATCTGGTCACTGATCTCCTGTGTGACCTTGAGTAAGTTGCTTCACTGCAGTATCTCTCATCCTAAATTTTTTTGTATCTTGGCTATTGAGGTTTTAAGTGCTTATCGGGGCAAGGACTGTTTCTGTGTGCTTATGAAGTGGCTCACCAGCTCTGATCTTGGTTGGGATCTTAAGGTTCTTTTATAACATTCCTAAAATAAGAAGATTTACTGACAGCAGAAATGGTTTCTACCAACAAGAGAAATAAGTTCTAATAAAGATACGTAAGTGAAGGGACAAACAGAAGAACAGCAAAGTTGTGAGGCAGAGCCTGTCGGTTACCATAAGTGGTCATGTTACTTTGACAACTTTCACAGTCTCTGAAGAAGCAATTCAGCTAGTAATAAGACATTGCATTAAAAAATAACCCAAACAACACACACACAGAGACAACCGCAAACCAACACCCCCACTTTTTTTGGTAAACAACTTTCTTTTCTTGAAATATTTGCTTTCTGTAACTGTAGTGGTGAAATAAATGTATTGGCCAGTGCCACAAAAATATCTGACTAAATATGAGTAAATATTAATTATTCAGACATTTCTGTCACTCACAGCAGCTGTAATTGGGATGGACGAGGTTAAAGTTCTTGGAAAACTATATTATTTTATTGTGTTTCTCAGGGTGACTTAGGGAAGTTATTTAGGAATTCTCCTTATGGGGAGATTATACTTTAAATCCTTTTCACGGAAGGGTCTGAAACAAATCTCTTAACAGAAAAAAAGGTCTCAGTGCCTATTATATGATGGAGATCAATTTAACAGAGGCTGGAGAGTCAGTTCTATGCTTTGGATCTCTAAACAGAGCTTTCAATGCTTGGAACTTGCAGCTGATTGCATAGGCAAAAATTACTAGGAGTCTGCACTCTTAATAGGAATCTGCACCAGTTGCAAGACTGGGGGCCTCAGGGAAGACCTAGTAGCCAAGCCTGCTTAAACAGACTTGGAGATACCACTGCCCAACATCCATGCAGCCAGAAAACATCTGTATTTTCAACCAAGCACCTAAAGCTAGTTGCTTGCCTTTCCAGAAACAGCCCCTAATCCTATTTATGACCTTGTGACTGACAGGCATCTGCATTCCAGACGAAGTACAGAAGAGTTCTCAATTACAGGAAATATGTAGAAAGTTGCAGCAGGTTATTTGCTCATTAGATTTCCCCTTCAGTGACTGTGGGAGTGCACGGTATGTTGGTAAACCCTCCTGCTGCCGATCATTTGTCTGTCATAATGTGATCAGCCATTCATTCATAATGAATAGCTAATGCCTCGAGAGAATCCAAAGGTTGGAGTTCAGCTTGGCTTCTTATGAAGATAAAAGGGGCAGAGCTAATTCTGAACGGATGTCATTTGTGTTTCTATGTGGCTGTGTCTGCTTTTATCTTTTTTTAAAACCTGTCCGAAGCTGCAGCCTTTCTTAGTGTATAAGAATTTCTTGGTGTCACTGAATTGCCTGATAAAAGGTAGAGAGAGTTTCTCCTCTCTCTTGGTGCATTCTTTTGTGGGGAATTGGCTTCTGAAGAACCAGTCAACGGAGCCTACCAGGTTCTATTCTCTGCAGAGCAATGCTCAGTTCTAACACGGTTCTTCTCAATTGTACATCATCCTATTCCCACTTCACAGGCAGGGAACTAAGATATGGAGCCAAGGTCATCCATCTTGCCACTGCTGTATTAGAAATTCAGTCCTCCATTTCCCAGTTTGGTGCCCTCTTTACTGCTATTTTTCACCCATTAGAGGCATGGGCTAGAAGTGGTCAGTTACTGTGTTTCCACTATAATTTCTAGGAAGTAGGAATGAATTTTTTTTCCCTGTGATGATTTGTTTCCTTAGTGATTATGAAGTGTCATATAGCTTTTGTGTGTAGAATCTGTGAACATGAATGGGATACAGGAGATAAGAGAATGAGCTAGGACCTCTGTATGACTGCAGAGGTCTTCTTCGGAGAGAAAAGGCAGCGGCTGTGCAACATAAATGTCTTCCCTGGGATGAAAGAGTAAGAATGAGACATTAAAGGAATGGACTAGAGAACTAGTTGCATGTAAATAGGGCTGAATACTATACTTTATAAGGCACTGAGGCAGAACTCTCTTTCAACATTCCCAGAAGAGACTAAGTTCATTAGAAATATGGTCTTCAAGGCACTTTTATTCCTGCCCATGACTCCACAAAGATTTCTTCTGGCAGCAGTGTTGACTCAAACAATTCCTCTCCTTTCAGATGCTGGTTGTGCAGTTGCACAGCTAACGGGACTGCAAAACTGAGCAGGGTTGTTTAAAATTTTCTTTTAAACTTAACTGAGCTCCTACCAGCCTCACTTGGCAGGGCCATAGACATCTGTTGGTGTCAAAAGAAGGAGCGATCTGCTTAAGCTAGCACTTCCAGTGAAGAAACACTCACAGAACCATGCCAGCACACTTTCTGGAGTGCTAATCTGTCCTGGGTGACATCTCCCTCTTGCCTCAATGCATTGCATGCCTAGTATTTCAAGAGGATTCATTATTGTCTCTTCCAGGTGCCCAGAGGTTTGTATTCAGCTGTTTTTACAAGATACTGCAGTTTGATTGCCTTCACTTTTTCTATGTCAGCTCGTGAAAGAGACAGTACTGTGATTCTGCTGTTCCCATTCATGTGACAATTATTGTACTTAAAACAAGCTGATCTGGAATTTCAATGTGGACGAATGTGTCTGCAGTGTTAGATAACAGTCTGCTCTGATTTTTTGATGCTGCAGCATAGATGGAAGTTGATACAAAACATTTCTGATCCCTAATAGGTAGACAAGTATAGGAGTATTGGCTAGTCCATGCATGGGAGCAACGCGTAGTTCTCAAGAACAACCGGTGCCAGCAGGATGCAGGGAAGTAGGGTATGCATTCACAGGGCGGATAAATCACAAATCATTATAATTGATGATGTGATCCTCCATGTGCACACATGCTTCACTGCTCAGTGGTGTTTTCAGTCCAAGCTAATTGCCCATCTTAAAGCCCCACATACCAAGCATCTGAGTTAACTCCAGGAAAGACATGCCGTGAGCGCGTCCCCATTTCATACATGAAAGACTGAGGGGAGGCACAACAGAAATGAGCTGTGAGTGCATGCGTAAATAATAACACTGTCCTTTTCTCCCCATCAATCACACACACACCCCCCAGCACCCATTGCTTTGAAAGACTCCGGGCACTTCGACAAAATTTAACTTAAACAGTCTTTTCTAACTGGTCAGTGTGTCCTTAAGTAAACCTTTAACTCACTGCAGAGTTAAGCAAGAGAGGAAGTAGCAAATCCTGGCATTTCCTCCACACGCAATACCCAGAGCAAACACACAGATGAATTAGAAAGAAACAAAACCTTTTTGCACTTCTCCTTTAAAGTGTTTACAACAGCGAGACTTTTGCATGTGAGGAAGAGAGGTTCCCAGCATCGTAGGCCACCATAGATAAAAACTGTTGCTATACTGGCTGATTCAAGGGTCTTTAACTTCAGCAAGTAGTCTTTTGTTAACGCAATTAACTTTTTAATAGAAGGCTCCAAATGACTGGAGTTTTGCTATTGAGCATAGCCAGTGTAGTGAAAAATGAAATTCTGTAATCCCTGATATATTCAGCAAATTCAGGTGCAGTTCACCAAAGACACTCAGTGTCAGAAACTCTCAAAAAAACTTGGCTAGAAAAGCAGAATGAGTGCAGGAGAAGCACAGGAGTTCAATTGCATTTTGCTACTGGGAAGCTGCCATGGTCTGTTTAATGCCTGGGGCATTTTCCCAGAGTAAAGATTTTAAAAAATCATTAAACTCTCCGCTTCAATATCTATTCCCCACCTATACCCATCAGGATGGCACCCAAACCACCCTGCTACTTTGGGCTACAATCAGGCAAGTATGTTGTGACTCTCTGGTGCTTACAACGACCTGTTTTGCATAAATAACTCTTCTGAATATTTGTACCGAATTAAGAAGAGTAACACTGTTTTTCCTTCTTCTCTTCTTTAGTTTGTAGCCTAATGGGTATGATCCTTTCTGTGAAATGCTTTTGTGATGGAAAGAGAAGTAATGAACCCTTGTTCCCACACCCTGGCTGAATGCTGTGTGCACTTCATGAGAGGTATGAAAACCAAAGCAGGCGCATATCTCCCCAGGATGATTTTGTGGCTCTAGTTCTTCCCTCCTTTCCTTTTTTTCCCAGATACTTCACATGAAATATTTCCTGTTGGATCCAAGAGAACAAGTCACATATTAACTGAAAAGGACTTCTTTGTGTATTTGCACAGAAGAGAGAACACAAGGCTAATTCTGACTCTGTGTATTGGAACCATCAAATACTAGGATGACTCAGTCAGGTAACCAAGTGAAGAACAGCTAGTCATTTGTCAAAGATTCCTAAAGCCCTGGATGCACATATCGTCCTTTGGATAATACCAGATTTTTAAAAAAACACAACTATTTGGATTTTGGATGCCTTGGTTCTGTAGCTGGGTCTGCTGCTAAGCTTCCCGGTGCCTTCAAACAAGTCACTTCACTTACCACTGCCTGCTGAACGTTAAGTCTGACTGCTCTAAACCTGAAAAAAGTCTCTAACTAGACCAGTAGTCTATAATGAGTGGTGGTTGAGTGGAGACTATAGGAGATGAAAAAGAAATGCAAATATTTTCCCCGCTCCTGGAGACATCATGACTCAGAACAGACATCTAAGCTGTTGTGCTAAATACCTGTTAATAGGGCCAGCCTCCATCAATAGTTTTCTTATATGAATACATCTGTGGGTTTTGACTCAGTGATTATCCGACAGCAATGAGCTTTATAATTCAATATAATGATGTGGAAAAGTTTTGTTCCTTTCCTGCCACCTTGAATCTTTCCTATTTAATATATCAGTCTTTTATGTTTGTGGAATGCCTTGTGGCCTGGATATTAGTTCAGATTCTGAGGCCTAAAGTACTACTCATAAACATTGACTAACTTATTGTTTAGACAATGAAAATACCAGCTCCTGTTCAGTGTGACTAAAGAGAAAAGATCAATTGGTCAAATAAATCTGAGTAACCACCCAGTAGACATGGCATTGGAATCCAGAAATTTTCCTGTAGTTTTGTGCAAGTGATTATTCCTTCAAAATCTGCTTCAAGAATAACATTCTTCATTAAAAACACTAAATCTGGCATCCTTACACAGATCAAGGTATATCTCATCTCACGAGAGCGAGGAGCAGGGAGCTGGACTCGATGATCCTCATGGGTCCCTTCCAACTTGAGATGTTCTGTGAGTCTATGATTCTAATTATCGATATTTTCACTGGCAGCATACATACAAGCATGGTCTGAGGAGCAGCCAGAACATGGCATAATCTAAGATGAACCCTGTGGCCACGCGGGCGCCCTATATACTTACAGTCTGTCTGGGTCTTCCTGTGATGTACCCCTTACCTAACTGAGAATCTACACCCCATGAAGCTGTATTGAGCTCATTTGGCATGTGGAATTACATGTATTTCAAAGGTGGTCTCTGCCTGTGCCTGGGGCTACACTTTTAGGTTTGCTGACTCCTGATAGATATATGATCTTGGTAAATTAGACGTGCTTTTAACAATACTGTACAGTCACACACATTAAAACTGCTCATGGAATACAACTGTTTCTCAATGGTGAGTTAAAGCAGTCCAAACATAAGTCAGATTAAATATTTTTTTGTCTCTTGACCTGAACATAACGGTGTTCAGATAACTTCAGATAACTATATATAAGCAGTGGAAAAATTTCATTGCCTGTAACTAACATTGTTTACAAAATGCTCTAAATAGGGCTATTTTCCATTGCCAAATATAGACTCTTTAATTGAGTAGGAAAGCCAAAAGCCCTGCAGAACTCCCCTTATCATCTCTGAAGTTTGGCCATCAGAAGACAGGAACTGTTATGGCAATCCTTTGTACTTCTTCTTGGCTTGGCATCTTGACCTAAACCTTAGTGAAGCCAAGGAGAGCATTTCCATTGACTTCCACCTTACCTGGAACTGGCCCAGTGATCCAAGATGTGTATACTCACTTGTTTCTTTTCAGGCATAAATATTTGTTTTGACTTCCAAGAGGTAGAACATACAGGACATTAAGCAGAACTCCGATTGAAAGCCTTTACAGAGTATCTTCACCTTGAGAGTGAAGCATGTATAGGTGCTTATGACCTCAGTTATTTTTTGAATGGTTTTGGCAGTTCTATGCGCCATAAGAAGGAGGTGAATACTCACTCTCTGTGCTGAATAAATAAATCTGACCACAAAAATGTTACAGGGAAGTCACTCCAATTACACTGTAATATCTACCAAAACAGTGTCATATCTTAGAAACAGAGGTATCCCAAAACAGTAGTTATGTATGATTATTGACGTGATTGTTTAATAAGTCTCTGGGGAAAGGGGAAAAAAAGAATCAAACTGAAGTAGTGAAAGTTAGAATATGCAAAGTGGGAATACATCTTGTGTTCTGGTTGCTGTGCACATGCTGAGAAGGCAGAAAAGTGGTCCTCTGAGGTGTGGTGAGGGGGGCAGTCCTTGTATCTTGAGCTAGTTCCCTGCCCTATCTGACAGGGATATCATTGCCTCTTTCTCATGAACTGCTACAGGTACTTAAATTAAAATAAATTTAAAAATTCCAGGTGAATTCCTAGCCCCCTTACAATAAATAAAAAAATCCATGGATTTCCATCTCTAAAGAGAGCATTAATCACTGTGTCTCATATTTGAAAAAATTTCTTAGCATAGAGATGGACAATGTTAAGACAAAAGAGTGGAAATAAAACAGATGCAAAATACTAACTTAAAAAAGAGAATTAATTTCACACTTCTCCATTTCAGAGAAAGGTATAATAAGGAAATTATTATTTATTGCCCATCTGTTACAAAGACATCTTCTACTCATTTGGGGACTGTAGGATTCTTCTCAATTTAAAAAATGTATTTCATTTTTATGCATCAGCATGTGAAGCACTTTTACAGAAGTTCCATTTCAAGTAGCAAGTAAGGAGTCTAATCCTTCAAAGTCTCCAGACATCATTTTAAACCTGTGAACAGTGTTGCTATATACTGATTTTGCACTGTGTGAAACTAAGCACACATGTAAGTCTTCATATAAGTGGAGCCTGAGGATATTAGTTCAGATGACTCTTCTTTTTTTCCACTTATGTTCTTGAAATTATACTTCAGCGCTGAATTAGATAGAAAACATTACTCTGACCCCAAAGTCCATTTAGGTAATAATAAAGACATTCTAACCATTTATTTTGTTTGTTCCAGGTGCCTTTATATAAAACATATAAGAGATAAGACGTGTGATGCACTCTAAAACTGGGACTTTTTGTCAACTAAAACCTGGCAGCAGGGAAGCTAGTGCCAAGCTGGCAACCACTATCCAAGTTCCAACTGAACTCGAATCTTCCTAATTGCCTGTATTGCTGGTAGCTGACAAACAAGGACATAACCAGCAGTGTATAAGCTGCATGCTAGTCATTAATTTCCTCTCATGAGCCAGTGTGTCCCTGGAGACTTTTCAATCAGATCATTGCCCTGTAAGGAATGGATTTAAAAAGTGCCTATCTGGGAACTTTGATGTATGCCCTTGAAGAAAAGCTCGCTCTTGTGTAACTCTAGAGACTAATGTGTCTTGTCCCTCAGCCTCTTCCCTCCTCCCCTCAAACATCAGATACAGAAAACAAGCCGGTAAACTCCTTACAAGCAACTGCTGTTTCTTTACTCGGTGCTTTCTCCCAGCAATGCAAACCGGAATGTACAGTGGTAGACCTGCACTCTGATTTCATAGATGTGTGGGTCTGAGATCAGCCCTGCAGATCTAAGAGCAGGATTTTCCCTTTGGTCTTTGCATCCTGGCTGAGTTATTGCTAAACCACTTGGCCTGTATATGAGAACCTAATCCATGACGTCCTGCCGTGCAGCAGGCAGCCTGAAGTTTCTTCTCCACAGAGCTTTGAATTGCTAAGTTTGTTAGAACAAATGGCTAAGTCGGAATGGATGCTGCCTTATCTAACTGATTGCATTTGGAATGGCTTCATGCTTCACAGTGCTTTACAGATGCGTTTTTAGAGAGTTTAAGCAAAAGACAGCTACCAGAGGATAAGCTGTTTCTGAAAACATTTGGCTCTTGCGCCTAATTCATTTGCCAAAAAAAACTCTGTGTTCCAATTCTATGAGAACCACTGGAAACATTTCTCCTGCTGTTGTCTGCTCCACTCTGCTTTCTCAAGCAAGTGCCTATTGTCTTCATTAGACAGGAAATCTCCTCTATACTCTGGCTTTTTTTCTCCATCAGGGCTGCTGCTTTTGCTTCCTCATTTTAACTTGTGCAAATATAACAGGTTCCTGCTGCCAACTAGTTTATCTTCTTCCTTATCACATTGCTTTTCAGCCAACAGTCTTTACAAAAACCTTTTTTACCTTTGGAAATAATAACAGTGAAGAGGCAATTTCACACAATCTAAAATAACCAGCAGACAGTTGTATGCTAAAAAGCACTTCTATTTTGTGTAGAGTATTGCCTGACACATCCCTGCTGCAGGAAGTTGCACACCAGGCACCAGTATATATGTGTGGTATAGGCATCTAATGTGAGGTATAATAGCATTTAATAGAGCAAAAAATGAATTTTTAAGCTCCCATGCAGTAAAGAAAAAGTATATGCTTACTTAACAAAATTCTTATGTCTACATATATTTAAGGGAGCACAAATTCAGCTTTGAAACAATTAAACCAAACTTTCTAGCAAGCTATAAAGTGACTTGTATCAAAGCATAGTTGTATCATGGAATAATCTTATTCTGCCCTCATGTCTGGGGGGACACACACTCTGAGTTGCTTCATGTTAAAGCAATGAAGAAAAATATTTTAAAACTTTTTCCCTCTCCAGCTAATAAATCTTTTGGTACCTAATTTTTTAGGAGTATGTCTCTGGAAAGGGCAGTCTGGCTCAGAAAGCAAAAGGTTTCAAACTCTCTGAAGTTCCTTTAGCCCTGTTTATCTGCTGCCTCACCCAGAGACGTTTAAAATAATCATTGGAACATTTCCTGTCTAATTTTCTTATCCCTGTATGGTAAATTCTTCCCACCTGTATTAATGCCTTACAAGGAACTTTTGTTTTAATGACAGGGTATAAAGAAGTCCCCTTAAGTCATTGCCTTTGAGTTTCTATTATTAAAAAGTCTTGAGATGATAAACCTGATCCCATTAATTGATTACAGAATGCATGAAGTCTTACCCTATTAACAATGTTTACATTGTGTAATAGTAAAAGTAAAATTCAGGCTCCAATGGCCACGTGTTCAATGTCCGTTACCCCACCCTCTTATCTTCAGAATTGTTCTTGGGTGCAGGATTCAGCCCATGAATCTCTTCTATTCTCACTCCAATGCATGTGGTCTTCTTGCATGTTGCTGGTCCAGAGTGACCTAAGTATAAGAAAAAGCAGATTCAGGCCCAAATATTCATTAAGAATCCAATTTTAAGTTACATCTGGCAAGTTTTCATGACATGTTGATAACATGTAATCAATCATGCTAATGACACACTGTAAAAAAGCGACAACCTACACAAAATGTGAAGTGGGAACTAGTGGGGCTAAGCACAGGGAAGCGGAGTCTGGTATCACCCTCCTTGCGATGACTGTGAAATAATACAAATCAGCGGTGTAAGTAAGAGCAGAGTAAGTCTCACAACATTTCAGGACATTTCAATTAGTGGGGAAAAACCCACTGCGTTTCCTGAAACATACTGTAGCAAATGCAACTTGCAAAGCAATTCCTCTGGTGCTAAGATGCTTGAGAGGGTCATACCCGCTTGTGCCTGGAGGCAAAGATGAGTGGTTTACGCGTTCTGTGCAAGTCAGGGTTATTGCATATACAGGGTTTTATTTGGTGATATGAATTTAATGAAGTTTTATGAAGTAAAATATCTCCAGTAGACTCCAATGCTGATTTCATATTTGTGGAAACCCGAGCAGAGCATAGGGTAAACTCAGTGACAGGATGAAAATGATGGCATTGGGAAAACTGCTAAGATTGGCTTCTAATCATAGGGAAAAATATGCAAAAACTCCTGTCAACATTTAACTACTTACATTATTCAGTATAAGCAAATTAATCCCATCAGCAAACCAACAGCTGCAACCCCGTGGGTATATAGAACAGTCACTTCAGAGCAAGCCTGAGCCCAAATTTGTTGTCTGTTCATATGGCATAACGGGAGAAATACCCTACTGACCGTCCTGAAGTCATGATGCTACCCGGCATGTCTGAAAGGAAACCTCATATATGCTGTTTATAGTGCTTTTGCAGTCCACAAAGGGCTGGTGTAGGCACTGTATAGGCTCCAACTGTCCTACGCAGCCACGCTGTGATGACCTTGAGCAGGAAGGGGAAGAGGGAACCCTGCTTTGAAACCTTCTGATATTGCTTCTGTGTCTTCTGCTTTTAAAGTCTCCTTCCCATCCAGGTCATTGTAAGAGTAACACTTTCAAGCTCACACTTGAAAGACTTACCAATCATGAAAGTCAATGAATGCTGCAGGTGAGTAATGTGCTATAATTCCTTCGATGAAGAGCAGAAACTCGAAGAAGAGCACTGATAAGCATAAGATCACTTTGCCAACAGTAGGCCTGCAAAGATACCTGTGCCCTGTCATTGGGGTGTTTCTGCTGTCACTTCAAAAATATTGACACTCTATTGACTGCATCTCTGTGATTCAGTTGTAGAGGAGAGTGGAGGTATAAATCAGTAACTGAAGTCGCTTTCACTTACTTTAACCAGTACAAAGCGCTTTTGGATAGTTTCAATTAGACAGGGGCCTATTATGGGTATTACGCTGAATAAAATAGAAATATTAGAGTGAAAACATGAGCAATGTTTTTTGCAGCAATTTGAGATTTTTCAGAGGACATTTTAATTTTATTTATTTTTTTTTCTTTCTGGACACCTAGAATGTATCTTAACACTATTCAGTGATCAGAGTTACTCACCAGAAGGGGAAGTAACTGTGACCATACCCCACTCCTTTTGTGATGAAGCTGTAACAAGCACTCTGCTGGAGCATTGCCTTCCTGGGTAACTTTTTGTATGTCAGTAAACACAGTCCTGCAGTCTTTTATACACACGCTTAATTGTTTGCACAGGAATACACAGACTGAAGTCAATAGGAGTACTCATATGCTTAGAGTTAAGGACATGCTTAAATATTTCCGGGACTGGGGCCTGCCTTCTCCCAGTGGAGAATTATGCTCTTACACAGGCTTTTCCCCCAGTGTGCTTGTATAAATCTGGCCCTTTAAGTTTTACAGAGCCGAACTGCTCCAGTCTTACCGTAGCCATTTTGCAACTGCTGGCTGCTGGGTGCCTGTTCTGCCTCCTAACTGGTTAGTACCTGTTATGCTTTTCCACAGCCCTCTCCTTCTTATCCCTGCATCTCACACATGTGATTGAAAAAGGTTCATCCAGCGGTAAGTCTGACTTTTCTTTTGTGTTTGATCATGGTGAAAATGCTGTAACACATCGTTTGCTAGTATTAAAAGAATGTCCATAGCCTTGAAAAATTGTCTCTATTCTTCAGCCAGTACTGAAGAGCAGGGTCTGTTCCAGTATGCAGCACTTTGCCAGATTACATTGATTAAGCAGTCTTCCGTACGCTCTTTCCCTTGCAATTTTAAGTAATATTTTTGTTTTTCTCTCTAGCTCAGGCAGCTCAGTGCCTCACTGTCATTGGTAAATACTTAAAACAGGTGGAAGACAGGTGCCCTGTTTATTGCATAAGTAAATTTCATTTTTCAGTATTCTTGGATTTGAAAAAAAAAGGCAGAGGTAGCAGCTGATGGTGATAAGAGGCAGGGGAGCTAAAAGATAAGCTACGTCTCAAACAGATGTCAAGGGATGCTGTTCTCAAATCTCTATCATGCATTGATTCACCAAATTATATCAGTAAATGTTCCCACCCTTGATAGATATCATATTATGTTAGCTAAAAATCTGGATGCTACTGAATGCTTTAGAACTAGTTCCTGAAGTGTAATATGGAATAACTCTGAGATAATAAAGATACTGGAATAAGGAATAGTATTTGCAAAGATGAGAAATTAAATTTGGAAGCCTGACTTCCATCACAAATTAGAACTTTTAGTAGAAAGAACTGTCAGGCTTGTCTACAAATTCATGTTTGGTGCAGCGAAAAGGGATCTACATGGTGTTCTTGTAAGAGGGTGGTTAGTCTGCAGGACATTCATAAGTAATTTCAGCAAGCTACCCTTCACTTCCGGCATGCCAGCACCTTGTCCTGGGGGAGGATATGAGTAGTAGCTACTACATCATAAAGCAGTCAGTCATTACACTGCACAATAATGGTCTTTTCTTTCTTTGTGACTCTTCCAGGCTTTGTAGGGGATTTAGAAAGAGCTGATAAAACTGTAAGATAAAAAAACCTGTAGAAGTTGTCACTGTTTCACATTTGTCATGAACCATAGCTTGAAAAAAATATTTAAGAGCTGTAATAGTGGGGCAGAGCTGGCAGACAGAAGAGTGCAGAGAGGCAGACAGTATCAGTGACTGTGTTCTGTGCTATCACAAAATGTGATGGTTGGGAAAAGTGCTTTCAGCTTCAGAGCTTGCAAGGCTCCTGTATCTTGTGATCAGTGGTTCTCTTGTGGTGCTCTGGGTGCCATCAGTGCTCATTCTCAAGCGGAGGTGTCACTG
Organism: Arenaria interpres; assembly: GCA_013399435.1. NCBI lineage: Eukaryota > Metazoa > Chordata > Aves > Charadriiformes > Scolopacidae > Arenaria > Arenaria interpres. The sequence goes on from VXAK01017561.1 coordinate 156,766, forward strand.
ACAGACAAATAAGGAACTCCTTGCAACGGCTGTAACAACATCTTGTCTGCATTGCATCGGTTGTACTTCTGAACTAAAGCGCACACAAGTGCTATGCAATTAGTCTGAATCATAGTATATTTCATGTCTACGCTCTACATGGGGTCAACCACTACAGCCATAGCAATCCCTGTGGCAGTGGAAGTGGTCAGACTGAACGATGGAGCAGAACAAGAGTGCTTGTCCCTACAAGGTTCAACACGGCTGTGGGTTTGGTTAATTACTTCAAACATCACCCGCAATGGAGGCTGCTTTCTCAGCATCCTGCCTTTGGGGCAGGTGCCATAGGAAGATTTTTCCATGGACTCCCAGTCCAAATGTTGCCTTTACAGGCAGCAGAAAGCATTATCTGGTAGAGAAGAGGCGCCTGTTTCCAAGTGCATGCAAATGTGTTTTGATGTGCTGCCTTCCTACTCTTTGGCTTGTGTTATGGGAACAACATCAATATAGTGGGAAATCCTTTTAAAACGTCTAATATTTCATTGTTACTTTGAAGATCTCTGGGCTGGCCTGTGGGACAGAGCTGTGTTGCCATCTCGAAGGAATGCGACCCTGCCTTTCTCCACACGAAGCTGTCCTGGCTGAGGGCCTGGCAGGGCCTATTTCTGATAAAGCACACGGTGTCTTTCCATTCAACCACCTTTCATTCAACCGCTGCAGCAAACTTTGTTCTGCCTCCCTGTACAGCTGTTATTTTACAGCTCTGTGTTCCCAGATTAAGGAATCGGTTATATTTTTAACTTGCAAAATGTCTTTCCCATTAGCGCTTTCCTATTTGATCTGCGTGGGTGGCCTTCAACTTCTTGGCTTCAACTATTCCTTAACCTTCGTCAATCTTCTTGCTAGTTTATCCTATCCCCTGCCCAGCCCAGAAATGCTTGATTGTCTTGTACCCAATTTGTCATCTCTATTGTAAACGGCACATTTTTATTTGAGGACTGGCATTTTGTCCCCATTGCCAAATGTCTAAAGAAGCTGTCTCTTCATCCCTTGCTCTCTCCTACCCTCCCTCTCTCTCCCCCTCTCTTTTTTTACTCTTTGAAGCTGTTTGCCCTGGGATTTAGATCTCCTATGTGTGCTGTGGCGTGACCCTTTTCATTTTCGGCCAGTGTTGACAGCTTTACCTTCATTTTCAGAGCTCACACTTGTGGTGAGAACACCTGGGACTTCCTCTTCACAGAACATCTTAAGTTGAAATGCTGGTCTAGTGCTTCTCCGTCCATGGCACTTTTCCTCTACCTAGCTGGGATTTATAGGTAAACCATACTAGGGTCAAGCCTTCCAGCTCATAGGAGGTTTCTGGAATTGCGTACCACAGTATGCCTGTTAAAAAACTCAACAATCACAGCCATCTCATATTCAGTCTAGCACCAAGGCCAGAAGGGAATCAATAAGTATATATATATATATATATTTGTCTTCAATGAACTATTATATCTTTCATTATTTTAGGGGAAAATTCATTTCTTTATGGGTTAGATTCATGTTTTCTGAGCACTTGACTCTGACAGTGCCAAAAACCACAGAACCAAAAATGTCTCTCAATAAACCAAATCCCCTTTCTCCACATATTAGTTCTTACTTTTAGTCTGTTGGTGCACATCAGACCAGAAAGCAAGCAAAGTGGTCTGTGAATCAGTTTGTGATCCTGGCAGAAAAGGGCTATATCCTCATTTTGTCCGTCTTTTTATGTCTGTGATGGAATCCATCACTCCCTAAGACAGGGATGCCCCGCCTGCAGCATGCAAGCTGTTTCCAGCTGGCCAAATATTTCATCTGACGGTCTGGCTTTGGCCACCTTTCCTTACAGTCTTTTACATGTGGGTGACAGACTAATAAATTAATCTGGAGAACTAATTAGGAAGGAAAAGAACAGCAATCTGGTTTACCCTGAGTAGCACCCTATAGCTCAAATTTCATTTATAATTGGTTGGCTTCTTTTATAGAATCAGTTGATTCTTGTGTCTGAGATGGTAACTTTTTCTTTAACTACGTGGCATATAACCTCATGGACTTCCCTGTATTAGTTGTGACAGTTGCCCTCCCAGGCAGCCAGGAAACACAGATACTTCAATACAGAACCAGAAATTGACTGTGGAAGGGAGAGAGATGTGAAAGCAGTTGTTAGGGCTATCCTAACAGCAGTTTGTCAGCTTCAGTGACAACTGTTAGTCCTTTTCATTTAATACCTCTGGATCTCCACAGTGAAGGATGCTCACCTATTCTGACAGTGAGGTTGTCATTAAACAGCATTTAAGTCAAAACTGCAGGAGGGAATCAAACAGGAAGATGAAGAAAGGAAATAGCCCAAGTACTTTGATTAGCCCGTGTGAAGTTTAAGCATGTGAGGTACTAGTGAGATCATAGAATCATAGAATCATATGGGGTTGGAAGGGACCTCTGGAAATCATCTAGTCCAACCCCCCCACCAGAGCGGGTCTACCCATAGCAGGTTGTACAGGAACTGTCCAGGCAAGTTTTGAATGTCTCCAGAGAAGGAGACTCCACCACCTCCCTGGGCAGCCTCTCCCAGGGCTCTACCACTCCCACAGTAAAGACGTTCCTCCTCATGTTTAGGTGGAACTTCTTATATTCAAGTTTGTGCCTATTTTGTCTTGTCCTGTCCCTGGGCACCACTGAAAAAAGACCAGCCCCGTCCTCCTGGTACCCTCCCTTTAAGCATTTGTAAGCATTGATTAGATCCCCCCTAAGTCTTCTCTTCTACAGACTAAAAAGACCCAAGTGCCTCAGCCTCTCCTTGTAGGAGAGATGTTCCAGGCCCTCTCCATCATTTCTCTGTCCTTCTTGAGCTGGGGGGCCCAGAACTGAACACGGTATTCCAGATGGGGGCTCACCAGGGCAGAGTAGAGGGGCAGGATAACCTCCCTTGACCTGCTGAGATTGCATGAGACAGAAGGGGAGTGTTTGTTCATCCATTTCTCCCAATATCTAGTCTCCTCTGATTATAAGAACCATGAATCTCCCAGGATCTCTTGTCATGATCCTAATCAAATTCCGTGTCCAGTGTTTGAAAAGTCTCCTTGCTTCTTTGTTCCATCTGCTGCCGATGAAGTAGTGTCTGTGCTGGGGGACTTTGCACTGGATGTGGAGGAGATCTCCATTAACAAGTGCATGCCTTTCTGCTCCTAAAGAGCAGGTCATATGTTCCTCTTCCAGCACCCATCAAGAACTGTGGCTGTGCAAGAACCGGGCACAGAATTAAGTCTGTGCTGATTGTCTGCATGGCACTCACTGCCAGCAAGACAGGATGCTGGCATAAGCTGTTTTTAATGCAAATGGTGGCACACCACTGCTTGTTTCTAGGATGTATTTGCCAGGGTTCCCCTGTTGGTAGCTGCAGTGGGTCTACATTTAAGGACCTCTACATTTACTTCAACACTTTTGAAAAGCTCATCCCGTGTGTGTGCAACTGGGAGAGGGGCTGGGGGTTATTGTGTTGCACAACTGACACCCTATTTTGTCAGACCACTTCAGGCCTGGCCCACTTTCCTCTAGAAAGGAAGCGTGTGCCTTGGCCCCACGGCACCTAGTTAGGTGCCTTGGTGCAAAGTGCTCACGAATGTGAGCTGCGGTGGACAGACTGCAGATCTGCGTCTCACTCTCTGTCACCCAATTTATAGTAACATTCACTTCTAATAGAGGGAGCAATAAACTGTTTGGACTCTGAGTTTAAGGCAATACTGAGCCCAGCTGCCAACAGAAGTGGAAACGCAAGAAAATAAGATCTGTTTTGCATGTAAGACCTCCCATTTGTAAGCGGATGATACTTCGTTTCTTCCCTTTTGTATACAATGTACACTCAGCAAAACAGTATGAGAAGGAGAAAGTGCTCATCCTTGCTTGGGGTGACCCTACTCCTAGGTCTCTTACTATGTAGGGAGAAAAAATGTTACTTCTATGCCAAGGACCCTTTTCATCTGAATTATAGATAAGCAGTCTTATGCTGGAGGAATCCCTCAGCTTTCCATATATTTGCTTCAAATCCTCCGTAAATTACTGGAGTCATCTACCAGGGACTTGGAAGGGCTTAGGACCTCGTAGAAAATTGCTTAAGTCTTGGATGGGATATATCAATGGTAAGAGGGATAAATTCAGAGAAATTGTAGGGAAGTTTCTTTGGGCATGTGACTAGAATATTCATCTGCAGTTGTAGCAGCCTTCCAAACAACTATATAAATAAGAGTCACTAGGACAAAGTAATCTCAAATTAATACCCAAAACATTTTATTCTCTGTTTCCTCAGCACCTTTTCAAAATGCTGCTGTCAAACCCCTCATTTCAATGAAAGCATCCAATTTGTCTTCAGACATGTGGTGTGTGTACCTAAGTCACTAAGGTAGTCTTGATAATGTCACCCCAGGTCTAAAGCTGTTTCCGTGGTCACCCACTGAGTGATTTCTTCCCCTGGCTCAGCACGTTTCCAGTTATCTTTGCATGTAATTCATACTCCTTCCCCCAGCTTCCCATCCAGGTGACTGCGTTCATATCCAAGTGTATTTGAATGACTTTTTCAAGTAAGAATTTGTGAAGTCCTGCCAAATGCTTTACTGCACTCTAGATATTACTTTATCTGCTAATTTTGTTCTTTGATTTCAAAAAACAAATGTCAGTTTTATTTGGTGTGTTCTTTTCTTTAGCCTATAAATCTATGTCATTTTATTGATCATGGTTCAATTATTAAGCACATAATTCAGAACCCACCGGAAAAGTTATGGACCTTTTTACAAACTTCCATGGACCTTGGATCAGGTCTTAAATGTTTACAGATTACCTGCTGTGCTTTTTTTCCCTAGGAATTTTGAGCAAAATTTATGGGATGGGAACTACTAGGTTCGCTCATATTCTCGTTCTGTTTGTTTTTTTTAGTGAATTGCTATTATTTCCAATAATACAATCACTAAGGAACATTATTATTACCCTGGTCCTTAAAAACATTTGACCATGTGCTTAGCTTTAAGAACAGGATTAATTTTACCAAATTCAAGACAGCTATACTTCTTTTTAAAATTGGGCATGTGCTTAAGGGCTATTTTGGATCAAGACCTATGCAAACAGGCTGAGTTAACTAAATCCACTTAAATGCAACCCGAGCTGTGGAACTGGCCCTCAGTAAGTCCTAACTGTGAGTTTTTTTGAAGAGTGAATCAATAAACCACTCCCACAACCAGATGGACAGAGTGGGATTACAGGTTTAAGCGAGGAATTTGTTAGGAGTGGTTACCCTGATTATTAGCAGAGACCCAATAAATGTTTTAAGCATGAAAATCTCCCTGACAGCAGAATTTCAGTGCAAGCTATTATATTTTACTTTCATGGGAAAGGAATGAATTTTACAAGGCAGTAATCAGAGAGGGATGAACCTTATGAAAGAAAAAAAAAAGAAAGGAATTATTGCTATTATCAAAGGCCAGCTGATACTTTTTTCTTAAGATTACAAACTTTTGGATTTTTTTTCTTAGCTTCTGCTTCTCTCTTCTACTGTTGTTGTTATTAAGCTCCAGTTTTGGCTTTGTAGTGAATTTCTTGGTGTCGGTTTTTGTGTTATTCACTGTATTCACACCTCCCGAGATGTAGTTCTGGAGCCTGCACTGCTCCTACTGAGTAGGTCATTTCTTGGGCCAATGGAATATTTAGTAAACACTTCATGGAATAATGAATGACCTTAGGGCTGACAGGAGCGGACACTTCAGATTATGTTTAGGCATTGTAAAATCTTTGGCATTTATGAAGACTTTAGGGAAAAGCAGATGAAGAGAAAAAGTTTTCCAAGCCCGCAAAGTCAGGCTATATTCCCTAGTTTGCCCATAGTTTGCAATTGAGCCATTACTGAAGGCTGGTAAAAGCTACAACATTCAGGATGTGATGCTTACCCAGAATGAATCATTTCGGTTTATTTCAGATTGTAGTTTTAGAGTGTTTCTGATGTAGTAAATGTTATCATGTTGATTATACTCAATATTTGTTTACTTAAAAATGCTTGAGAAAGACAAAATGTGAAGTTTCTGGTGAAATAAAAAGGAACTCAAGTGGGCACCTATGTTCAGCAGGACTGCCTTCTTTGTCTTAGCTGAGATTAAACTGCTGTTTTCTAAAGCAGTTTTGTTTCTGAACAAGAGCATCTTCCCTGAACTTGTAGTGTGCATGTGAATTTTCTAGTGCTTCTTGTGTTGAAAATTGTTATGGATTTCAGAATTTAATTCTGAATGCCAGTTCCTGCAAATCTAGCTTTTACTTCTTTCTCATCATTTCTTCAAGGAAAACAAGTCCCAATGAAGTTACATCTGAAGCGAGAAGTAAAATTAATTTTGAATGCTATACATGGTGGTTGTCAGGGGAGACTATTTAGCTGGTGCCGTGGAAAGCCCCTGGGGTTTACCTGGTGAGCTTCATTGAATGAATCTGAGATGTGACAACAATATCCCTCCATGCAGGACAGATTTAGTTTAAAGCTGTTGTTGCATAGAAGTGCAGCCTTCCTGTAATCTATCACGTTAAATAATTCAATTGATACTCACCATGTAGCTACGCAGGCAGCAGCTCCATGGTATACAGAAACTGAGAGTCTCATCAAGCACAGAGCTCACCACCTGCTTTAAAATCTCAGAGGCATAATTCCAAGCTTTATTTTACCAGTAAAATTTGGGACTAACCCTACCGAAGTCAGATGTTAAACCTGGGTTAAGATCAGAATAAAGTATTTATTAGTCTTTTTTGTAGTGGTTCCCCCTAAAACGACACAGATGACTTAAACACTTTCCTCTATTCATATTGACTTTATCTGTGCATTCTGGATGTAAGTGAAACTGTTCAAGGATAAATAAACCGCCCACAGTACAAGATGATCAGGTTCAAGACCTCTTAAGGAACCTGAAGGTGCATAAGTCCATGGGACCTGATGAAATCCATCCACGGGTCCTGAGGGAGCTGGCGGATGAAGTTGCTAAGCGACTTTCCATCATATTTGAGAAATTGTGGCAGTCTGGCGAAGTTCCTGCAGACTGGAAAAAGGGGAACATAACCCCAATATTCAAAAAAGCAAAAAAAGAAGACCCAGGGAACTACAGGCCAGTCAGTCTCACCTCTGCGCCTGCAAGATTACGGAGCAGATCTTCCTGGAATCTCTGCTAAGGCGCATGGAAAATAGGGAGGTGATTGGAGACAGCCAACCTGGCTTCACCAAGGGGAAATCGTGCCTGAAAAATTTGGTGGCCTTTTATGATACTGCCACATGCTTGGTGGACAAGGGCAGAGCAACAGATGTTGTCTACCTGGACTTATGCAAAGTGTTCAACACTGTCCAGCGTGACATCCTGGTCTCAAAATTAAAAACTAACGGATTCAATGGATGGACCACTCGGTGGATAAGGAGCTGGCTGGCTGGCTGCACCCAAAGGGTTGTGGTCAATGGCTCAATGTCCTATTGGCCGCCAGTGACAAGTGGTGTTNATTGGCCGCCAGTGACAAGTGGTGT
>VXAK01017566.1:6843-18193 GCA_013399435.1 Arenaria interpres
TCAGATCTGCCCTTCCTGCTGCCCGTGCCCGCAGGGAGCGGGGGGGCGGGGGCTGGAGGCACAAAACAGGCTAGAACAGTGAATTTATATCATTCGCTTTGAGTTTTACTGCTGGAGGCGGCAGCAGGCGCTGGAAGGCTGAACCGTGGTTCCCTTTCCAGTTGATGGTGCGTCCTCTGGGGTCTGGAGGGCTTTCAGAGAAGAGGAATAGTCCAAAAAGTACCCTCCAAATGGATGGATGGAGCGAAGCTTCTGAGGAGGGGGAGGGAGGGGGAGGGAGGGGGACAGGAGGTCCTGGTGGCTCTGGCCAAGGAGCAGTTAATGAACAGTAGTTAATTTCACTGAAACTGCAGATGAAGAACTCATTCCCATCTGGGTTGCCTCTGGCTGGGTGTAGTTTGGAAGGTATCGCCAGACTGATGCGTGTCCCGTGGTTGCCCACGGGGTCTCCAAACACAGACTTCACAGTCTAGATTTTGGCCAAGTAAAACCAGGCAGAAACAGCTGAAACCGCCCTGTCAGGGCTCTCCTGCTGTGGGTGGGTGCCGAGGGACTCAGCACCTGCTTGAGAGCAGCATAAATTGGATCCGGACCACAAATACAACTCACCTGCTTCTAATTTATGTTCGTTAAATGCTCACATAGTGCCTGGAGGGGGCAGAAGAGGATGCGGGAGGGACGAGGGGCTCCAACCATCACCACCAGGTGCTGCCCTGTTCTGGGCTCTGCGAAGGAGACTCCAGACACAGCTCTTTTTCACCTGTCGCCAAATCAGGGGACCTGGACCTGCTCTGGGGACAAGAAGAAACAGCCTCAAGTTGCGCCAAGGGAGGTTCAGGCTGGATACTGGGGAAAACTTCTACACAGGAAGGGTTGTCAAGCCTTGGAAGAGGCTGCCCAGGGCAGTGGTGGAGTCACCATCCCTGGAGGTGTTTAAAAGTCAGGCAGACGTGGTGCTGAGGGACATGGGTCAGTGGTGGGTTGGGCCGTGTTGAGTTGTTGGTTGGACTTGATGGTCTGGAAGGTCCCGTCCAACCCAGATGATTCTGATTCTGTGTCCACTGGAGCCAGGGCTCTGCGGAGACGCACCTCGAGGAGCTGCTGCCTGCCAGCCCTGGGCACAGACTGAGGTCACTGGTTTTGCCCATGTTTTGGGTGACCCAGGAGGAGTTTTGCTCAGAGATTCCTTCAGACCAGGGCAGGCCCTTCCCCATTGCTCACCTTCACGCAGGCGGCTGCAGAACTTCCGTGCTGTTGGATGCCCCTTGCCAGGTCCAGCTCGGCTTCACTCCTCCCAAGCCTTGGCTTTCTGTCTGCTCCTGGATCTTCCATCACTCATCAGCCACTTTTCTTCTCTCCCCAGTCACTCCATGGTTTGTGCCTCTCCCAGCTCCTGCTCAGGGCGGCTGCTCCATCCAAAGCCCCTTTCTCCAAGAATTTCTTTCTCCCTTTTCAGTGCAAACCACAAACTCCTTTGAGTTTATGATGATTGGTCTCAAATCCTCCGTGTGGCAAGCGGGCTGCCGAAGAGCTGAAGGAAACCCTGGGCGATAGCAAAACCAGATTGTTCCAAAACAGAGAATCTGTGGGTTTTTATTTTTTTTTTTAGCCTTTTCTGACTCCTCTTCAGTCCCGTCAGATTATTTCTGCGTCACAAATCAATTACCTCATTGTCTGCTTTTTTTTTATACCCACAGCTACAGTCTCTGGCTGCCTGTCGATGACTCTGTAATCCTTTGTGTTTCAAATATTTACACAGCATCACTGGGAGCCGCTGGGTTCTCTGTGCTGACGAGGCGACAGTTAAATGGGTATTTCCCTCAAAAGCTGCTGAGGAAACGTGGAGACAAACCAGGTGGTCTCCAGCCTGGAGGTGGGGGGACAGTGGGGCGCACGAGGGGCGGCTGCTGAGGAGCTGTGCCCCTGCTCCACGGCTCTGGCTTTGCACAGGTTTTGTTACTTTCTCCCTTTTAAAAAAAACACCATACATACGAAGGACCAAGGACCTGTTGGAGCGGGGCCAGAGGAGGCCCCTGAGATGCTGGGAGGGCTGGAGCCCTCTGCTGGGAGGACAGGCTGAGAGAGTTGGGGGGGTTCAGCCTGGAGAAGAGAAGGCTCAGGGAGACCTTGGAGCCCCTTCCAGTCCCTCAAGGGGCTCCAGGAGAGATGGGGAGGGACTCTGGATCAGGGAGGGGAGCCCTAGGATGAGGGGGAAGGGTTGGACACTGAAAGAGGGGAGACTGAGACGAGATCTCAGGGGGAAATTCTTCACCCTGAGGGTGGTGAGACCCTGGCCAGGTTGCCCAGAGAAGCTGTGGCAGGGGTCTCCCCGGGGCCTGCAGCACATGAGTCCATCAGTCACCACACGGCCCGGAGCCGGGGCTCTCGGGGCAGGCCCCCACCGTCCTCAGCGAGTCCCTGCCTTCGCCAGATCTCACCCCCCTCACCTCCACGCGTGTGAAGTGGGACCCAGCGACTTGCCAAGGCTCCGCTGAAAAGTGACAACCGAGCTCTTCAGCTTCAAGATAAGCTTTATTTGTTTTAAAGGAGGGAAAAAAAAAAAAAAAGCCCAGGATACAGTGTTTACATTCAACCTGTCTCCTACGTCAGTTAAATACTGGCGTGGCACGTTGTCACAACCAAGTCTCTCCTGTGGGCTGACACCACACTAACACCTCAGACTGTGCGTACTAGAAGTCAAAGGAACGCTCTCTCCAGCCCAAACCCTCCTGTGCCGCCGTGGGTTCAGCACGGGGACATTTCTTCCTCGTTCCAGAGCAGCAAAACATTGTCCCTTCCAAGCTGCTTTAGGGCAGGTTTGGCCTCTCCGACACCGTCCACGGGAGGGGAATTTTAACAGCAATTCCCCCGTCCCTTCACCTGGATGGGCAGAGTCACAGCCCGGATCTGGGCTCCTGAGCACACACTCAAGATCCACACGTGGGTCGTGTTCGTGCCACGGGACCCAACCAGAGCTACCGTGGGTGCAGGCAGCGCCGCCTGTCCCCGAGGAGCAGCTCCCGAGCAGGGGCGATGGCGCCAGGCTCCCTGGGAGAAGGACATGTCCCCTGCAGAGGAGCTTTGACACGGGCACTCCCTGCCCCCTCTGCAGGGAACTCCGCTCAAACCTGTCTCTGGGACCTCGCCTTCTCCGAGTGCGTTCTCCCCGGAAAATACCTGTCAGTGTGGGCTTTGAGCTTTCCTGCCTTCTGGTGACTGCTCTTCACAAACCTCAGCAGGTTAACGACTGCAGCTGGTGTGATTCCGGGGATGCGGCTGACCGCGCCGATCTGCGTGGGGGAACAGGGACCAGTTAACCAGGAGCAAACCCACCCACGGAGCCAGTGGGAAACGAGACCAAAACCTCTGGGTCTTCCTTTCCCCGATTCTCCACCCACCCCGTGTCCCTTGGGAGGACACAGAAGAGTCTTCATCACTCCTCAACCCTGTTGCAGCCCGGTATCTTGGACTAGATGACCTCCAGAGGTCCCTTCTAACCCCGTATCCCTCTGTGATTCTGTCATCTTACCGTCTGGGGACGGTTGGAGTCCAGCTTCTCCCGCACCTCTGCTGAGAGCGAAGCGTCGATGGCGAAGTAATCCAGGTCCTCGGGCAGCTGGAGAGCCTCATCCCGGCGCACTTCCTCCATCTCCTGCTGCTGGTTGACCACACACCACTCGTAGGCAGCTGCGAGGGACCACCAGGGACAGGAGAAGAGCAGAGGTGTTCAGGTGAAACATGGCACTTGCAGGAATTCTCGGAAGCAGAACGAGCAGTTCCACCAGGAGGGTCAAAACCTCCCAAGGAAGTTTCCAGCCCCACAGCCTGAAGGGCCCAATTCCCGCCACTGCTTCGGAAGAAGCCGTGCTCTTTCATTTCTTACAGGAATTAAGATCTATGGGTTGGCTTTTCCTCTCATCCCAGGAAAGGGTGGTCTATCTGACAGAGCAGAAAGGAGGAAAAGCCCAGGAGTGACCATGATCTCACCCCGTGAAGTGAAACCCAGGGGCTCGTATCGGGCCGTGGCTCATGGCAAAAGGTGCACACGTTTCCTCTCACTAAGCACCAACGTGAGACACAGTGTGAGGAAGGGATTTGCTCTCCCCTCACCGAACACAACCTCCGCAGACCCCACCAAGGGACGGTAACTCTACCTTCTATTTTCAGCCTCTCTGCCAGTTCCCTCCACTGAGCCAGCTTTCCCAGGGGCTCGGGGACAGCCCTCGCCAGAACCTCCACGGTGGCCTCCGGGTACTGGAGGATGTCAAAGGCGCTGCGGAGAACGGGAAAAAGGTTTTAAGGCAGGAAGGAGGCGCAGGCGTAGGGCAGATTTACTGCTGCTCCCAGCTCAAACGTGTAAAAATCCCAGAATAAGCCACAACTGCAGAGCCAAGCTCACCGCCCAACTAGGAAAAAGCAGTTCAGCTCTCCAGGAGGGGCTCTATGAAAAACGAACAGCCAGACAGAGGGGACGGGGTAAGGGCATCACGGGAACTTTTCACAGAATCACAGAATGATCTGGGGTTGGAAGGGACCTCTGGAGATCATCCAGTCCAACCCCCTGACAGAGCAGGGTCACCCAGAGCAGGGCCCACAGGAACATGTCCGGGGGGGGTTTGAATGTCTCCAGAGAAGGAGACTCCACCACCTCTCTGGGCAGCCTCTGCCAGGGCTCTGCCACCCTCACAGCAAAGAAGTTCCTCCTCAGGTTTAGATAGAACTTCTTGTGTTCAAGTTTGTGCCCGTTCCCTCTTGTCCTGTCACCAGGCACCACTGAGAAAAGACTGGCCCCATCCCCCTGACACCCACCCTTGAAGCATTTACAGGTGTTGATCAGATCCTCCCTCAGCCTTCTCTTCTCCAGACTAAACAGACCCAAGTCCCTCACCCTTTCCTCATAAGGGAGATGCTCCAGGCCCCTCATCATCTTTGTAGCCCTCTGCTGTCCCCTCTCCAGCAGTTCCCTGTCCTTCTTGAGCTGGTGAGCCCAGAACTGGTCCCAGTGCCCCAGTGGCAGTGAGCCTGAAATCAATCACTGCTTTATCCAGCTCCCAGCAGAACAGGATCCCGCTGCAGAACTGTCACCACCTGGTGACACTCCGGACAAGGAGAGCAGGAACGGGCTGGGCCAGGACAGCAACCCCTCTGGGAGCCCACGTCAGCTCCAGGAAATGTGGCACACTGAACACACCAACACTGCACTAATTCTACAGGCAAAGATCAGCTGTCTGTCCCATGAGGGTGACAAAGCTGGAATCCTGGAGAGCTGACAGCTCCAGGAAGGATGGAGAAACACTGCAAGACCACCAGCCAGCTGTGCTGAAGCAGGGGTAGCTCAGAGCAGAAAGCCTCAGCTGTGACCTGTACCTGGCCGGCGACCTGCGACTGCTGCTGATGGAAACTTCGGGTAACAACTGGGACCATTTGGATATGCTCAACTGAATGGATTTCAGCGTTGCAATCCCATCCTCTAAGGCAGCTCTCATCTTCACTGCTCGATCGTACCGCTGCTGTGACACACAGCCCGCTTCCTCGAAGCCTGCAGGGACGGAGGCCATGTCAGACAAAGGGCTGCCGCCCGGCAGGGCCACCCACCCCAAACGCCGCCGTGAGGACGTACCTCTGTGGGTCAGCCTGGCGTCGGCGTTGTCAGGCCGCAGGGACATGCGGAACTCCACGCGGCTGGTGAACATGCGGTAGGGCTCGCTGGTGCCCAGGGTGGTCAGGTCATCGATCAGGACACCGACGTAGCCCTCGGTGCGACTGACAATGAAAGGGGGCTTGCCATGAACCCGCAGGCACGCGTTGATCCCAGCCATCACGCCCTGGGCAGGCAGAAAACACACCAAAAAACATTAACCGGTCTCTCCATGGCTAAAATACCGGCACAGCTGCCTCCAAAGACTCACGTGTCAAACCGCACCCCGGAAAATCATAGAATCACAGATAGTTTGGGTGGAAGAGACCTTAAAGCCCCCCCCCAGTGCCACCCCTGCCCTGGGCAGGGACACCTCCCACCACACCAGGTTGCTCCAAGTCCCCTCCAACCTGGCCTTGAACCCCTCCAGGGATGGGGCAGCCACAGCTTCTCTGGGCAACCTGGGCCAGGCTCTCACCACCCTCACAGCAAAGAAGTCCTTCCCCACATCTCATCTCAGTCTCCCCTCTTTCAGTGTCAAACCCTTCCCCCTCATCCTAGGGCTCCCCTCCCTGATCCAGAGTCCCTCCCCATCTCTCCTGGAGACCCTTGAGGGACTGGAAGGGGCTCCAAGGTCTCCCCAGAGCCTTCTCTTCTCCAGGCTGAACCCCCCAACTCTCTCAGCCCCCCCTCCCAGCAGAGGGGCTCCAGCCCTCCCAGCATCTCCAGGGCCTCCTCCGTAACAACCTGAGTAACAACCACTGCCGATACTGAAAGTAAGAAATGTGGGGGCAAGTCCGGAGTTGGGGTGAGCAACAGAAGTAAGACCATCTCATTGGCACAAGATGGGCCTGGCAAAGACAAACGCCGAGGCCAGAGCCCTTTCCCAACGCTGAGCCCATGCCAGTCCCCACCTGAGCCGCAGCCTCCTCGTAGCCTGTGGTGCCGTTGACCTGGCCCGCAAAGAAGAGGCGCTGAACCAGCCGAGACTCCAGAGCGGCAGTCAGCTGGCGGGGATCTAGAAAATCGTACTGCACCCCGTAGCCTACGGCAAACAGGAAGACGGGTCTTACGGGGGGAATTTTGAAGGCTCCCATTTATCAGGAAGGGCAATCAGTGGGGCAGGATGACTTAGGTTATCAACTGTTATTTATGATTTAAAAAGAAGCAAGAAAAAATCCCCACATCCAAGAACTAATGTTGTTTTGTATTTCCTTTGGTTTGCTGTGCTCTAAACAAAATCGGTTTTTCACTCACTGGTAACCGATCTGACAAACAGCTTTACATCTATTCACCCCCCTCACCTGGCTGTAACATCTTAGCCTTTTCCAAGCCTGGGATGGATCTGATCACCTGCTCCTGGAGCTCCGGCGGCAGCGTCATGGACATGCCCTGGGGGTAAATGACATTGGACTCCAGGCCCTCAGGCTCCAGCCACACCTGATGGTGCCGGTTTGGGAAGCGCAGGACCTTCGACTCCAGAGAGGGACAGTACCTGCAACCGCAAACAGCCGTGAGCGCCTCCGGGAAAACGTTCCAGAAGCCAAGCGAGACCCACAGTTCCAGACTGACTGTCAGCTGGTGCCACCGAGAGCCTTGCACGACGCCACACACTCACCGCGGGCCCCTTGTCGTCTCCCTGATGTGGTCATTGAGGTGGAGGTTCTCACGGATAATTTGCTGGGCTCTCAGGGAGGTGCGAGTCAGGTAACACAGCAGCTGATCTTCCGGCTGAAAGACGCCAAAATTCGCTCTAAGTTAACCCAGTCACAACACCTCCTCTTCCCGACCAGCTCCGAGCGTCTCCGGGGGCTTTCCCAGCTCTCCCAGAGGATGGGCAGCGCTGTCACGTCCACTGCAGAGGCAGAACACCAGCGACCCCACAGCTCCAGCAACGTGCCCAAAAGGTGGCCCAGAAGAGAACCCGGGAGCCCAGAACTCAAGTTCTATTCTAGACACTGCATTCCTAATTACAGGAAGGATACTCCTATTACAGGAACACATCGTATCACCACATGCAAATTAATCACAGGGATGGGGAGCTCTGAAGTACGAGGAGTAAGCGCTGACCCCCCAGGGAACAGCCAGTTACAGAGTTCGAGGAAGAGAAAATAGAGATCTCTCAAAACCCTGCGATTAACACGGAAAACTCAAGGTTTGGAAAAAAAAACCACCATTCAAAGTATTTCACTGATTTTTTCTGAAAAAGAGTCAACAGAGTCACATTCAAAATACTCAGAATCACAGAATCTTCTAGGTTGGAAGGGACCTTAAAGATCATCTTGTCCAACCGTCAACTTAATTTTGACAAAAATAAACACCCACACAACCAACAAAAAGCAACCCCATCACTAAACCATATCTCCCAGCACCACATCAACCGTCTTTTGAACACCTCCAGGGATGGTGCCTCAGCCCCCTCCCTGGGCAGCCCATTCCAATGGCTGATCACCCTTTCAGTGAACAAATTCTTCCTAATATCCAGCCTGAACCTCCCCTGGTGTAACTTGAGGCCATTTCCTCTAGTCCTGTTGCCTGGGACTTGGGAGAAGAGACCGACCCCCACCTCTCTACACCCTCCTTTCAGGTAGTTGTAGAGAGCAATAAGGTCTCCCCTCAGCCTCCTCTTCTCCAGGCTGAATAACCCCAGCTCCCTCAGCCTCTCCTCATAAGACTTGTGTTCCAGACCCCTCACCATCTTTGTTGCTCTTTTCTGTTGCACCTCAATAATGTTGCACCTCAACTTCTTGAAATCTTTCCTACATGACCCAAGGACTTCAAGTGATATTACATTTGTCCCCACTCCAACTATAACTGGTTACTGCAATTCCTGTATGCTCTGGGGCAAATTAACTCCTGATGCTTAATTCTCTGCTGTTTAACTACATAAGAACAGCATCTGTTTTCCAACATTTTCTTTGGAAAATTGAGTTTCTTCTGCTTTTCAGTTACTGTTAACACACCACCCCTGAGCTCTGCAGATCACTCCATCCTTTCTCTTCCCTAGTCAACGCTATTAATGATTTCCAATTTCAACATTTCAATCTTATTCTACAGCTGGGATAACAGGCAGCATAAATTTCCACTATACGGGTCTAATACTGGAAGTATTTTACAGACCACCCAGGTAACCAGCACATGAAGAGCACTATTAACAATGTCCTATTGCATGCAATTCTGATTCTGAAAGTAAAGACAGTTTGGTTCTCAAGTTGAGAGGCGAGAGGAAAAAGGTGCCTGCTTTCCAAAGAAACCAAGCAGTTTCTCCCTTTGTGTTGAGAGTCCTCAGAAAGGTAAGGGAGAGAGGTTCAAAGAGAGGGTCTGTCCCCGGGTTAGTGGCCAGCCCAGCCTAAACCACCGCAGGAACAGGCCCGGCCTGGCTCCCTTTCCCAGCACCAACTCCCCGGCCGACTCGGAGCACGACATTCCATCCCACCTTGATCCAGACAGCCTCGCTGAGGAAGCTGAAGGGCACCGGGGGGTTGTCAGCTGCCCGCTCCTCCAGACGGCTGAAGTCGATGGTGTCTCTGGCCAGCCGGGGGGGCGTCCCCGTCTTCAGCCTGCCCACGGCAAAGCCCAGTTTCTCCAGCGTCTGAGCCAGCCCCACGGCCGGCTGGTCCCCGAGCCGCCCTGCCGGCTGCGTCTCCAGCCCAATGAGGACCATACCCCTCAGGAAGGTACCGGTGGTCAGGACGACGCTCCCAGCATGTACCGTGCTCCCATCTCCTGGAAATACAAGTAAAATACAGAGATGCCTGTCTGAAACTGGACTAACAGTGTTCCCTGAGGGCTTATCCACCTTTTATTATTTAATGAAATCAGCATTTCAATAATAAAAGCATTAATAGTAGTAACTGCAGTAAGTTATTGCATGTCGTTATTCCTACGTTTTTCTTACTCTTGTTACCCCTATGACAAAAAACCCACTCCTGGGAAAAATTCCCATCCAGGCCTTTATTTCGTAAAGCTTGTTTGCTGGAACAGCAAGGGGTAATAAGGCAGGAGTCTGTCAGTAATGGACCCCCCCACCCCATAACACTGTTCGCAACACAGGCCATTTACCAAATAAAACCCCCAAACGCAGCACGGGATTCAGTATCCCTTGCCTGAAGAAAATTAAACTTTAATACCCAACACCCTGTCAATCCAGGTAAGGCTCCCGTGGTATTACACATATTATCCCAGGTTAGTTCACACTCAGCCTAGATCACCTCCATCAGCTAATTCCACTCTCCTCCTGACAAACCAGAACCATTTACCCCGAGGGCTGCTCTGGGGCAGAGTAGCTGGAGGTGCTGAGGGAATTACTAGCACCTACCCAGGACGACTCCCGTGACCTGGCACTTCCCGGGACGCTCTGGTTCTGGCTCTGCCAAGAGCAGATCCTCCACAGATGCCTCACGGACCGTCAGCAGCGGCGTGTTAAGGATTTCTCTCTGTCACAAAAGGAGTTACTGCAAAAATCTAGGAAGTTACGAGACACACAGGCAGCCCCAAAAGCCGCTGATTTCCAAGACATTCATCACCTTCTTCCCCGATCCATTCCTACCAGGTCCTTCGGCAGATGCTCTGACACTCAGTCCCTGCCCCATTCCCATCTACCAAATACAACTTTTAACTGAAACAGGTTCCCCAGAGAGGTGGGAGATGCCCCATCCCTGGAGACATCCCAGGCCAGGCTGGATGAGGCTCTGAGCAACCTCATCTAGTTGAAGATGTCCCTGCTTGTAGCCGGGGGGGGAACTAGATGGCCTTTATTGGTCCCTTCCCGCCCAAACCATTCCATGATTCACAGAGAGAGTTTAAGCTCAAAAAAGCCCTATTTGGTCACAAAGCCTGACCTTTATATAAAACGCTAGTGATTTTTTTTAAACTATGCTGAGCTCTAGCAACTTACAAAGCACCGAAGAGGAATGTCTGGATCGTAGAGTCATATTGGATTATCTTGGTAAGTATTAAAAAAACAAACCAACAGCATCCCCTGCAGTTTATCCTAATATTTCAGGTTCGGGTAATTCATTCCATTCACTCCAGCCCACAAACATGCACAAAGAAACCCAAACCCCTGGAGACAGTGTAGGGACAGGAGGAGAGGGAAGGGTTTGACAGGGAAAGAGGGGAGACTGAGATGAGATGTGGGGAAGATCTTCTTTGCTGTGAGGGTGTTGAGAGCCTGGCCCAGGTTGCCCAGAGAAGCTGTGGCTGCCCCATCCCTGGAGGGGTTCAAGGCCAGGTCAGAGGGGGCTTGGAGCAACCTGGTGTGGTGGGAGGTGTCCCTGCCCAGGGCAGGGGGTGGCACTAGGGAGGGGCTTTAAGGTCCCTTCCACCCCAACCATTCTACGGTTCCGTGAGATGTGGGGGCGGCTGGCGGAGCCCGGTCCCCCCCCGCACCGCCAGGGCCCCCGTCCCCCCTCACCTGCATGCTCTCCCGGTAGCGCTGGCGGTCGATCTGAGCGCGGAGCCCCCAGACGGCCGGGCCCTTGGCGCGGTTGAGCACCTTGTAGTGGATGCCGGCGCGGTCGCAGAGCCGCCCGCACAGCCCGTCCAGCGCGTCCACCTCCCGCATCAGGTGCCCCTTCCCGATGCCGCCGAAGGAGGGGTTGCAGGACATCTCCCCTGCGGAGGGGGACACACGGACACCCCTCACCGCCCCGCCACGGACCGGGGGAACGGGCCGGGCTCCCCGCAGCACCCTCTGTTCCGTCCTCCCCC
>VXAK01017566.1:20116-30747 GCA_013399435.1 Arenaria interpres
GCGGTGCCCGACGGGGCGGCCGGGGTCTGCGGCGGCGCCCCGCGGCTGCGGGAGGTGCTGTCGCGGCTGAGCCTGCCCCGGCAGGACGTGTCGGAGGCGTCGGGGCTGGTGAACAGGGTGGTGCAGCAGCTGATCCAGGCCATCCGCGGCAGGGGCGGCAGCTTCGGCTCCATCGAGCGGCTGGGAGCCGGCAGCTACTACGAGCACGTCAAGGTGGGTGCCGGGGGGCGGCGGAGGGGGCGGGCGGCAGGCGGAGACCCCCGCCCGGCGCTGGCCGGGGTCCCGCGGCTCCCCGTCGGCCGAGAGCTGCCCCTTCCCACCGGGAAGGACTGCAAGGCTTACTGTCTTAGCAAGGATTACTGCCTTAGAAACACCTTTTTCTTTCTGCTTCCAGCTCGGTTTGAAACGAAGTCAAACCTGGGGAAGCTTGATTTTTCGTTGAGCCAGCTTCAGGCAGAGCGGTGTGGTTTTTTTCCCCCCAAAGCCGAGTCCTGCGGGTGAAAACCTGGAGAAAAGGAAGCTGAGACCTTCTCGCTCTCTCCAACTCCCTGAAAGGAGGGTGTAGCCCAGGGAGATCAGTCTCTTCTCCCAAGGAACAGGCCGTGGGGCAAGAGGAAACAGCCTCAAGTTGCGCCAGGGGAGGTTTAGGATGGATATTGGGGAAAATTTTTACACTGAAAGGGTTATTAAGCCCAGGGAGGTGGTTGAGGCATCATCCCTGGAGGCATTTAAGAAACGTGTAGAGGTGGCACTAACGGGCATGGCCTAGCGGCCGAGATATTGGGGTCTTTGTGTGTGTATGGTTGGACTCGGTGATCTCAGAGGCCCCTTCCAACCATGAAGATTCTGTGATGGGTCGATGGTTGGACTCGATGATCTGAAAGGTCCCTTCCATCCAAGGCCATTCCGTGGTTCTAAAAGGATGACTGAGATCAGCATTTACGCATTACTGGGAACAGCTCGGGAATCTTAAAACCGTCTTAAAAATTAATGAGCTGGCAAGCTTATTGGGAAGCGAACTGCTATCAGTAAATTGCTCTTCTCCACCCCAACGCACAGCAATCTTGTAATTGTAACAAACCCACAGAAACGAGCTCATATTTCACTCCAGAAGTACAGCGAGGCGGCTGTAGATGAAACCACAACCGGTATGACAGCCTGAAGAGAATAAATAATAAAGTTCTCCTGCCTTGCAGATATCGGAACCCAACGAGTTTGACATCATGCTCCTAATGCCTGTTGCAAGGCTTCAGCTGGATGAATGCGATGACACCGGAGCCTATTATTATCTATCATTCAAACGAAACCCCAAAGAAAAGTATTTGTTGAAGTTTTTAGATGAAGATGGGAAATTATCAGCCTTTAAAATGCTTCAAGCACTAAGAGAAATTATTAAACAAGAAGTGAAAAACATTAAAGGTAGGTACTGAGCTAAAAATCCAATTAGGCTGTGCGTACGTATTGCCCTGTTGTTAGTAAAATGTGATTCTGCCCCCCCCTCCCCAGGTCAGCTTGTCTGCTGGTGGCTCTCACTGTGACCTCTCCTGTCTCAGGTGTCTCCTGTTTGCTGTGGTGCTGAGTCACCCCCAAACACACAGAGCTAATCGTACCCTGCAATTAACCCGTGGCTGCACTTGGCAGCCCTGGCCCTGGGAAAAGACTGAACGCTCGGGGTTCTGTTCCTACCCGACCTATACAGTTTGGAATTGATCTGCCGTGTACAAAGAGCCAGTTTCTGCACCAGCAGCAAAAGGAAGAGCTTCTATACCTCACCCAATATTTTATCTCGGTCTCTATAGAAACCATCTCCCCTTCGAGGGTGCTCTCTTCTCCCCAAAGCCTTCACAACCACTGCTGCCAAATCTCTCCTCTCTCGGCCTTTTCAACAGCGACACGATTCACTGGGAAACATTTCTGTATTTCTGGTTCCATAGACATAGTAAATCAAGCAAACGCCGCAGCTCAGGAGAGTGCTCCTTGTTTTGTAAAACTCCTCCACAGGCCACCTTATGTTTTATTTCTTTATTTATCCTGTAGGATAAAGAGCCGGTGACTGAACCCAGGTATTTCTTTTGATTGATTAAAATTCCATATAGTAGAAGCCTTCCAAAAAAAAAACCTCGTTTCTTCTACTACATAGATATATTAAAAACCAATCAATGTCATCTTTGTTACTAGATGCGGAAGTGACTGTGAAAAGGAAGAAGGCTGGGAGCCCTGCAATAACGCTCCAGATCCGAAACCCTCCCACAGACATCTCGGTGGACATCATCCTGACGCTGGAAGTGCAGCAGAGCTGGCCCCCCAGCACGCAGGACGGCCTCCGGGTCGAGCAGTGGCTGGGGAGGAAAGTCAGGGGAGAGCTCAGGAATAAATCGCTTTATCTAGTAGCCAAGCAAAACAAGAAAGAAAAGGTTCTAAGAGGTACCTCAAATACTTCATAACTGAGACTTACGGTCTGTATCTTCTCTACAGCTTGGTCACTAACAAGCACTACGAAAAGGGAGTGCAGAGCCTGTTCGGGTGCAGATCCAGCTCCTGGGTAGATCCAGGTCCAAGACAACTGAAAACCCTCTTTACAACATGAGATTTGTGCTGCTTGTCCTGTCCTGAGCTGCAGGCTGCTGTGCCGGGCTGTGCGCTCACCCCTTCCATCGGAGTTAGAGGCAGGGACAGGGGCCTCTCCTCTGCTGGGGCCGTGCTCACCTGCAGCACCCGCTCCCTCGCTTTTTAAGATAAACAAATAAGAGGGGATTTCTCAAAAGGCAGGGCCTGTGGCTGTAGGTGGGACTGTGTACTCCGGTTACACGCTTCTACAGGACCTAATTCTGGACTTTTCCAGCAGTAGACATCGTTTCTCACTGAACTCTGGGGTGCCTACAACATCTTTCTTTCCCTTTTCTCCAGAGCAGTCACACAAGCCCACACTGGCTTGTAGAAACATCTCCATGTGTGATTGCATTATGAGAACTGATGATTTCAGCAAAAAAGTTATAAAATGTAATTTATTTTTTTTTCTAGTTGCAAACGCTGGCGCTTACTGCTGGGTAACCATTTCCCCATCTTCTCCCCGCTGTAGGGAACACGTGGCGCCTCTCCTTCTCGCATGTCGAGAAGGCCATGCTCAAAAACCATGGCAGCTCCAAGACCTGCTGCGAGTCCGACGGGCCCAAGTGCTGCAGGTTGGTGTTAGGGTGCAGCAACCGAGCTTGGAGAATTCCTCTTTTCCTGTTGGGTTCTCACAGTTGGTGTTTCCTGTGAATATCCTGTGTGACGCCTGCGGCAGTCGGGCTGGCACCGTCTGGCGCTGTTTCGCTTTAACATCTGAGAATTTGATCTAATTACTCCTTGCAGGGAGCAGTAGATTCCTTTAGGAATTGCTGTTTTACAGCAGTACAACGGCACAGCTACTCGCTGAATGTCTGACTCGCACTGACTCAGCGAGAGCTGGGAACAACTGACACTGCAGGTTCACACTCGTCACTTGTTAAAATAATCTTTCACAAACTCAGTCCTGTTTAGAAGAACCAGCTTAAAAGTCTGATGACTCTCCTTCCTGAGCTTTGGGAGCAGAGTTACACTTCACACCGAGACAACTTCTGAAATGATGGTGAGAAAAAGAACTGCTGAATGGGATCAGGACGAATAAATGCTATTTTTCACTCCAATAAAAAACAGTTTCCACATTTCTTCAAAGAGAAAGAAAAGAACAAAACCTCCATGTGGTACAGGACCTCCTTAAGGGCAAGCCAACTTTGTAGTTTGCTTAACTACACCTTGTACTGAATCCAGAAAGTCACAAGGGAACTAGTGTGTAATTCTGTGTCTTTGCTTTATGAGTATTATCAGCCATGCAGTATATTCAACTGGGTCCCTCTTCCCCTGGTGGCGTGTCACAGGGAGGTGGTGGCACTTCCTTCGGTGCTTATCCAGGCCAAAAGAGTAGCTTTAGCCTTAAGCTAAAGTGATTTGAGTCTATGTTACACCACTAGGATCCATAGATGAGGACATGTGAGCAAGTCTCCATATATATATATTTAACTATATCTATAACCATATATTCAACTAGATCTCTCTTCCCCTAGGGCTGCCAGGGAACATGCTATATCCACAGCCATCGTTAAAAGTGTAACTCCTTCACTGCTAGGCTCTGACTTCAAACACAGTAGTTCAAGGATTACCCAGCCTATTGCTGCGCTTATCTTCAGATTTTATTCACAACATTGAAAGTGTTACTGGAACAGAATAAGAACATTCCTACTGCTTTCGTGAATAATGTGTACTTAAATATCTAAAACACATATTGAGAACTATGCAGAAGGTACCTAATACATTCTTTTTTGTTTAACAGGAAAGGTTGCCTTAAGCTCCTGAAGTATCTTCTAGAACAACTGAAAATGAAATACACAAAAGAGCTGGACAAATTCTGTTCGTATCATGTCAAAACCGCGTATTTCCACTCGTGTGTCATGTGGCCGAATGACACAGACTGGCACTGGGGGGACCTGGAGCACTGCTTTCACAAGTACCTGGGGTACTTCCTGGACTGCCTGCAGCGGTCTCAGCTCCCCCACTTCTTCATCCCGCAGTACAACCTGCTCAGCCCGGAGGACAAAGCCAGCAACAACTTCCTGTCGAGGCAATTAAACTATCAACTGAACAACAATTTCCCGATATTTCAGGAGAGGAATTGAAAACATTGTTTACAATACCCACCTAATCATGTTCTGCACCTCGGGTTACCCCTCAGTAGCCTGGTACCACAAGAAAACCAAACAAAATCCAACAGCACAGAGAATGACATCCTTCAGTCACACTGCTCAGCCACAACCCTTAGGAGAAACAGGACGTTTTAAGTAGTATTTCTCTTCCCTATCCAAATAGAGATGGCACCTGCAAAATATCTTCAAGGTACACTAAAAATGCGTAGAAGAATTTGCAATAGTTAATTTCCCACGTCATTTCTACAATTCCAAACGCAAAGGCATCAATGGCCGGGTAAAGTGAAAAACGGTCACTTTATTTAAAATGAAGATCCGCTGCAGAATATCCAAAATACACTCTTCCTTTCAAAACAACAACAAAAAAAAAAGTCACTGGAGTTACTTGGACCTAAAGAACAACAACTTCTCCAGCTGAGCCGGGTGGACGAAGACCTTTTGCAGAGCAGTTTGCAGAGAGAACGTGGCATCAAAACAACGTGAAGTTCCTGAATTAACTTATCATTGCTGAGTCTTCAGAATGGCTTTGGAAACGAGTCTTTTCCCGGGGCGGCGGACGGGAAGCAATGGTTATCTGATGTGCTGCTACAGAGTAAGAGGGATTAGGCCAGTGAACATTTGTGTCTTGTAGAAAGAAATGTATCTTCAGCCCGTTTCAGGGAGGAAGAGCCTCCATGTGGAAGGCTATCAAACCCAAAACACTGTAGAAATCTCACATTCCTAGAATTAGAACTCAGCTCTTCAGCTGCTAAAGAGTACGTGTGTTAGGAAAAAAGAATAACTGTAGTATTCCCTATTACTAAAAATGTGCAGGGGATAAATTACACAGCATTTTGGAACTGCTGTGCTGGAAATAAATATATCTTTTGCTTTTTCTTAAAGAAGCTGTGGGACATCTGTATTTTTGGCCTTCTTTTTGAAGGCAAAAGAACCTACTGGCTAGGTGAAATGCCCAAATTTTACCTCAATTATGAGCAAATACAGAAGGAGGAAGATCAGAAGAACATTTAAGAGAATAATTTCAATAAAATATTCTCACTGGAATTTGTGAAACTGGAGTTAATTAGTTTTACCTTTGCTCCTGACGCATGAGTAAACCCAAATTCAGAGCAAGTGTGAACTGAAGGAACAGCTCCTTCCCACAGGCCCTCCCAGGAGTGCCAGGACACCCCACTGGCACCTGACAGCCAGGTGTGAAATCTCAATCAACTCTATCTGAAAGAAATAAAAGCTTACCTTCAGGTGCATTTTTTCTTCATGACTTTATTAACATTGCTGTAGTAAACTCTGCTTTTCTTCCTCAAGCTAGAAAATCACATCCATGGGAGCAGGAGCAGCTGGTTTTCCCCAGTCAGCCACAACCACACACCTCTCGTGACGCTCTCCTCCACCAGGAGGAAATGCAGGCTTCTTGCAAAAAAACCCTTCAGACACCAGTCTTAGCAAAAATGACTTCCAGGGTTAAGTTTTAAAACAAACAAACAAAAAATACTTGCTTCAGCAAACACCAGTTACTGCAAACAGAGAGCAGGTTTTGAACACCAAGGGTATCCCTGGCAATCCCCCCGCCTGCTGGTGGCAGCTGTGGCACGGCAACGCCAAACGACGGCGTTGGGAGCCACGCTGACAAGCATTGCGTCTGTCCTCTGATCCAGTTCTCTGGAAAGAAAAGGAAAAAGTATCTTTTACATTCTTATATACTAACACTGCATTTAATAATAACAAAAACCTACCAAAGAAACCCACAGTATTTGTTTTTAGCCAGTAAATCATGACTTTAGAAGTTACACGCATCACACACAGAAAATAATAATTAATTTTCCTGAAGTGGAAATAGCATCCAAGTGCAAGACTAGATTTATTTTTATAGAACGTATATATATATATATATATAAATAAAGTTAATCCAGTTTTCTTTTCTAAGCCACTTCTAACAACATATTTTATTTAAATGGGACAGGTACAGAAAACAAGCAACTGAGAAAGGAAACTTCTGTATTCAAGCCCGTTGCTGCTAACTCTAACTGTAATCACTTACGGTGTCTCAGTAACTTCAGCAGTCATTTTGAGGGCTTTCTCTGAGGCCTTCGTATATCCTTTTCCATTTCTTTTCTGATTTGAAATTGTTTGTATCTTTCTGCCATTGCAATAAGCTCATCAGGAACTACCTGATTGATAAGAAGCAGCACAAAAACAAGGTCAGTTTTAACTCAGGCAAAAGAAGGCCAAGTTCTTACTCGGGGTTTAAAGTTTCAGTAAGCATCCAAAATAACAACCACGGGTCCCAGGTAAAAGCAATTTAATTTGTCCCCTCAAAAAAAAAAAAAAAAAAAGAAAATTTAAAAATTTTCAACTCTAGGGAACTAGGCAAATTGGGCAAAATAATGTTTCTTGTTACAGCAAGAAACAGCAACATAATTGTCTCTGTCTTCTTAGATATGGTACGAAGAAAAAAAACCCCATTTCTTTAAAATAAAGAAACAAATCAAATTCCAGTCCTATGTCCCATCCTATTTAGAAATGTCTGTGAGAACGATAGCTTGGAGAGGGCCAGGCAGGTGTCAGGAGTGTCAGATACAATAAACTGATAGATAGTTGAGCTTCTTCTGATATAAATATTAATATTTACACTCTTAAACAAGAACACTGGAATAAAATACTATGAGATAAACCAGATCCTACTGCAGCCCTCTCCATGTGCATGCATTATTTCTGTGGACATGGAAGGCTTTGATTAAAGCTCCCAGTTCCTTTCTGGGACTCACCCGTAGGTAGAGCACAGCTAGGGATATCGGGGACAAGGGAGACATCAGCACCCATTTTTTTTTCCCCCGCTACACTGCAAACACCAAGAAAGGTCTGAGCAGGCTGAGACCTTCACCAGCTGCTTCTGGTGGTAGCCCCCAACCAGTGCCAGCCTTCCCCAGTACGATGTGTTCTTACTTGGTTCGCTCTCTCCAGGATGTCGATCAGCTCAGAGGCAACCCTCCAGTCACTCCTGGTGACAAGCGTCACTGCCTCCCCAGTGCGTCTAAACAAGAACGAAACAGATCTTCAAAGGCTTTTCCTGCTGCCCTACACAGTAACAAACTGCGCGACAGGCACGGCTGCTGAACTGCCAGATCCAACTGGCTTCAATAGGTACCACACACGCGACAGAGAGCAACTGTTCACCAAGGTCAGAATACGGCAATTCACATAAAATGGAGCAAAAGCACAACTAATTGAGACTTTCAGACAATTAACCTGGCAGAGAGACAATGTACTCAAGTATGAAGAGACGCACATTCATACCATGATTAAAATAAACACATACACAAGAACAGTCACACTCCTGCCAGCCCGGGAAAGCAGCATCCCAAAGTCCTAACACCAAACTACACCGCCACAATAGGCTGAAAACTCTGAATTTATATGGTTTTTTTCCCTGGCAGGCTGTCTAGGAAACTCGGTGACTCAGCAGCTCCCGGAGACAAACGAGGAAGTGAAATTTCAGAATATCAACACAGAGGTTGTTTTGAACTGTAATTCCACCCCACATTTACACCAGCTTCCAAACATCCCTCATTCCTACCCACTTCAGTGAAATAACAGAAGAGTGTAAAACTTGTTTGCCTTAAATCTAACAGTGAACTAATTTCAAAACATAAAGCAGTGAGTTGTTACTAAAATATACTTTGACAGACTCTGGAGCCTTCAGTTCCCTGCAGCTCTTGCACTGGGCACGAGAAACACCCGATGCAGCGCAGAACATATTGACAAGATGCCACTAGTTTCTTGTGAACACTCACCCGGCTCTTCCAGTACGACCTACTCTGTGCACGTATTCTTCAATGTTGCGAGGGAAGTCGAAGTTAAAAACATGAGTAATATCATGCACATCAAGGCCACGGGAGGCCAAGTCAGTAGCTACCAGTATTCTGACTTTGCCTGAAGTTAAGCACAACAAAAAGAGAGGGAGAAATTTATGGAATAAACAGGAAACACACTCCAGTCTATTGGTTTTGTAGCGTGTAACGAACTTATTCTTAACAGAGAAAGGAAAAATACACTTGTTGCACATCAGACTGAGTTAGCTTCAAACACAAGGCGCTAAGTGCGTGCTCCAAATGTCGGTTGACCATTATTTGTGTCTCACAAGTGGAACAGCAGGGAGCAGAACCAAGAAACACACCTCGCTGCTAGAAAGGGTCTGTGCAGAGAAGAACGCAATTCTCAGCTGCCATCCTTATCACGAGGGTATCCCACTGGCATCACCAGGAGCAGAGCTTTTTCACCGAAAGCACCACCACTTGACACTTAAATGGATTGTTCTGTAGACTAACAGGACATTGACTTTTCCACAGAGGTTTCAAAAATAAAGTAAGCCTTACTTTAAATCATTTAACTCTTAGACATTCCAAATTTTATTGAAGAGCAACCTTTTTCCTGGGTTTTTTTGTTCATCAAATTAAAAAAAATATCATTTGGAGGTCTTTAATATTTTCATTTTTATGGCACTGAAGAGACGCAGCACTTAGAAATGGGCAAAGTTTTGCACTTGACAAGCTTTAAAAACCTGGGCTAAACAAACCAGTACTTGAGTACAAACATACCAGTCTTGAAGTCATCTAGAGCCTGTTCTCGATCACACTGTTCCCTGTTACCATGAAGGGACTGCACTGGAATTCCCAGGAGCCCAAAGTCGCTTGCTAAGTCATCAGCTCTAGGATGAAATGAAACAATGGTTCTTAAAAGAAAAAAAAAATGACAAAAAAACAAAGGAAAAGCGTGCAGCATCTAGATTTAGATCCAGAAGATTATTAAGTGACAACAAAAGCTGTGCCTAAGGACAAAACCCCACCTAGGTCAGCTGATATTGATAATAAACCAGGCTGAAACCAAGGCTATTCCCCACATAAACACTTGCTTTCGTTTATATATTAATATATATGTATATATATATATATACATATACACACAGAGATCATTTTTGTGTTGTTCACTCCAATAGTTCAGGTACGGTACAATGACAAACCCCCACCAGTCACCAGCTGCGCGTGACAATAAACACTACTTCACATTACTGGATCCCCAAGACTCGCAATGTCTACTTCAAGTGTGTGAAACTGAGATTTACCACCACCACCACGAATGGTATTAAAAAAAGGATACAAACTAGCAGTCAGTCTGGAGGAATAAATAAATATTAAAAAAAAAAAAAAAAACAACTTGCTCAAGCAANCACTGAAGAGACGCAGCACTTAGAAATGGGCAAAGTTTTGCACTTGACAAGCTTTAAAAACCTGGGCTAAACAAACCAGTACTTGAGTACAAACATACCAGTCTTGAAGTCATCTAGAGCCTGTTCTCGATCACACTGTTCCCTGTTACCATGAAGGGACTGCACTGGAATTCCCAGGAGCCCAAAGTCGCTTGCTAAGTCATCAGCTCTAGGATGAAATGAAACAATGGTTCTTAAAAAAAAAAAACCAACAAAAAAACAAAGGAAAAGCGTGCAGCATCTAGATTTAGATCCAGAAGATTATTAAGTGACAACAAAAGCTGTGCCTAAGGACAAAACCCCACCTAGGTCAGCTGATATTGATAATAAACCAGGCTGAAACCAAGGCTATTCCCCACATAAACACTTGCTTTCGTTTATATATAAATATATATGTATATATATATATATATATATACACACAGAGATCATTTTTGTGTTGTTCACTCCAATAGTTCAGGTACGGTACAATGACAAACCCCCACCAGTCACCAGCTGCGCGTGACAATAAACACTACTTCACATTACTGGATCCCCAAGACTCGCAATGTCTACTTCAAGTGTGTGAAACTGAGATTTACCACCACCACCACGAATGGTATTAAAAAAAGGATACAAACTAGCAGTCAGTCTGGAGGAATAAATAA